>BLKR01000639.1:0-442051 GCA_011170035.1 Teleogryllus occipitalis | reverse complement strand
CACCACCACCCACCACGCCCCGCCCTGACCCGGTCACCTCACCCTCTCCCCATTCCGTCACCACCACCACCCACCACGCCCCGCCCTGACCCGGTCACCTCACCCTCTCCCCATTCCGTCACCACCACCACCCCGTGCGCGGCATTCGAAGTGTGGCGTAACACCTTGGTGACGAACGTCGCGGAATCTCATTGGCGACGCAGACGACTGCAGAATTTCCGATCACTTCCGTGCGACGAAAGAATGTAATATGAGACACTTTTCCACCTCAAAGTTTGCTTCCGTTTTTCATTCGGGACGTAGCCTGGTGAAGGTTTTGTGTGCCCGAGAAACCGTCAGAATGACTTTAGCGAACGTGGGTGTTGACAAAAATGTGAAGTTGCGAAATATTTATCCTTTTGTTAGGTCGTGCCTCTAACTTTTTGTTTTCAAAAGTTCAAAAATAAACTTAGTTTTTAATTAAAATGCCAGGGTTGTCGTCAGAGTAAAAACGCAAAAATGGATATATCAGTTGACATTCTTTGGCTAATATTTTTGCGTTGTTTATTTGTATTGTTTGTCACTTTAGTGGTTAGAGGAAAGAACAGGCTTAATGGCGCCCACCTCACGAAATAAAGACAATGTTCTTATACATTATTGTCTTCTACGAAATATTTTTTTGGAATTCATAGATCATAAATGTTCACGATCATGCTACATGTTTGTACATGGCCATGCCACATGTACTTATTTATTTTTCTAGTGCTATGTAATTGTTTTACATTTATAGTTTTAGGATTTTGCTTTTGAATCTTATTGAGATAATTTTGTTTTCTTCTTGCAGACTATTTCTATTCAATTGTTGCATACGAGCACATTGAAGTGGCTCCTTAAAAATTGAGTTGACCGAGTGCTAATAAGCTACAAAGTAGCGTGAGGTAATTCAAAGTGTAAAGGTAGTGAGCATTCAGAGGAGTTTGAAGACTCATGTTCTGTTGAACTCAACAAGTACCGAAGTTTGTTCGTGGTAATTCGTGGCATGGCGTGTCTCTAACTTTCTTGTTGTTCTTTCAAGGATTGCTAGACTTACATTTACAACAGTTAGCTCTATGTAGACTTTTTCATGCAACCATTGTATTGTTAATTTATTACGTGACTTGATGTTGAAACCTTGAGGCAAATTTCTCACGTTCTTAAATTGCTTAGTAAATTTGAGAACTTGCAAATGATAATGCTTTTCGAGTAATGTGTCAGTACACCATTGTATGCAAAAGTAAACCTTATTTACGACTTTTTAGCCTAAACAGATCTCTTGTAAGCATTCAATATAAGTGTACAACGAGAAATTACACGAAGAAGTACCGTACAGAGGATCGGTGTGTTAAAATAAATAGATCGCGTTTGAGATGTAATTCCTGTTAATGCTTCCCTTTTTATGACCTATTGTTGTACTTACTGTATTTTTTAGAAGCACATAACTCTTCATCATAATTTTGTAACGAGTTCACATTTAAATTATTATAAAAAGGCAATGAAATGCATGTTAGCTTGCTTCATCTTAATTTCTTATTTAAATAATGGAAGTATCGGGTACAGGGCACTCTAGTATCTCTCACAAACTTGTAACTATCGTTGGCCTGACTCAGTACCCAGACGATAACGTGTTCTTTTAGAAACCAAAGCGCTCTGATCGACCGCTGCAGTGTGACAACTCAAGGCTTCAGTCGCGAGGTCGTCGCTATTGTGGTGGGTCATTGACTGAGAAATGCTTTTGACATTTGTCAATTTGCTTCGTCAAAAGAACGTCATGTTGGCTGCGTGCGCACGCAATCTTTGAGCTGTGTCTGATTTAAGAAATAAAAGCTGTCACAAAAATGGTGCAGTCTGCGCTGTTCAGCATATTTCTTCTGTCCCGCATATCCTTGTTTTCCAAATTACTGAATTGCAAAATTATGTCATCGAATTATTTCTTAAATGTTGTACATTAAGAGTGTCTTTGTATAACTTCGAGTGATATTGGGCCTTTATAGTTTTCCTTAAAGCAGTTGGATTGTTTGTTTTTTTTTGGTGTTGTTTAGAAGTGTTCATGATATTAGTTACTGAACAGAAGTACTACTTCTTTTAGCCTATTCAGGTTATCTTATTCCTCCCAAGTAAATTCTAATAAAATATCGGTAGTAAAGCTATCAAGTCCCTAAAACGAAGTGGGTCGATAAGAGCGGCGAGAACCAATTTCTTTGACGCGCCGCTCCTGAGTGACAGCAGTGGATCCGGGGATTGCTTTCCTGCGTTTGGGAAATCGATAGAAAGCTGCCGTCACGAGCAGAGAGGAGTTCCCTAACTCCTCTCTTTGCAGTACCCACTCGATCATCCAAATTATATATTTTTCAACTGCCAAAAGTAAGTTCTAATATTGCTTCGCATCACTTATTTCCGGCCTTCAGTCTTGTCGTATTAAATGTATTTATTTTTTACCTTCATCAATAATTACCGTCACGTTACGTATGTGATCACAATACCGCTCTTATCTACATCTCATACTTGCCGCAAATAATTTCACTCTTCTTATACCATCTATTTCTACCTATCCGTATATTAAAAGTCTAATATTACACCGTTCGTATAAAAGGACAAGAAAACTATTTTTTTAATTTTCCTCTCTGTCACTTTGTGTTCATAATTCATTGTGTGATACATCTCCCACTTTGTATTAATAATTTATTAATGTTTATACTGAGGTAATATGATTAGGTCCGTCTGAGAAAAGCATTTCCCAACCCTTGTTCTAGACCTAGATATTTATCGTATGTATCTGCCAGTGTATGTGTGTATCTATACGTGCATCCCTATGTTTATGGTCTATACGCCATTGTCATCAACTCATATGCATCATTTACCTTCCTATGGTTTCTCGCGAGAGATTCACTGCAAGCCTTCTGGGTCCATCGTCTCAATTTTTCCTACACTCCAACCCCTCACCATCTTTCTACAACAGTCCCATCACGGCCACACCCCTTCAACCCTTGCGGCTTCGTTCTGTGCATTTGCTAATACGCGGCCTCCGGGGCGCGCGCCGCCTTCCATTTACGCCTCGTTGCCGCCCGCTCTTCGCCCCGCGCCGCCGCTGCGGGGCCCTCCATCTAAGAGCTCAAGCGGCAGCCTCAGCGCTTCGCGGGCGGCGCGGCGCCGGGAGATTGAGAGGGTAAACATGCTCCCTCAGCCCCGCGGCGCAGGCCCCGACCCAACGCTACGCCCCCTCTCCGCCCACGCCACGCCCACCGCTGCTGCGTCGTCCTTCACGTCCCCGCCCTTCCCACCGCTGCTCCGTCGCCCTTCCCACCCTCGCCCCACCCACCGCTGCTGCGTCGTCCTTCCTGCCCCGTCCTCCTTCCCGTCCCCGCCCTTCCCACCGCTGTCACCCTTCACGCCCCGCCCCGCCCCGCCCCGCCCCGCCCCGCCCCGCCCCATCCCGCCCCGCCCCGTCCCGCATCGCCCCACCCCGCCCATTTACCGCCGCTGATTTGCCCCTCCCGCTCCGCCTCTCCCATCTCCCGTCGCCCTTTCCGCCCTCCCTAACGCTCCTACGTGTCCCTTCCCTCTCCACCTCGCTATAACCACCTCCACTGCGTCGCCTATTTCCCGACAGTAACCGCTACTAGTTTACCCGCCCCGCCCCGCTCAATGCTTTTGTTTCTTCATTCCAACCCCACCCCGCCCAGCGCTCCAGCGTGTCTCCCTTCCTACTTCACCACCTGTGTGTCGCTATAACCACCCTGGCGCCCTGACTGCTATCCCTGAGACCCTGTCGCCCTCGTCAATCCCAGCTTCCTCGCCTAATCGGTTCCTCACCACTCTTGCCGTCACACTTACGCCCTTGCCTCGGCCACCACTTGCCTTACCACCCCCACCACCCCACGGTTTATCGGCCATCTGCAACTGGTGGCGGTCGTTGTCATCATCATCTCCCACGTCCATGTTCAATGTGGTCACCATCCTCGCATCTTCCATCATGCTCAAGCCTCCTCACTGATATTGTGTCCACTTTCTGCACTATCGCTACATATTATTATTATTATTATTATTATTATTATTATTATTATTATTGTTATTATTATTGTTATTATTATTGTTATTATTATTATTATTATTATTATTATTATTATTATTATTATTATTATTATTATTATGATGTGACTGCACACTGCTGTCGTCGCATCTCCATCCATCGCGGCCGCGGCCTCCGTCCTAACCGCCGCATCCGACTCCTCCACTGTCGCCCCCTCAGCGCCACAATCATTCCCTCCGCCGCCGCCGCGACGGCTGCAGCCTAACCGCGGGGAAAGGGCGCCGAAGGAGATTTAGGCTGCGGCCTCGGGGCTCAGGCATTCGCGCCACGCAGCTCGCGGAGGAGCCGCCCCGAGGGAGTCGGAGAAGGCACACAAGAGCCTACCAAGGAGGGGTGTCTGCTGGGGAGACGAATACATAGACGTGGCATTCTCGCGAAAGGGCATTGCTAAAACGTTGTACATGTATGTTTGAGGTTAGGCCTCATTCACAATGCAAACCTACACGTAACGTAATGCTGTAAACCTAGCCGTAAAATTACGATTCGTTTCTAGCACGGAGGAAAGATCTTTCCACCATAGTTTCTAGCTTTTTCTTCGTCATTTCTATCGATTTGTCTTTATATATATATATATATATATATATATATATATATATATATATATATATATATATATATATATATAATATGCGAATAGCTGTTTCCTTCATCGTATAAACAAGGATTCCCTTGTACCAAATTCGCGAGTAATTCGTTGAATATAATTAGTTTATTCGCCATGTCAAGTTAAATTCACAATAATAATTGCCCAAATTCTTACTATGAATTCACTTCACGCATTAAAACGGTTCACAAACTAATTTTCTACATTACAATAACAAAATTACATAACCACAAACTACCTCAACACAATCTGAAATCGACCGTTCACGCTGATCTCTGATTGGTGTTCGTTGGAATTCCGACATAAACTTAACGTAGAAGCTTGGAGCTTGTGAACTCTTTAAATTTACTGGCTTACGTCTTCGGTTTCGTAAAGGCATTGTGAATGGTCTCGCTTAGTAACTCATTTGTAGGTTTTGCGGCTACGTTACGTTTACGTTTAAGTTTGCATTGTGAATGAGGCCTCAAGTACGTGTTTTCCAAGTAACTCCGTAATCAGTAACACGAAACGTGAACACGTTTTTGCAGCTTAATAAGAGTGAAGCTAATAAATGATTATGTGTGGGTCACATTGTAAATGTATAATGTCACACTAGTTCTCTAGTGAGTAGGGTGTTTTTCCTCTTCACATTTTGTCACAAATGATTTGTTGAAGTACGTCTCATGAAAATCCGTTACCACTTTTTGCGGTTGTGAAATGCTAATATTTTTGTACCTCGTGGAACACTGTTAAATTCCTAGCACAGGTTCCTCTTTTTTTTCGAATAATCAGCATTATTGGAAATATGTTCTTAGGAATATTAGTCTCGGTTTTGTGGTAAATCAACAATGTGGGGTAGATGCGCCTTAACGTAAATTAAGAAATCGAAAATAGTGAGAAGGAAATAATTAGTTGATATATGCAAGAGCTCTAATAAACGCGATGTCACGTGATATAAAAGATATCTTTGGTACATTCGTGCACGTTTTAGCAAAAACAAGATGACACATCGAGAACAGATGTTGGTTCTGGTAGGAGGAGCTAAAGTTTCCTGCCGACCCAGCGAAGTTGTTATCTCTCTCTGTCTCGGTGCCATATTTTTTCATTAAAATTTCGCCCCTGTGCCTTTTCCGTTATCTTCGTGTGTTTGGAAGCTTTAGGGGAGGTTTATCGGAAAATTGAGTCTCTTCTCTTTTGTATAAGGGTGCTCGATGAGTAGAGAATCCTGTCCCGAAGAGCTTAAAAAGTCGTTAATTATAATTTCGTAATATCCAGGCTTGGTATTCTGTGTGCGTTGTATATAAACAGTCTACGAAGGATACCCTGGCAGTTTCCTTAGGATTAAGAGGTTTTGAAACTTGTTTTAAGAAATGGGTTTTATCAACAATTTACAGTATTGTGTACAAATGAGGTCAAGAAGTTTTTATTGCCGACTATATCTTGATCAACATGATTTACACGTAAGTTATTTCAAAATACCTCAAAAGGCATGATATAGAAATATATTCTATTCCAAGATAGTGCAGTACATTTACTATGTACTATCTGATCATACTTCGTAATATTTTCGTATTTTTTCGAAAGAAATATGTTTTATTTGTTTGATTAAATGTTTTCGAGTATTTCAAATTATTCTAATTAGGTAATGATTGTTTGGATTAACAGTGACAAATGTAATAAGCAAGTTTGTATGATGATAACGATGGATGGCATAGTCGGTAGGATAGGCTACTCATTATGCCCTTTCCTTTCCTGAACACATCAGAACAGTGGTTATTAAGTTTTTAAGCCATTTTCTTTCTGTATGAGAAGAATAATCATGAGAGGAGCGTGGTAATAGCTGAATTATTATGGATGAAATGCTATCTCAGATGCTGCTATGAGTCGTCAACTACGCCAGACTCGCCAGGTCCAAAACACTCTTTCGTACACAGTTCTCGAACCTATAGACTTCGACTTCTTGGATGCAGCTCCAAGCGTCTATGCCCCGAGGCCGATGGTGTATCGCAGCTCTAAATCTCCCTCGCGTGTAAACGCAATAAGGAAAATAACGAAGCAACAAAGAAATGCATCATAGATGACTAGCGAGGTGAACATCACGTGACCCTACTCTTCTCTTTGGTAGGTCTCGTGATTCTTTGACTTCTCACGAGATTCCAGGCACTGTCTGCCTTATCTCTCCCGCCAACGTTCTTTACGAAGCGCAGGCCGAATATTCATTACGCTAAGCCTTGCGCCGATCTATCACAGAAGCACTGTAAAGACATTAATTCCCCGCCGGCATGATGGATCGGGCCCTGCGGGTGCACTTCGCCCTCGGAGCCGGGACGGAGAGGTGACGGGGGCGTGGAGGGACGGGTGGCGTAGCTAGCGCATCCACACTCCGCGGTGCTGCTGGGCGCAGCCGTCCTCAGGAGAAACGTGCCATCGGCGGTAGGAAGTACGATCGCCATAGCATTTTGGGGCAAAACGGGACAAGTTTGTGAAGAAATCATATCGCAAACTCTCTTCTTGCGTCCATAAGCTTGCTCAGTCAGTAATAATGCTATCTTGTGAAGTTCCCTGGTGTAAGTGTAGTATAGTGTAGAATGTAGATAATTTTATTAAATAAAGTTGCTTTAAATACAATCCTTGATTTACTGTTGTTCTAATAATGAGAGCACATATTTGATCTCGTAGCCGAAAAATGACGAACTGAATCTAAACCATTGATTATATATTAGAACTTTCGTAAAGAAACGAGAATTAATGTTTACTCCGAATTCAGATTTTTTGAAGTAAACTGGAGTGAAAACACTTGTATCAAGTGATTTGACAATTCTTAAATGCTCACTTTATGGTTTCCAACTGCTTGCGCGTGGAACTGCTGTGCAACAAAAGAACAATCCATCAAATATTCGCTTTTGAAAACATTCCGTCTGGTTCTTATTGCAAAGTAGAATGAAGGACTTTGTGCAAGAAGGTGTTAACTCAGAAAATGGCCAAAGGAGATATTTGAGATTTAGTAAACTTGCAAGTAACTTTTTTTATGTTACTGGAAATTATTTCTTTTTTATATTACAAATATTGTGATTTTCATGAAAAGTAGCAAAGCAACTAATAGGATACTCATAGAAAAGTCGTTTTGAGGACAAAACTAAAAACTGAGTTAACACCTTCATGCACTAAGCCCTTCAATTCTATTGAATGTGTCAAGAAGACAAATCCAAATGTGCTGATTGCATAATGATTCTTATTTACAACGACCACACTATTGCTCATGGATGTGCATATCCAATGGCAAATGAGACACTGACGCGTGGGAATAGCACTGCGTTGTTTAACATGCTATTAGTGAAACGCCCGCTGGGCCATATCGCAATGTTTGCTTTGTGAAATACATTATTTAGTAGTACTATATTTCACTCAGGAATTACGATACTTCACGTTATTAACCCGCCGAATGCTTTACACAATAGCGACACTGCAGTATAACTGTCGAAACTGAAGCGTACCAATCGAATTCAAGAAGCATTCGTGATAACTACACCCATGTACCTCGGGACGACTTAAATGCATCGGGACGTATGGTGTTGAAAGCGTATGATACTTGTTGAAAGGAGCAAAAAAAGGATACGGTCTTTTTATCTTATTAAATATTATATTTACTATCCTTTTTATTGCACGTAAATGTGTTTTGGTGTTAATATAGTGTTCTTGCGTTAAGCTGCTCCAAATTGTAATGTATTTTTCAATTTGTAAAGCTTTACTATGTTAATACAAGAATATTTTCCACTTATAAATTCAATTCAGTGGCAATTATAACTAGTGAATAGTTACATCATTAATCCGTGTGCTTTAATAGATGTGTATTGTATGAATCATGTCTCTGTACTGTAATGACCTTAGCGCTTGTGTTTGTCTTCCTGCATTAGTTCGTTTCGACAACAGTACTGGACGATCTTTTCATCCATTAGTATAGAGAAACCTATGTAATACTGCGGCAAAAACAGCGTGTTTTCGACTGAAAAACTCGTATTGTGGGGCCCTATTACAGAATAAGTGGATAAATTCTGTTCCCATGTGTAGTAAATTACTCCCACTAACATGTAGTCAGATTTCACAAATCATGAGCTCTTGATACCGAAAAGTGTTTTTTGTTTGTGTCTTTTTTCAAAACCTACGTCCGTCCGTTCGTCCATCTGTCCGTCCGTCTGTTTCTCTGTCTATCCGTCTGTCTGTCGTCCGAGAACAACACTAGCGCATTAACTGTGCGTAGGATGTTTTCCAAACTGAAAAATCGCCAGTCGATGTGGGCTCACTCGAAGCTCGGAGGGTTTGAATAACATTCAGTAATTTCTGGAGGTACTTTACATGAAGCCCCTGGGACATTTTCAAAATTTTCTCAAAAATAGCTCCAAAGTTATTCTTTAAATTTATTGAAAGAATAACGTGAAATGCACTTACAAAAGTGGCATAGATTCGAATTTCACAGTTAACTCTCAATTTTTGAAAATTGCAAAAGATTGAATTTGTTTCGATGTCTTCCTACAACTACAAGATTGAAGATAGAGATTTTTCCTCAAATAAAATTTGTTCTTCATATTTAGTTATTTAGGTTAAGTTATTGAAGTAATTGATTTCAAAACACATTGCTTTGAAAATTTTGTTTTCGCGAAATATTGAGTTCAAAAACAAACATTCCTCAAATCTGCTCCAATTTTTTTTCTTCAAACCTTTAGTAGGAATAGTGCCTATTGTATAAGATGACATAAACGCCATTTTACTTTATTTGTTTTGTTTCTATTTTTCAAAAATTACAAAAATGTAATTTTTTACATCTCTCTTACATGCTTATTATTTACTTTATGTACGATTCGTATACATTATCGAATTTGTTATAACAGGTGCTTAAAATTATGTCACATAAAGTTTATCGAAAACTCAAACGTTTCCTGTGACAATGAGCTCAAAATTCTGCGTTTTCAGAAACTCAAAAACGGTTCCAAATATTTCTTCAAACTGTTTGTGCGGTTAGTGCTAAATGCACTGTTTAGGATGGCATAAAAGTCATTTTGTTGCATTTTTTTAAATGATGCAAATGTTTTTTAATGTCTCTCACGCCGTTAACCTGCAGAGCACCTGTATACATTATTACATTTATGAGTGTAAGTAATTCAAATGATTTTCAATGAAGTTTTTCGAAAAATCAAACATTTTCTGTGAAAAAGTTTTAAATTTCGCTTTTTCAGTGACTATATTTTGTTAAAAACTGTTCCAAGTTTTTCGGCGAGATTTTCTGTAGAGAACAATATTACTCTTATATGTTATTCTTAAAATAATATTTCGGTTCTACCATTAGGAAACCGAAAAGTTCATAAAATTTCCATAATGTATTTAAAACGGCGATAGATGGCCGCTGGCAAGAGGATCGGGCAAAACCTAAATGCTAGCCCAGACCAAAGATATTACAAATTTATTACGAGAAAGTCTGTGCCATTTGTTGCATCAGTAGTATAGTAGTATGTAGTATGTCATTAGTCGTCAGTTTTCATTGATCTTTATTTCATTTATTTTTCAAATTACACTTTTTAGAACTTTCCCTATCTGTTTGATCTGTTTCTTGACTCCATATTCTTTGTTCCTAAGTCGTTCGCTTTAAAATTGTTACTAAAATGTTAAATGAAGCAAAAGCTGGATTTTTAGTGTGAACTCAACAATGAAATTTTTGATGTTGCAATAGCGATTTTCTATGTGCCATACTTTGCCTATTTCGCGATAAATCAATACTCTAAAATATAAATGCCCATTTATGCATAATTCCTTTTTTGTCCTTGGTCATTTAAAACATATATTTAGTTACTTTTCAAAGAACGTAGTGCCATGTACTGTAGAAAATGATATATTTTCTCACACTTCAAGTCAAAAAAACGAGTTCATTCCTTCCTTCCTGTAAAAACTATCTTGACTCATTGACGGCGATTGCGAATAATGTGAGAAAAACTATTTCTCTCTCATCGATATCGATCGATTATTGTTTTAATTTTCAGTACACTCTCAAAACCTAACAATTTCCGTTCTTCGCTATCTTTTCAAAATCAACGTCGTGGCGGAGACAAGTTTAAAAAAATCCATCAAAGAATTCGTACGAAATGTATCAACCCTGCAGAAATGTTACGATGCAGAGATAAGAAAATATCAAGAATAAACGTAACAAATGAAAATCTGGATATCTATTGACGAGATAACTGACGCCTCTGAGCGCTTTCTTGCTAATGTCATTGTTGAAATTTATAGTGTCGAAAGTCTCATGACCCAACTTGCACTATTGTCAAAACTATTTGTTTTTCTAAAGTGTGTGAGTTGCTTGTAATTCGTTCATTTTCTACGAATTTTTAAGTGTACGTTAAACTATAATTGTTTCGTTAGTCACATTAGGGCTTGTTTTTCACTTTTATTCTTCTCTGATTTTAGAAAATCAACCCAAGCCAAATTGAAATTGTTTAAACTTCCTCTTCTATCATTACAATAGTTTAGTAGCATCACACACAATCAGTCGGTGAATATTTTGCTAATGGAAACCATCATTTCCTTATTGAAGCGTTAACAACTTATTCGCGAGGAAACTAGGAGTAGTGAGAAATAATGAAGATCGTCAGCGAGGATTAGTCTTCTTTAAAGTATTAACAGTAATATGGAATCATTTCGTGTGGTCTCTGTAATTTTGGTTGAGACAATAAATATTACCACGTAACTTCGAAGACAGTGTTTATGAATCTCGAAAACTTGAAGATTTGCTTCAGCTGCACGCTAGCTGTGAGCAAGGAACGCCCCCGGTTTATTTCCTTGGGCGAGTACAAGTACATCGCCGCCTCCTGGCTCGCGATGAAATAATGGCGGATGAATAATTCACTTCGGCATCGCTTCCGATCATCCGCCGCGCAGCGGGCCGGGGTTTAATGGTACTTTCAAAGGTGCAGTAGCGCGAATGAAGAGAAAAGATGAAGGATCAGGTTCGGAATAGTTGAGAAACTGAAGCGTAACGGGAATTGGGAAACAAAAGATGTTAAGGAAAAATAAGCGAATTGAGATAGTAACATTTAGTGGCGCTACGAGGATGTTTCTATGGAAGGGGGAACTATGTGGGTAGGGTCCAGTCGACTTCATGTTTATTATAAAAATGTCAGTTATGATTTATTTTTATTTGTTGATTACCGATTACTATATAATAATAATAATAATAATAATAATAATAATAATGAAAAAGTAGGGAAAATGATATATTTGACTCTGTGAAATCGGCTTGGGGGGAGGGGGACTGGCATTGTACCCTCATCCCCCACCGCTACCCGAAAACACTGGTTGCGCCACTGCCAGTATGTGTAAATGGGGGGGATGTTGGAACAAGATTGAAGGAAGCAGAGTAGAAATACTGGGAACAACATACATTAGGAGAAATGCTGAGAGTAATTTGAAGAAAATTCCGGTGACGTGGCTATGAGTAAAATTGTTTGATGAGAGATGGAGTTGTGTCAATTGAAATGTAAAGTGAAGATAAGAAATGGAAAAAATTAGGAATTATGCAACTTACAAACAATATTACTGTAAATAGCGACAATGTTGATGAAAAAGTAGGAAATAGATAATTGGGAGTTGTGACAGAATTCTGGAGAAAAAGTTAATGAACTATACTATATTATTGATCTGGAAAAAAGCCGACAAAAGAAAAGACGAATTGGGACAATAAAAATATTTCTAAAACATGGCTAACATATTCTAAGATGTTAGTTCCTTGGCGATGTATTAATTCTTTTTTTCGCAAAATGCTTATGTGAACTCTTTCTTTGAGATATGTTATTATGAGATATTATTTTCGGAAATCGCGTGCTTCTTTGCACATCTCTCTAAATATAACTGTTGCTCTTAATATAATTAAAATAATTTGTAATAAGAGTGACTGTTGTAAGAATAACTGTTAATTTGTTTGAACATGGAAGAAAAGAGCCATTTTAAGAAATTGTGATCTATCGAAGATACTGGTGTAATCCAGCTTTGGAGTAAATAGAGAGTTGATATGGTGAATTAGACAACATTGAAATGTCGACTTCTTCCTCTTGTATTTATAGCTTCTACGACAAAAAGAAATCAGATGAGGCCCCCGCAGAAAGTGCGTTATCAGGGGCCGAGAAGGGCGAGAAAAGAAGGTTGAGTTGGAGAGTGAGGGAAAGGTAAGACGAAGGTGAGTGAGAACGACGAACTAGGATAGAATGGGAAACTATCGGAGTGATGTACGATAGGATTGACGCTATAGCCAGAGTTCTATTTAATTGTAGCTGCAGCGGTGCTGCAAAGAAGTTGACGCAGACGAAGACATTGAGTAAGGGAAAGATGATATGAGGCGAATATAACTATGAAAAATCGCAAAAGACAGGAAAGGGGGAATATAAAAAAGTAGGACAGCATTAAGAGATGGGGAAGGCCGAACCGAGCACTAGTGCTAGAGATTAAAGAATGGACAATGGCGGTGCATAGCATCAATATGGTGTGAGTGAGTGGGGGCAAAGACAGAAAGGTTAGAGAGTAGCAGACCCTGCGGGTAATATAGAATTTTACAGCATTAGATAAAACGGTGAGAACGGAGGCACCAGAGGAAATGTAGTGCGAACCAACCTAAGGTAGAGTCCAAAACGGGATCATTGATACAGAAAAGAACGACAAGGTTTCAATTGAAACGGATATGGGAGAGAACGAACGAGTCGAAATCGTGAAGGAGGAAATTGTAGCAGGTTGAAAACTGGGCAAAGAGCGGGGTAAAACGAGGTTAGAGAAAAGGGGGCGGGGCGAGAGGGGGAGGAGCGAGGTGTGCACGAGACGGTGACCTTGCGCGCACCTGATTTGCATTCCCCACCCTTCCCCGGTCCTTCGCTCGCCGCCACCCCCCTACGGCCCACCGCCGCGTGCATTCATCCGGGGGCGGCGCTATCGCACGTCGCCGCTTTGTAATTCAAATGAGCCCCGCGCGCGGCCCGCCCACGACCTGGCCAACTGTTGACCGCCGCCCCCACTCCCGCCCCCGCCCCCGCGCCCGCCGCGCCGCGGCCTTGGCGCGACGGGTACACTGCGCGGTGGCGACGCCCCCGATGTTCGCGCCCACATGCGCGACTGACAGCTCTGGATTTGATGCTTTCTTTCCTCCGTGTCTCTTTCATCCTCACGAAAATAGTTCTTGTTCAATGGAACTACCGCATCATGTTCTGACGACAATTGGTGAAATTTCCTGGAACGTTGATGAGTGGTAGAGCTCCATAGAGGAATAATTCTCAAGGATTGATGGATTGGTAATTGCCAACAAATCACCTTATCTCTATCTCGCCGAACATATTTTACCTTCGAAAGGAAATGCAGGTTGCTGTGTTACTTCAATACGGTGTTCACTGCTTTCTTTCTATTGGCGAACCCCGTCTCTGTAGTCTAAAATTGTTCGCTTTGCTTTACTACCGGTTTTTTTTAAATACTGCTTATTTTGAAACTCCTTACTTCGAATATGCTACGTTGTTAGGATTCTTTTGATATTATTATTTTCTCAAAACCTACAAGTAGTAGAGCTCGATGGAAGCATAATTATCTTGGAATAATGGATTCGTATTTTCCAACTGATCTCTTTAATTATTATGGTAAACGCATTTTACCTTCGAATGGAACTGCAGGTATATATGTATCATAAGCACAGCCGGCTGTGTCACCTGGTTCACTCCTGTAGGCATTGTGGTCCTTCTCATTGTGGAACCTTCCGCTTTCGTGGACTGGGAATCTTCTCCCAAGTATTCTTTTCTTTTTCGTTATTCGTTGCTTCAGCTGGCTTTTTGAGGACGAATGCTCTCCGGCCGTGGAATTCAATATTTCCGCCCTCCACATACTTTTTGCCATTTACATTTCCCTCGTGTTTGAGAGCGAATCCGAGCGAGCGCTCGTGTCAAGGGTGGGCGCCCAGCGCTGAGCGCCCTGCAGTCAATCCGTCCCCTGGGGCGCGCGCACAATTTGGACGGAGCGCCGGCTGCCGCGTGTGACGGCCGGCCCAGCTGCCGCCGCCCGCGTCCGTCATCGCTCCATTCCTCGGAACGGCGCTGGGCCCTCGACCCGCGCCGCGCCGCTCTCTCGCGCTGCCGCCTTCCACAGAGTCCCAGTGATGGTCGAGCATTTGTACAGGACAGACCAAGATCGCAATGGACATTTGTCACGCGGGTCTTTACGGTGGGATTGCCAAGGGTGGAATGGACCAAATGGAGGGGGAGTGTTAGAAATGAAGATGTTTTGAAACGTGACAATGAAGAAAAAATCTTCGGAGAAGAAAGAGAAACTGAGATTGGAATGACGTATTTTGAGGCAAGGCAAGAAAAATATATTGAAAATAGCTATGTTGGAGGGAAGATCAGACAATATGCTGCTGTCGTGAAAGTGTAGGCTTCTGCGGCTGGATTCAATATCTTCTTGACTGTCCGTGAGAAGCCGCTTTCTAGACACAGATGGCAACGTTTCGTCCGTCATACTGCGACCTTCCTCAAGGCAAAATGCCTGCTTGAGAATTTCGCTGTGAGGAAGATCGCAGTGTATGTTGGGCGAAACCGGCATTATGGTGACAACGGTGTCTAGGACGCGGCATGGGGACATTCAAGTATATATGCTGCTTTCAGTTTGTTTCCTCAAATCGTTTAAATAATAATGATTTATTGTTTTCCTGACCTTCCAGAAAATATTAGATAGGCTACATGGCTGTATAATTAATTTCCTCTCATTTACCTTTCTCTATTTGAAGCGAATAGTAGAAGTAGCGTTAAAAGACAAAGACAAATTTTAAAAGGAGAATGGAAATATATTGAGTAAGAGAAGAAATCAATTGTCAAAAAACGAATGGAGACAGCTGAAACTTTCTTAAGGGGAGGAACATTTAAAAAAGATGATGATAATGATAATTACCATAATCGTGGTAGGTCGTTCTAATTTCAATTAATTTAATGACAGTCATATTTTTTCGTACAAAATTATTGGTAATATTGTAAACACTGTTCAAGTGAGTGTATACCTGGTTGCCTAAGCTACATCAGTACGTGGCTACGTCGCTACAGTCTAAAGCGAAAACAACGAAGAGATGACTAGGCAAAATGCCTTTTTGATCATTCTCAGCAGAAATAATAATGATGTATTTGCTTTCGTGATCATCCAACAAAGATTAGATAGGCTACTTTGCTGTAAACGTGTTATATGCTTCCACATTAAGTAGCATTACTGTATTAGTGCATGCATAAATGTATATGCTTATGCTAATTCTGCAAAAGGAATGGAAAACATGTACAGTAATACGAGGAAACAGTTCGAATCAAAAGTGTCTTAAAAGATCGTGGTGCTGTGACATTACAGTTAACGCACCAAATTAACAACGACCTTGCTTCAAGTATACTTTTAGTGCTTTATACTCAGTACAATTTAAATATTTTATACATTTCACAGTATGTACAAGTTACCTCGTGGAAGTCATAATTTAATGTCTGTCCCTGCACCTTCAAATTATTCTCAACAATCTAAAATAAGACTATTTTGTCTCAGTTGCTAGTGCCCGCAATGTAGCTGCGGAAAACCTGCGTGCAAGTCTTTCCGTATCTCGCCGCGAGCAGCGTTAGTTGCGCGTGACCTTGCGTGCGGTGCGTGGTGACGTGCGTCACGCTCTACCGCGGCTCCATTGACCTGCGCGGTGCGGGCGCGAGCGTGTAGCAGCAAAAACTGTTCATGTGCGAGAGAAGCCTTTAAGATACGGATATTATGACAACCGCAGCACCTGAAGTCACCAAGCTGTACCCATGTACTGTTATAGTTAACTAAAAGTAACCCGTCAAAAAAAGACGGAACGAAATAAAACCTCGAAAATTATCAACGAAAAGCTCAATATTTAATCAAAACAAAATGCAGTATTTGTTGATTTCGTTTTTTCTTTATAGTAAATTTTGTTTTCAAATTCCTCGAAGAAACATTCTCAATATCAAACTCTTAGTGTCAAGAGACTTAGTGAACGTAGAATGGTACACTTAGTATTGTATTTTATGTCCTGAGCTACTACACAAAATTAAGAAAGCCGAAAATCTAAATCAATTTATGGAAGCGTACCTGGTGGTGCCGTAGTTGCAAATTCCACAAACTTTAATCTCACTCCAAATAACTCCCCCTCCCCTCCATCGTTACTCCCTTCCCCTGACCCCAAATCTACTCCAAATACCGATTTTCCTACTAAGAAAACACCGAATTGTGTCACCAAACGTCGTTCCAATAGCACAAGTAATTGTGTGTTTTTATATCGACATGGTCGTTTTTAATTTGTGTTCTTTATTGGGACATCCTATTTGACAAATCGTACCATTTCCTTCAACCATAAGTAATAATACGCAAAAAGTACAAAGTTACTTTCTTGCTTCAATTGCTTAGATTTAAAGATACAATCACTGGGAAGCATAAAATTATGTTATAAATTAATTGAACCTATTTAGAGCAAATAACAAACTAGGTTGGTTTGTATACGAGACGATAGCCAAGGTTTATAACTACCTCGGTCCGTTATTTGTGATATAGATTTATTTGATTGTATTTTGTCGACTTAACAGTACCGTACTACGAAAACAATATGGCACGTTTACAAATGCATGTGCTGTTAATACGTGTGTGTGCTGTTTAGTGTCAATTATGTTCTTTATGCACATGATGGTAATGTCTGACTTAAAGTCTGTCTCCAAGATACCGTATCCTCCCCAGAGGACAGATAACCCCTCTCCCTTCCACCTTCACTCCCTTCCCTTGACCCCAAATCTACTTCAACTACCGATTATACACCCAAGAAAACATCGAATTGTATCGTCAGACGTCGTTCCACACGACTATATTTTCTAAAATACCGAGTTGTTGTCCAATAGTTTATTTTCTTTAGTTCTGACAAACAGCACAACTTGGAAAACATACACATACTTGTACATGCCGTGAAATACAAACAGTAAACGACTTCTTAACTGATAACGGCATCCCTCTTCGTTTCCGATCACTAAATGTTTATATCAGTCTAGATAATGCCACACATTTCAAAAATGGCTCCACTGGAGAACTCATAGAGCTAATAAAATTGAACGTGAAAACGCCTCTCTTCTGAGGACACAGTGTCTGAAAGGGTTCTCATAATCTGTAAATAATGATTAAAAGTTTTTGAAGGAAATGAAATACTGGTCTTCGCCGGTATTGCAGACTCCCCCATACGTTTACGATCATATTGAAATTCAATGAGAATAGTTAGTATAAAACGTGTGTTTTACTGACTGCATGGTTTACTAGGGTTGGAAATAGAGAAATGTGTAGAAGTATTTACTTTCTGTACGATGCAAAGCAATGGAGGCTATCTCTCTTATGGAGTACTCTCAAAATGCAGGTTGTTTCTGTTTAGACGTGAAAAAAAGTAGAAAGTGGTAGTGGTGAGTACTAAAAGGGTTTTTGTTTTTTGCAAGGTAGAATGTACATTTAGAAGAGCACCTAAAAGCTTTTTCACTGTTATTTTTTGTCGTTCTCAACCCTTAACAGAATTCTGCGTAATGGAGCTATTGCGTAAAGTCCCTGTTTTGTTTTGTTGAAAACCTTTTTAATGAACGAATCACCCTACACTTTTACGTCCGATATCTATAATTGAGTGTAATGAATTTTCTCTTATTTGATGAATAATTCTATATTTCCAGCACGACAGTGTTAATAAATAACTTATTAAATTTAAAATGGTATTGCGAATGTTAAGTATAATAGTAGAGAAAATTGGAATATTTCGACAAGATGTCTGATTTGCGTATAATTACTTTTTTGTTCAGTAATCAAGAATTAGTCTGAGTCTGTAAACATAAATAGTATTTTCAAACACGAATAGAAACATGAATAGAATTTGCATTGCACATAGCGCTTAAAAATTGTTCGTCTTACGACAAGCTCCTCATGGAAGCTGTTTGCGGCATTTGTCTTCTCTTCATTTCGAAGAAAAAAGACACCCTATTAAGAATACAAAGGGATACGGAACAATGTAGTAAAGGAGAAACTGAAATCTTTGAAAACTCCTTGGAAGAAAATTAATGTCAAAGGCTCCCACCTCAGTTTTTACAAAGAGACACTGCCAATTATAAAAGTCTCAGCATTCTCAGATTTGAATATTGTATATGAAACAGTAAAATATGATAATAAAAATGTATTGCTTTACTTTCTCTATTATCCTCGTTTAGCTACGGATGAAACTTCTGCAATGGGTGATAAGGAACAGTAAAATGGATAGAAAATGATGCAATTTCTGTTGGGAACCTAATTCTGATGAAATAGATTCGCTTCGTACACTAAGGAAACGTATGTGAAAAATTTCAAAATGAAAAGAGATGGAAATTGCCATCGATGTTTTGAAAGAATATTGGACGTTTCTGAAATTTCTTGATAACATTAGTGGGGAATATGGAGATATTATATGTTCCTGTTAGAAAGATGGCTGAATAGAGGCAAAAATCAGACAAGATTTTACCATTTACGAAATGAAACTGAGTGGTTTTAAAGGAAAAGACAGTTTCAGCTCTTGGAAATGTAATACGAGTAATATTGTTGGCTTTTTGGTGTAATTTTGGCTACTCATTACAATGACTTAAACAAGCAAATTCAGAGTGAAAATTTACTCATACTTTGTTCTGAGGTTTGTTGTTTGTATTGTGTGAATATCGTACGCTGCTGGGACCTTATTTTGTCACTCGAAGTGACTCTGGCAAATGGTTGGACACATGATTACAAACCCTGTTATGCTTGCTAAATGGTACAGTTTAGCATACATATTTATCATTTCTGTTTAAAAATCAAAAACATGAAAATAAGCCCAAGGCAATTTTGATTTCAATTCTCAACGGTAATTAGGCAATCGTTTCGTTTTTCCACTGGACTCAATATTTAATACACAACATGTTATTCTCTTTGTTATCGCTCATTTCTGAATGGAGCGCTTTTCTAGCCTAAAATATTCACGCAGGGAGCAACGTATCTTGTGAAGCCCTGGCAACTGAGAGTCCGTCAAAACTAACTGAGGAAAAGTATTTTAACTAGTGAAACCACTTGAGGATTTTAGAGTTTGTGAGTCAGATTTTAGTAATGAATTTCATAGTACCAGAACAAAATGTCGTTCATTCTTTAGCGTGAGCTGTCCAGTTTATATGGCGAACTGAATATGTAATAGTTATCAACGGGATAGTGGAATTAACTACACTGGGCGCTCCGCATTAATTTTAGTACATTTAACTCTCAGAAATCAAGTAATATTTGTACTCTGGAAAGAGGGGATAAAATGTTTGCATCTACATAGAATGACGTATGAGCACAATGCTCTGCTGCATTATCAATCGATTGGTTTTACGTGCCAATTTAATATTTCATAATGTGAATTTGCTGAATTCTTCTAAATTGGTTAGTGAATTGACAATTTTTGTGGCCAAAAATCGCCTTTCATTTTTGTATGTCCAGAAAATTGCGTTTCGTTCTGGAGAATTGATCGTAACTGGAACTGATGGTTATTGTGCCGTAGTCGAATCCACCTGTGTGTTTGAATATGGGCTTTATCGTCGACTGTTATTGACTCCAATTTGTGTTTCTAATTTTGCAAATTGGCCATGATACTGCAGCAGCTGCATTTTATGTGTGCAGCAATTGTGTTGACGCATAACGATATGTTTAATACAGATGAGTTTGACTCGTACCCGAAAAGGACGGTTCACCTACCTTTCTTTCGTGAATAATGGACGCAGCTGTGTTCCTCAGGTAGCAAAATAAAACGAAACGCTGCAATGATTGTTTAAATACTTTATTTTTACAAACGTGACCTTTTTAGTCCTCTATGAACCATGTTTCTCGTAATGTAATTTTTACAAAATAAGTTGTGTGATCATGGTAAAAGAAGGCGTATGAAGTAGGACTAAGGCGTATTAAACAATGCAGCTTTTTATGTGTATTATATTTTTTTTAATAATTTGTACTTTGTTTGTGTCTTAAAACATGATTTGCTGGAAAATAATATCGATATAAAGACGGTCGGTAGAGAATGGTTAGAATGATGACTTGCCTTTACGGTAAACACTTGAAAAAATCACCTGTCATCGAGGAAGGACAGAACGTGATGGGGAAACGCCACCAAAACTCATTACAAACAATGACACCATCCGGACGTGGGTATTTTTAATATTTTGCCTTACTGCGTATTTACGTTTTGAAGAAATAGTATTGTAATGTCGCGACACAAATCGGTGATGTTTCCACTCAAAATCTCGTATTTTTGGGCCCTGGCATCGAAAAAGTGGATAAATCTTGTTCCCGTATGCAGAATCTTCTTTTTGTGGATCCTTGGTCCCAAAAAAATGGAATAACGGCAAAACGTGTGTGTGTGTGTGTGTTTGTTTGTTTGTTCATCGCTAGCACCGAAACCGTTTCGATGATTTTCTACAAAAATGTCGATTTTCCGTGGTCAATCCAAACGAACTCGTTCTTTGATTTTACTAGTGGTATTTCCATTTTGGGAGTTTTCGTCAACATATCAAAATTATCTCAAAATTGACTCCATTTTTTATTAACATTTCACCCGGATGGGGGAAATCACGCTTAAAAAATTGTGATTTTCGAATTTTCGTTGAATTGTCTGTATTTTCCAAAATTTCAAAAATACATAATGTTTTTGGCGTCTTCCTACGAATACAATTTTGGAAATAAAAATATTTTCTTTACTGAAATTGGTTTTTTAATGACAGATCTCTAAATAATATCCTGAACAGTTTTTCGAAAATGTGATTAATTTTTGCGTGAAAAAGAAACAATTTTTAAACAATTATTTTCTCAAAATTAGTTCTATTTTTCCCTTTAATTGTGAACCTCAAGTATAGGGGGGAAATCGTCATTAAAATGATGCTGATTCCATTTTCGGCAAAGTCTTTGTATTTTCGAAAATTTCAAAAAGTTAACATTGTAACATTGATGAACGAGATTTCCTCCCAAATGAAAGCTTTTCGAACAAAGTGTATCTTTAGGTAAGTCATGTTTAATTTTTTTGATGAAACGAGTGGTTTTCGCGAAGTTTCGGCTTGAAGTTAAAATAATTTATAAAAATGTTTTCCTAAAAACACCTTCATTTTTTTTCTTTATTTTTTCCTCTGGTAGAACAAAGGACGCTTTAAAACTAGCGTAGACCTCATTGTTGTTGACCTCTAATTTCGAATTTTCGAAAAATCACGACAACTAGATATAACGCAAGGGTGTTTGCGCTGTTCTAGCACCACTAATTTTCATAAATTCTTAAATATTTGGCTTAATGAAACACGTGAAGAATGTTCGTATTTACGAAAATTCGTATATTTCGTAAATAACTATCTTAGTTGCGCTTTTGTGAGGAAAGCGAGACATTCTTATTTGTATTTTGGTGTAAAATGCGTTGGCTGGAGTCTAGAATGCTTTATGTTAATCTCGGAGACCGAAGGCGTAAGCCTCGCCGCCGACGCTGCGCAAGCGAAGCGAGTCGTATTTAACCTCTCTCAATTGTTTTGCATCGCAATTATTTTACTTCTCTAATTTTACCCGTTTACCTTAAACCGTACAAGGTTTTTAATCTCCACCCATCCCACCATGCGTATTTCACATGTGTTCCATTTATCTATTTGCTTTAGCATTGTGGAAACAAATGCCCAAGCAGTTTGAGTCCATTCAATTGGCTCTGCCTGCGGAAACCTACTGTGGGCAATTACTTCGCGCGATAACGAGTGATTACTAATAATGTCAACACCTAGACAACTTAAAAATTGCGAAGGCCTCATTGTTGTTGAACTCTAATTTGGACTTTCCGAAAAATTGGAAAACTTAGATCTAATGCGAGAATGTATGTGTGTTGAAGCACCACTAGTTTTCACAAATTCTAAAATCTTTGGATAAGTGGAACACGTGAGGAATGTTCGCATTTACGAAAATTCGTATATTTTGTGAATAAAAAATATTTAATCCAGTCCATTCAATTTGAGTCTGTCCACACAAGCTGTGTGCGGACAAATTACTTTGTTCGGCATCGAGCGATTACTAATAATTTCAACACCTGGACAACTTAGCCACTAGGATGCTGTGCAAGAGGATGGGCGTCTCAGGACGTGACCTAAATTCACTTGCCGCGTGAGGGAGGCGCGGGAGCCCCATGTGGGCGTTGTTCGCGGGTCGCGACCTTGGGGACGGCGTGGGCGACAGCTTTGATGGATGGCGTTTGAAGGGTCCTGTGGTGTCTCGCGTCGTCTAATGATGGCGTGCGACCTCGAGGCGAACGCCGCGATGGGGACGCAACGCAGGGGGCGATGGAAAATGCCGCTGATGAAGATCGCTTACGCCTTGACGGCGCTTGCGAAGGTTTTTGCCTTTTAACCCTTTCTGCGTCCACGATTCCACTTGGCATCGATACTTTCTCCCGGCCTGTAAGGGTATAAGAATGACAACAATTACTTCGTTTGGCGTCGCTACACGTAGTTCTACGCTTGGCCAACAGATCGCATTGTTGTATTTTGAATTTCGTTGTCGTTAGTTTGGAATATTTAACGGCGAAAGTTTTAGAACGTTACGCGTTGGTTTGTTCGCAAACAGCCTCGTGTGTTAATTATTCTGTGCTTCATATTCTAAAAGCTTCAGTGATGAATTCAGCATCATCTTATTCCTCAAGAAATAGGGAAAGAAATAAGGTAGGTTTTTGGTATTGTTACATATGCATTTTCGTCAGTAATTATTGTTTTATTTCTAATGACGCCATTTGGCGACAATGACGCATTAGCACATATGCTATATGCAAACATGAAGTTAAAATGTTTGAAATATTGAGCTTGTTTTACTTATATAACACTTTGTAATTTAATTCTTGCTTTATATTTCTATTATAGGTCATGCGCGGTCAATATGACGTCATCCGTGAGGATGAAATTATTCTTCTTCTCCACGGAGATGAATCTGAAATATCAGACAATGAGATTATTTCTGATGATGAAAATGAGGACAGTGATCCGTCAGTTCTGCTGCCACTGCCTGAACAAAAACAAGATGAACTGCACAGGGAGAACATTTTAGAAGATCCCCTTACAGATGATGAAACTCCCTTAGCTGAGCGACTTGAAAATTTGGATTCAGGGAATGCAAGTCGAACAAGCTATACATGGGTATGCAAAGATCTAGAGGCTGTGAATGTTCCTTGTTATGTGAAGTTTTCAGATCCACCAAGTGAAGAACATTCTCCCCTCAATTATTTTGAAAATTTTATTGATGAGGATATAATTGACAACTTAGTTACACAGACTAATCTATACTCAACCCAAGTGTTATGCCAAAGTATAAACACTAATGCTGGTGAAATAAGACAGTTCATTGGAATTCATTTACTTACTGGAATTATGAGTGTTCCTAGTTACAAAATGTATTGGGCAAATGAGACAAGATATTCTCAAATAGCTGATGTGATACCACTCCGTCGATTCTATCAGTTGAGAAGATATTTGCATGTCAATGACAATGCAAAAATATTACCTAGGGATGATCCACATCACGACAAACTGTTCAAAGTCAGACCATTTTTAGAGAGACTAAGGGAGAATTTTCTCAAAACTGAAGTGGAAGAATTCAACAGCATCGATGAACTTATGATTCCTCTAAAATCGCATACATCTATGCGTCAGTATATAAAATCAAAGCCACACAGGTGGGGTATAAAAGTGTTTGCACGTGCTGGTGTAAGTGGCTATATTTATGACTTTGAAGTTTATGTTGGGAAAGGAACGAAAACTGTAGGAGATGCTGAATTAGGAATGAGTGGCAATGTAGTGATGCGATTGATTGAGAACGTGCCTAGGCATGCCAATTACAAGGTGTTCATGGACAACTGGTTTACTTCCCTCAACCTAGCAGCTACACTAAAAAATGAAGGGATTTTTATTGTGGGAACTATTAGAAAAAACTGATTGAGTGGTTGTCAACTGAAAAGTGATGCAGAACTGAAAAGGGAGGGCAGAGGAACCTGTGATTATAAGATAAATGAAGAAAACAATTTAATAGTTTTAAAATGGTACGATAATAAAGCTGTCTACCTGACATCCACCTACAAAGGCAAGGAACCTGTTGAAAATGTACAACGTTGGAGTCAAAAAAAACGATCATATATACAAGTTCCACGACCCAACATTGTACAAGAGTACAATACATACATGGGTGGAGTGGACCTCCATGATATGTTAGTCCAAATATACAGGATTAATATAAAGAGCAAAAGATATTACTTGAGAATTATTTTCCATTTCATAGACATGGCTTGTGTGAATGCCTGGCTGCTTTACAGGAGACACTGCGGTCAGAGAAATACGAAATATGTACCACTTCTCAAGTTTCGGTCAATGATTGCAAGTGCCTTGCTCCAGAAAGGAATTACTCCTTCAGCAAGAAAAAAAGGACGTCCAAGCTCAGAATCTCCAAGACCATCTACACCAAAAAGAAAGCCTAAGGCAATTAGACCTGTCGCTGATGTGCGCTTTGACCAAATGGGACACTGGCCAGAGCATTTAGATAGTAAATCAAGATGCAAATTGTGCATAAATGCATATTCCAGGGTTAAATGCTCGAAGTGCAATGTGGCATTGTGCTTTAACAAACATAATAATTGTTTCAAAACCTTTCACTGTAAATAAATAAAAAAATTGGTATAATAAAGTCGTGTTAAATGTAAGATTCAACATGTGTTTTATAGCCTAACTAAAAAATTGTTGTGTTAATACTTTACAAGAAAATAATTAAGAAATTACAACATTTATATGTACTCATTATTTTGAAACTAAATAAAATTTGAAGTGTCTTTAAGCGGCAATGATGCCATTTGGAATCGTTAGTTTATTTTTTAACGAACGCCGTTATAAACATTTTTTCAGTGAAAATGCAATATTTATGATCTAAATAATGAATATTGATGGCAATTCATTTTTTTTTAAAAATATTTCTAAATGCGACGCAGAAAGGGTTAAGGGCCCATTTCAGGAGACGGCTGCCGACTTTGCGCGATCGGGATGCAGGATCCGGTCCCGTTAGGTCAACATGAGGCGAGCGCCACGCGTAACCATTAGAGTGGATATTTGTGACATTTTTGTTGAAGCTGCTGAAGCGGAGTATTCTTGGGACTGATATTTGTGAGTCTGAAAAGATAATGATGTCGTTATTGTTGTTGTTGAACATGGAGACATGAAAACTTAAATTTACGTCTTGTATTTCGAACTGAATACAGGTGTTATTGTAAGTCGACATCATTATTCAAAGTAATCTATACTAATAAAAGTTAATTCAACGACATGTAATCGACATCGATTCCACAAAAATGAATGTATGAATAGATATGAAATATTTACAGGCTCTTCTTTAGGATTTGACGCAGTGTCCTTGCAAAGTTTGGTAAAGATTAATACAACACATGTGGGTAATAAATAATTTAAATAATATGCTGGTAGATGCACCACGGTCGTTATTTTTCGCCTTTCGCTAAGAGACGGGTTCCTGACATATTCCGCCAGAGGCCAGCAGCGGTGCGGTAGAATAACAGCAGAGTAAGCATACGGGGATGGCCGTGTGTCCGATCTCCGTGAAAGTTGGCACATCTATGTGTTTTCATGGAGGTTATTATGCTGTTCATTTTTTGTAACACCACTAGAAGGCGCTGCAGCACAAGATGGCGCTTCAGTTAAATGGAATTCCCAATCATGGGAACCCAGCTTCATTATTGCTAGGCGTTGCCGTGTGACGCGGGGCGAGGCCGAGGAGGCCAGAAGGTATCAGCAATACAAGATGGAGAGAGAAGGGAGGGGAAGGGAAAAAGAAGGGGAGGGAAATAAACAGAGGAATGGAAAAAGTAAGGGGAAAGAGAAGGGGAAGGGTAGGAAAACGATACATGTAAAAAGACGGAAAAAATGGGGAAAAGTGAGGAAGAAGAAAAAAGGAAGAGAGAGGAAAGGAGAAAAATATACTGAGGGAAGAGAGAGGCAAAAAGAGAGAGAGTAGGGGAAACGAGACAGGGTAATACGAGAGAGGGAAAGAGTGAAAAGAGAAAGGAAAAAAGGCGAAAAGAAAGTACGGAGAAGGAGTGAGTAGGGTAAAAGAGAAATGAAGGGAACGAACATGTACGGAGAAGGAGTGAGTAGGGTAAAAGAGAAATGAAGTAAAGGGAGTGTTAAGAGATAGAAAGCAAAAAAGAGAAGGAAAAGATAGATGGCCAAAGGGGGAAAAGAAAAAAGATAAGGTGAAGGGAGAAAGAGGATGGAAAAGAAATAATGGGAAAAGAGAAAGAAGAGGAAAGAGAGAGAAGAGTAAAAGGGAAAAACGGTAAATGAGAGAGAGGGAAGAAAATGACAGAGGGAAAAGATGAGAAAATGAGAGGGGGGAAAGGATGAAAGTGAAAGAGAGAGGAGGTAAAAGAGAAAGAAGGGGAAATGAGAAAGACGGAAATTGAAGGGGAAAGAGAGAGATGGAAAAAGAGAGGTCGGGATAAAAGAGGGAGGGAAAAGCGAGGAGGACAGAGAGATGGAAAAAGAGAGAGAATGAGGGAAAAAGAGAGTGAAGGAAGCAGAGCAGGACAACGTCTGCCGGGTTTTGCTAGTAATTACTAACGAAGACTATACGAGTCACACGCACACGTTTCGAATTTTTTTATGTTTTATATTTATTAATATCTTTTAAATTATTAAGACTTCTAAGTCTTAGGATTTATAATGAATTAATGTAAGTGAAGATACGTGAAAAACATAATTAATGATTGTAAGACGCTTTAAACAAAGAGAAAATAATGAAATAAAATAGAACTTACTCATAGGTTTACTGATTTCTAATGTAGGACGGGAGTCGTAATGTCGTATGCTTCTTTAACATTTTAAATACAATGAATTATCTAAATCGATATTGCTAATCGTGATATACTTTATTTTCACGTGATGCAGCCAATTACAATTTCGAAGAGATATATTCTAAACGCGTCTGAGCAAAATTTGAATGGGAAGAAGCTGAAGCCTGTCTCATGGCTAGATTCCATTGTGACAACAGGCCTGCCATGCTGACATCCAGTATTGGGAACTAGAAAACAAACATGCCAAATTTACTAATGATACACATGAAGTATGTCGTAACTCTCCGGAACTGTCTTAAAGCCTGTATAATTCCCTCGCCAAACAATTGCAATTACTTAATGGCACTGGCTTAATATTTTACATAAATAAAAAAAATGTGTGTTCTATTATGGGCGGATGAAAAATAACGAGGTTGTGTTCTTTAAAACACCCACTGGACTGTTTCTGAAATATCGATTTATTTTCATCGCGATCATCCAAGCAAGGTAACAAAGTGTCTGTCGGATCAACGATGGTTGCTGAAGATATTCGCTATTCTGAATGTACTGGGGCCGGAAAAAAAGTGTGGTTTGAAAGAAAGTGTACTGAATGTGCTCTACTTGATGAAGAATTATGTTGACGTACGAGTTGCGCAAGCGCAGTAACGGAATTACTAGGGTAAGCACATACTGGAAATACTGATTGTGAGGCGTTATCCTACGATCTCTCGAACATTCTCTGTCCCAATCGTCTCGCCCGATTGACGCTGTGTGTACTCCCTTTGGAAGTGAGAATGCGGTAGCGGCTTAGCTCTGCGGTCCCTTGTGGTGAGGATATTTAAATATCTACATGTTAAAATGCATGGTTGCAATAATAGCCAGGAGTATTTACTCAGTTAAGTTAAATACTATAACCCATTAATTGGCAGGTATATCAGTGTTGTTGTTTGCAATGTTATTGTCATTGGTTGTTTTTTGCATTGTTGTCAATGCTATTGCTGATAACCTTTTAGAATATTATAACATATTAAATCCGCCAGCCAATGTCGTAAAATTAATTTATAATAATTGTCTTTTTTCAAACTCTTTCCACATTATGAATTATGTACTCATGGGTTATAGCACGTATTCTGCATTTCGTCTTTGTTGCCGAATGTGAGTAGTATTCGAGCTCTTTTGTCTTTAGGTATTTCGAAATCATATTCTGCAGTTAATCCTTCACATAATAATAACAATAATAATAACAACAAGGAAACAAAAGGTTTTAATATTCGTCTTATGGCGCATTGGTAAAATTAACTCCGTGTGAATTCATATATGTATTGTTCTGTGTCAACATCCTGTTGTTACTTTTGCAAATCCTACTACACTACCTTGTCTCCGTCGCCAATAGTAAACGAAATATTGTAAACGATTAAAAGATCAAAACATCTCGGTCATCACGAACCCTTTTATTTGCAACATTTCAATTAAGTCTCCCATCTCCATCATTGCTATTTTCTCTTACTCTGATGACCTCTCTTTTTCTAGTCATACTGCAATTCACGAAATGCTCGCTTCTGGTTGTCTTATCTTCAACCCGAGTATCTGCCACTACATCTCCGGAACGCACTTCGTCATCACTGCGCCCTTCGTTATAGAACCCCGCTATTTAATACCGTCTTTTTATCGCCAATTTTACTACCACCCGCCAACACATCACTTGGTCGGGCTTTGATATTTCCGTTATCTCGTCGCTATCTCTAACTTCATCACGATCGTGAAACCCGTCTTTGTCTTCGTTATCGCCTTTGGCGCCGTAGTCTTTTTCATTAACTTCCGTGTTTCTGGATGGAGCGTCGCCGGCGCCGCAGTCGTCCTCGTCGTAGGTACGTCGTTGGAGCGCATCGTCGCCGCTGCGGAGAAAATTACCCCGCTGCGCAGTGTTCTTTTCGTTCGCTGCATTAGGCGGTCGTTAGCGTAATTTAGCGGGAGAGGACAAAACAAACCCCACAGGCTGCCGCGCGCGCAAACGCGACGCCACGCCACGCCACGCCATGCCACGCCACGCCGTGTTGTGCCGCGCCGTACAGTGGACACCAACTGTAGGAAATAGGGCCCGTAATTAAGGCTCAGTAGTACGTAATAATAATAATAATAATAATAATAATAATAATAATAATAAATTACTGCAAATGAGCATACACTCGGTTACTTATGCAAAAGTTCATAAATACAAATTCCAAAAATTAAAAAGGAACAATTCATACAACTATGAAAAGAAACATCATACAAAGTAAAAACATAAATAAACAAATATAAAAGTGTTCACTAATATAAGCAAATATGAAATTTATGAGCTCTATTCACCCCTTCTCTACAGCGTTTCCATCATTGCCCTTCACTACACGTCACTGGTGCACTTCCTATGTTAACATGGTAATAATAGAAAACTAAAGCAGATGAATGTCTGTGTGAGTAGCTTTCGCGAAATAAGTAAACGAAGAATATGAAAAAGTTTGATGTCCTGGTATGTGGAGTGACTGTTCAAATGGAGTTATTTCCACTTCCGAAGAACATATCCATGTTTTCATGCATCCGATTCCAGAACTTGAATATTATCGAAAGATATTTCAGTTATACTTATTTCCAGGTTAAATACAATCCGTGCTTTGTAATTCTTTTCGTAAGGGGTGCTTGCGTGCTTACAATTTTTTTCGTTTCTTGAAAAATTTGCTGTAATTTAGCTCCAAATTTGCTGTGAACTTCTCTCTTTAGCTCATTCTGATACTTTTTTTCTTGAGAGTATACACTTTGTTATATCTCATTTAATCTTTTTTTTTTTTTTTTTGAGAAACTGAATGATTTTCTTCTTAATAACAGAAATGAGCTATGTACTTCGGTTTTATTAACATGGCGCGTGAGGGCTGTCTTAATGCGGGAATATGGCACGGCTTTTTGCGTCTTTCTCGGTCGTGCCGCTTGATGTGCTATGATCACGACCGTATCAACCAGTGATGCAGATCGAGCGACATCTAGCGGCACGTCCGAGAAAGCCGTGCCGTATTCCAGAATGAAGACATGCCGAACTCGCCATGTTATAAAAACCGAAGTATAGTAAATCACAATGACATTCACGCATATCTACTCAGCGACTAAAATCACAAGCACATTACGTGCTTATATTGTTTCATGTAGAACACTGCATTGTGGAATTACTGAATATTAAAAAAAAAATATCGTATTGAACGAAAATGATTTGGAGTTTATTACTGGGGGTGATTCGATGACAAGCTCAAACATTTTGTTGATGTTGATAGAGGTTCATTACCGACCCACATGAAATGTGTTTTAGTACCTAGTGCGAAGTCGATACGTGTCAGGACATTTGTTACCCAAATTGTGTGTCAACCTACATATCACTGCGCTTTGCGTTTTTCGTGCGACTACGGCGTCAGCGCATGCAACCTCACAACTAAACATTTTCGAATGCCTGCAGACTTCGAAATTGGGCATACTTCGATGATATTGCGGATAACATGACGTAAACTGAAGTGGAGAATATTGCATCTAGAAGTCTTCTGGGAGGGCAACGTCATGTGAAAAGGGGGATAGGGTGGAAGCAGACGAAGTGCGGTCGAAGATGACATGTTCATCAACGTAGAAGGAACACCATCAACGAAGATGGTGTGCATCAACATAGAATGTGCAGAAAAGCAGCGTAGATTCATTCCACACGACGTTGCTCTGAGACGAAAAAAAGAAATGCTTACCACTCAAGGTTGTCGCCGGGCAACAAATTTAGAGGTTTTGTTGTGAACACTAACAAACAGTATGTTACAAAACGTAACAAAAATCAATTATTTTGCTTTGGCAAAAAGTGATTCTATGATAAGGAAGTCTTATGTTTTAACTAGAACTACAAATACCGGAAACTGCGTCCTGCTGTATCGCCATTAGTTTTAGTACATATGTTCTCAACATACACAGCGAAGCAAAATACACTGAGATGGATGGTAGTATTGTTCATTCATTTTCCTATAAAGAACCCTCTAATACCTTAAACAGCGCTTAGATTTTGAATAAATGACTAATGGATATTTCATTTTTATACCTGAAATTGTGCAACATTTAGCCAAGAAATCAATAATGAGAAAATACATAAAAGGTAATTAAAAGTTTCTCCCATGTTAAACAAAAGTCTTTCCTGATTAAAGTCCAAATCTTGTGACTACAAAGTCAGCGTGTGTCTTTGAAGTTAAAACTGATCGTTCACTAAAGCAGTGGGGACACAGCCAAACGTCTGATAAAATCGTGAAGCCGCCACTTTTAATGTTTTATACAAAGCCCGTTTGGAATTAATTAGATACCGACGTATTCCAGGCATTACTTTTTATACTTTACTTGCATTACTTTAGATATACTTTATATGCATAGATTCTGGTAACAGGTGCTTTGAATTATAAATCACAAATTGTTCCTGTGGTTAATTAGCTGATTTGCGAAAAATTGAACACATTTTACATTTAATGTTAAAGGAATGATGCGAATGGTCCTTAATGCCTATGTTATCGTGAGGCGGATGGCTTGAATTGCTTCCTAGTCCACAAAGTTTTAAAGTCCTATTTCTTTGGAACACAATATTTAATAGATATTTTCATTATTAGCTATGATGTATACAAATAATCAACAATAATTAATAACATTTTCATTTTGTTATCTTGAGAATTTTTGTTTGTAGTGTTTTCAAATGCAAACCTTAAAGAGCGCGTTGTGTCGGTGCCCCCTCAAATTCGGTTTCGCTTGCGCCAGCGCGTAATCGCCCGGCTTGTGCTACCTTTGGTCCACAATAAAGACCACTGAAAAGTTAAAAAAATTGTAGCTGTTGCAGCAGAATTTCATAGCTAAAATTGTCATAACTTATTTCTGATGTATAGTCCATTTCATCGTAAACTTTTGAAACAATTCAGTGTGTTCCAGTCGCAAATGTCGCTTGTAAGTTCAGAAAACTCAGTCTCTGACTGTGGTTAATCTCTTTCGTAATTTTATGTTGTAATATGCCAATAAAACACAACACACGAAGCCGACAGAGAGATATGAAAAAACACTCCTAAAGACCGTTGTCCGTTAAGAACATACTACAAATGAGTCGAATCAAAAGCTGGGGTATTTCTAAAGAGTTCTTCTATCAAACAAGTACTCATATTCCAAGAAAATATATTTCTTTTATTATGAACTTTTTTTAATAGAAAGGTGATACTTCGAAAAGTAATAAACAAAAATGGTCGATATGTCATTTGATTGATTAGTGATACCTGGCGCGCCAAGTGCTAAGGTATCCGTTAGTCCCGTCAGTGTAATGTATGTTTTAATCGCGGCTGTGTTCTTCACCTACTGGATGGCAAGATCCGGTGCTGACCTATCCGGCAGCTTGCGGAGTTGATCCAGGGACTAGGTATTTCCCACCAGCGCCGCACCACCCAGCCAGGACAAGCTTTAAGTTTCCGACTGGTCTCCCGATATGCGAGGTAGTGTAGTACATGTTAGATTAAGTGTGCGTAAAGGGGTGAGGATAGGACAACGAAGAGGAAGGAAAATCGCGCGCGGTTCATGGCCCGTTTTTTATGGTGTTGCTCCGGCATTCACCTGAAGTTGATCGGAGAAACCACGGAAAACTACGGATCAGAACAGCTGGCTGCCAGAATTCTCCTCTTGTCAGCGACTGAATTCGGCCTAGCTATGTAGCTAATATCGAAATTCCTGCCACCATCGGGATTGCAACCTTAGGACCTCCCTGTCAGAGACTCTGCAGTGACATTAATTGATGCCCTGAGCAACCGAAGCCAGCTGATATGTCAAATAACAGACTTAGTTATAGATCTCAGCTTCCGCCTCGGTTTACAAACGTCAACCGCGTCAGCTAATCGCTCTGTATCGGCATTATGACGTTAATAATCACCATTTCACCGATGAAAAATTATACGTAAATATAATCACCACATTGTGTGATATTTGTATCTTCTGAATTTTTCCTTTTTGTGTTTGCTCCGGTTCACGCAGTTGGCCGCACTGTGCGCAGACGCAACGCCGTAGCTAGACTTGCGGAGGCTTGAGGGGCGGGGTCGGAGGGATGTCGCTTGCTGCGTCGGCTAATTAACGTAATAAGCTCCCTCGCAGCGGTGATCCGTGTAATTGCTACGTCAGATTACGGCCGTGTTGTCCCGAAAAGACCAGGCAATCTAGCGCCCCGCCCTGCCCGATCCCGCCCCGCCCCCTGTGCCGACGTCTCTGGCGTCTAGGATCGCTCCCCTCTGGCATTCGCCCTTGCGCTTCTTGGTAAAGGCCCAGGGTTACCAGCATCTGATCTTCTGTGGTGTGTATGTGTACTGGACACGAACTTAGTGTTAGAACGTGTTTTCTGTTAAACGTTTGTCCCTCGTGTCTCTGTTGTGGCATTGTACTACATCTTAGGACTACACGCGCCATACTTCTTTGCTTAATGCATACATTGTAACTAATTATCGTTTCAGTTGCTGGCTGTGGGAGCCGCTTATTCAAGTGTGTCTCTATTTAGATTGTTCTATTTCACTTGCATCATCTCTCGTTTGCTCTGCTCCTGTGATCGAATTATAATCACTCTTTTCCAATTGCAAGTGGAGGTATATGGGTCAATTCAAGATTTTAGTTTCAACTTCAGAATTGTTTCTTTCCAAGTTAACCCTCTATTGTGCTGTCCATTAATCTTCGTTATGCATACGTCATCCTTCCACTGTTCATTTCTTCTTCTGAGAGGCGTTATCATACTCCTTCGATCTTCGACTTACCGTTTCCTTTCATTTGCTATTGCCTTGTTTCCTACAACCACCATCTCTTCTTTTATGCATTCATTTCCATGTACTTCATCTCCCCCTGATTTTCTGTCCCGTCGTACTCTCTTCTCGCGTGTTCCAGAAACTGATATTGCAGACGTATACTGTGCGGGAAGAGCTAAAGGAGCAGTGCACTTTACACCACCTCCCATTTGCACAGACTTGTATTTCCGGTAACTATTCATTGTTTAGAATGTTCTCCTAAGTTTTGTCATTCTCTTTATATCGTCGGTGAAATTTGACAGCCATTTATTGTGTTATGAATTCTCCAGAATTAAACGATTCCCCTCCCTACTATTAGCTCTTCTCAATTAGTTTTCGTTTGTTTTGCTTTTTCATTTTTAAGACCATCGCCATACTACTCGCTCTTCTGTTTATTACCTTGCTGTTATCTTTTTTTCCATTCGACTTATCCCTGTTTCTCCTGATATTACCCCTTCCTGTCTCTGAGGACCCATACCTGCGCCCTTTCATTCCTTCCCCGCCCCTTATCTACCCTTTACCTTCCCCACCATTTCCCGGCGCTCCGCTGGCAGAATATCCCCTACAACGTTCTCCTCCTCCTCAAGGCATCTTCGCCGCCTGCAGTCGCGCGACGTCCTCTGTCGCAGTGGCCGCCCCTTGACGAGGTATATTGTGCGGCATAAATGATAACGAAGGTGGGGGAGGGGCAGTAAAAACAGACCAGCGGCGCGGCAGGGAAGGGCAGGGCAGCTCCAGGCGGAGCCAACGGCGGGGAAGTGGAGTGCGGGGGAGGCGGCGTCGTTAATGCTAATCGAATTCCCGCGCAGGGACCCGGCGCTGTAATCACCGTCGCGGGAGCGTGGGCGACGCTCGGGCGGGGGGGGGGGAGGCGCGTGCGGCACGCTGCGCCGCACTGACGACCCGCGTTTGCGATGGGGAAATGCGACTCCTGTGGGGATTCGCAGCTCTCCCGTCGTGCGTGTTGCGAGCGCGCGTCCTCGTTGCCATTCTGTGCCAGGGGCGACTCGTCTTCTTCGTCTCAAGAATGTTCAATTTCTTTTCGTTGTACTCTTTCAACAGTTTTCATATTTAGTTGTGCTTCATTATTAATTATATTAGTATTACTTATTGTAGCCTCTGGAATGGCTCGTACTAGCTTCTCGTGCTGTGGTCCCCGGGTTCGATTTCCAGTCAAGTCAAAAATATAGTTGTAGCTTTCCTTTACAATCGTCCCAGTTTCTGTAGCTGTGTGACGAAGAAAGGCTCAAGCAGGCGGATATTGCTAGTTACGGTGAAGAGAATACGTCATGTTCGCCTCATGTCGCTCTTATCCCGAAGCATGGTAATTTAACTAGGCCCAGGCAAGGGGGACACCGGTAGCTGGCCGGCGAAGTCGGACTACCGACCCAATAATGCCAAATGCATACATACATTATTTATTGTATGTATTGTTGTGTATGTATATATTGTATGTATTTGGCACTTAGGGTGGGACATCCGGCTTTTGCCAGATAGCGGTGTTCCCAGGCCTAGCCCTGTTTTTACTCGTCTTTATTGTCCTCGCCTATGAGTAAGGGAGTGTTAAAAATGTAGGTAGACTCCGAAGATCTCAATGCAGCTTATCGCAAATTTAACTTGCGCAAGAAACGTGACTTTCTTCTTGCAGAGCTCAGTTCAGAGCAGGACGTCAGCTTTTTCCCAGGAACATACCATGTTATTGGCTGAGCACAATTTTTTTTCTTTTGATAAGCAATTCTCAATAATGCATTTTATTAATTGTATTTCTGATAAATTATTTTCTTACTTTTAAAAACGAAATTAAAAATCTTAATTGCTGATTATTAGAATCCCAAGTGTGGTGTATGATCGGAGCTGTTGTGTGATGTGAAAGAGACACATCATATCCCATTAATTTTACATAGAAACGTAATTTTCTGTGCCATTTCATCCATTTATCAACGTCACACCAGTAGGCGAGAAGAGAGAAATGTAATGTTGCACGTCCCGTGATGCGATCTCTTTTATTCAAAGGGCTTCTATTCGACGTCATTGAGACCAACGTGGCAAACTGCGCCGGTGACGCTCTCGGAAGAGACAGGGGCAGTCTTTTGCTTCCGTCTCGGGTGCTTCTGGAATATTCATTGGCGCCTCCGGCCATAACCTCGCTCTCGTGCTTTCCGCGTCGCGCCGCGCCGCCTTTGATGTCCGTCGCGATTCTTCTGTCCGCAACGCGCGCGTTCGAGAGGCGCCTCGCCGCCACCTTTTGTTCCACGCAACTCTCCGTGGAACGCTACGTCTCGGTACAGGCAATAAGTGGAGGATGTGAGACAGAACATATGCCCACAGGGTGAACGGAACACTACTTGCAGGGTTCATTTAGAGGGCGTGAGCTTTGACTCAGGACTGCGTCAACTGCTGGCGTCATTACTCTCGTAATGAGATGTGTAACTCATTAGATGAGTGATCGTCCCTTGCTAGAATGTGAGTCGCCGACCTACACGTTGGCACCGTTCTTTTCCCCCTCCAGGTTCCCCTCTTCGGGGAGGCCATTCCCCACCGAAACAAGCTCGGGAGGGGTCTTACGAAGTGAATTTTTGAAATAAGTTTTCTATGGGCATTTTAGTTGAAATGTAATCAAACTTCAGGAGGGTATTTCAATATTCAATAAATGTAATTGAATCCATGAGTTACCGGTAAATAAAGCAATTCCGATAACTCAGTAAAGAGTCCAAAAAAACCCATGATCGTCCCTTTCTACCCGATGCTGCATCCAAAACGTAATCCAAAATTTCTTCAGGGTTATACTATAATTTACTTTCCTCTTTCTCTGAGTCTTTCCCTCTTTCGCTGCCCGTAACATTTTAATTTTTTTTCAGGATTTTTGTTTCCTTTGTTCAACGTAGAATACATAACGTGTGTCATGTGCCGGGAGTTCATTTTGAACTTTTGCAGCATTTGAAATATTCTATTATCCCGTTCCACGGTTGGGTTTTGCAGTGCAGTGATTACCCGTCCTAAAAATTGAAGCTCCATTTATTTTCACAAAATTGTATTTTATTAATATTTTACGCATTCAAGTGTAATATCCTCTGCGGAAGCACAATATCCCGTTCGCCATTACATGTTGCAATTTGTTTGCCCGAATGGACCTTTAGAAGCCCCGTCATTCATTTCTCTATTATTATTCTCTATTATTTCTTTAAAAAGCAGCTTTTAGAATTCGCCAGCTTTTCGGCGTCTCCTGAGTTAATATTTAACGTTTCATGGTGTGTTTTGTTACAATAGTGAAGAAAATTTTCCTATTAATAGTTGCATCCGGAAATACTTTAGTGCCATTTACAAATTGCCCTTGATTCTGAACAGAGGGATATTTTCGTCACGGGATGAAGACAAAAGAGCAGCAATTAAAATATCATTACATAACTTTTTATATTCTCGTATGTCGTATGATAGAATGTAAGATTGATGTATAAATATGATAGACGAAGAATTGTATAATTTCCTGTTTTCAAGTCAGTTCATTAGGTTACTGCGAGCAACTGTCTGATAAGTTACTTCTTCTTCTAAATAGGAAAGTCGGTTATTTGAGTTCTGGTATTGAACTGTCTTACATATTGTACAGAACTCGTATTGCCAAAATGAGTACTTGACTCTCTTTCGATGGTATGCTATTTGTGCATTATGTGTATCTTTAATACTTATCCCTATGCAGTATTTGAGTAACTGTGAGTGTGAGTGTGCGTGAGGTCGTGTGTATGGACCCGTCTCTCACTTCCCCGTCACTCAACTTCCCATGCACCTATCAAGGCATATGAGGTGTCATTCGACGCCTCTATCTCCTGCTGGGGAATTGATAATTTGATTTCGGTTCCGGCCAAAAGTTTCTGAAAAATTTCCAAAAACTTGTTTTTGCGTGTTTTAGTGCCACCATCTTAGTGAGTACGACTGGTATTAAACCAACGCCACCTAAATAGATCTATGTAGGTGGTGTTAAATACTAGTGAGTTGCCGGGCGGCATATTTCATTTAATTTGCATACGTATTAACGTATTTTTGGAAATAAATTTGCAAAAACCTACGAAGAGTCTGGCTTTTGAACTTGAAATTAGAAAAAACTTTAAGGAAATGCCAAGAAAATCAAATTATGAGTAATGCTACGAAAGCACATTTACGTTCTTACGTTCGAGTTATCATATTTACATTCTTAGCGTGTAATACCGATTTTCAAGTGGATGTGAATAACGAATTATTCTTATTAAAATGTAACTAACACCTTTTCACAAAAACATACAAAACAGTCGCCTTTTAATGTTTATAAAGTTTCACCTATAAAACGATAAATAAAGCAATTGCAGAATTAGAAGTGAACACATTAGACTGGCTTTGTGGAGTTTTAATCTCTTTAAAAAATAGAGGACAAAAACCTTCAAATTCTTTGATGTGAATAACTTTATTCCATGGCACTTGTAATTTCACAAGTAGCTGAAAGTGTCAAATACATTCATGCATATACACACGCTCTTCCATGTGTGATGAACGTTCTCTGGTAGAACAGACAGGGAGTTGGGTCTTAGGTTTGTAGGTTAATTTGGCAGATAATAGTTGTTTCCATGCTTAAATGGAACGATTGGTGTCAGAAACTCTTACAAATTGATTACTCTGCTTACTCACCGGTGAGGAAGGCGATCTATATCGCACCCATCAGGCGTATTGATTAATCATTTGCATTTGCAATGATGTAAATACTGTTATTGGGCATCAAGTATATAGCACCTGATGTTTGTCCTGTGATTCCGAACTTTACCATTAAAAGGCAAGGTATACATGAAAATTTCCACGAAATGAGAAAAACACTAAGCAAATTAATGTAGTTTGAAATATCTTAATTAGTTCATGAATAGAAACACACAAAAAGAAAAAAAATTGCCAGTTATTTAGTTTCAACACCATTTATAACGTCCTTTTTTTCTCTTTAGTGGCGATGTCATTTTTCTTCCGTTGCACGTAGGTCGAGCTCGGCAGCTTTCAGAAGGTTCAATAGTTTATGTAACTCAGTATTACAAGTTCGTCGAAGTGCAAATACCGGGATCGTATTGGCTTTGCTCCGAAAAGCGAGGTTCGAAAGGGAAGAAAGCGGGGAAACGCCTTAAATCCTCATGTTCTTTGGTCCACAATTTATATGACATGTGCTACGAAACTCGACCTTGACTTGACTTACAATTAAATTCATTCTAAACCAACGCAAGGTCTGTTTGGAAATCATATGCGATTGGTAATGGGGTAATAATTGACTTATTTTAATGACTAGTATCATAATAGTACATTCTGAGACGATGATGTAATGATGGATATTAATACACGATTGGGATATTATATACAAGCGAGTATCGAGAACTTCACAGGAGTGTGTTAATACCCATTACATGTTTCATACGGTACTTATTCTACGACTTATGGTAACTTTTATAAGTTGAACTTTTACATTGTATCGTTTCGTGGCAGTTTACATGCATTCAACCTAGGCCAACTAGCGAACTGCTCCCTATCCTACCCTGCCGCAGGTGGCTTTGGTTTACCACTGCTCTAGTCAAATAGGATTAAAGTGAAATTACAATCCAATTTATTTTAAATAATATTCCATGTCAGAAATTACTAATGATAAAAGAAATTAAAACTGGCAAAAATAAAATATATTAAATTCAATTTTAATGTACAGAATCGAACGAAACATTTACTAGAACAATTCTCAATAATTAATGTCAATACTTAGTTTGTAAACTTTTCTGAGATTGATCAAGACTCTGTGTCATAATGAAATCTGTATCGTAATGATAAACATTATACAATTGATTGCAGCCATCAAATGACAGATTTATACAATGGAATAGAAAAAAGATATATTGTAAATGTGCGCCAAAAGCAGCATCTAATATTTTTCTTCTAATATTTCTGCAGAAGTAGTACCAAACAGAAAAAAGGTTCATTGGTGATATTCTACTTCAAATTAATTTTAATAAAAACGGGCGTTCGCGACTGTACAAATTCCTTTCACAATTGCATTGTGAGGTTTTAGATGCCACTAGCGGACACGGTGTTGACACTCAATACACGGTATTGTTTCTCTTTAATTAATTGAGATGTTTGTTTTCGCAATGCATTGTGCGTTAATATGGATAGTGAAAAGACAAAAGGGATTGACTACGTAAATGAATGCTCACTGTAAGTTGTAATTTTGTTGAAATGAATTCGTAAATCAAGTGCTGTAGCAAAATTTAATTTTCGGTGCTTTTGACGATTCCTACTCTTTGTATTGAAAAAATTATAAAACATTTGAATTGAAAATGGATTGTTAAGAAATGAATGTAATGAGTACTAAAATAAAGGAATGTTATACGTTGAAACTAGTCCTGAAAACAAAAGTAAATTGATTACAAATATTGAGTGTATTGAGAAAAAAATTAAATGTGAGTTGTTTAAAACAGAATGCAAGAGAGGGAGATAAAAATTCTAAATATCCTGATAATAGAAATAAGTATACATTCAACTCGGTTATTCGGAAACTGAGAAACAAAAGAGAATGACAGATGTAGCCTGGTTTAGATCTTGATATTTATGGACATATCTCCATCGAAGTTCGTAGGAACAAATATTTCGTGATGTTGATTTCTATACCTATCTCCGTCGATCCATTAAAGAATGAGGAAATGGCTTGTTCCTGCCGTCGCGCTGTCGTAATAGCTTAAGTGTGAATTTGTGACGTTTCTGATTGTAGACGTTTTACGAGGCCAGCAAAATCGATGCTGCCACGTCCTGCTTCTCCGAGTCGTAAATCCCTCGGCCGTTTCGCGAGTCGTTGTGGAATGGGATTTCATTTCGGAAAGTGGCTCTGTTGGCGATATAGGCCAAATGTCTTCGATTTTTTAATTGCTTTTGTCCGCGAAACATTACTCTAATTCCCGCGAGTTATTATGCTTCGTTCGGAGGAAATTAGGTTAACAATAACGAGCCACTAGCACGCCACGGCATGAACTTTGTGACCTCCCTCCTGGGTTTCTCTCCCCCAGCCGGTCCTCTTCCGGCCGCGCCCTGCTATTACTTGGTCGAGCTCTCAGTTCTTTACTCATCAACAAACAATTCTTTGGCATACACAAGCTCGTTATATATATAATACTAAACTAAAATAAGGTCACTGATTCTCGAATTCAGTCGATGTCTGCAAGGGAATTCTAGCGGCCGGTTGCTCTGATCGGTAGCTATCCGAGATTTCTCCGATCAACACCAGGCGAATGTTGGAGTTGTACCCTAACATACGGACCATGGACCGCACGCGATCTTTCCTTCCCTTTCTTTACCCTATCCTCACCCCTTACTTACACATATTTATACTCACATGCTCTACACTACCACATTTGTCTGGAGACCTGTGCTCAGAGCTTCTCCCAGCTGAGGCGGTGCCACACTGGTGGGAGATACCTGGTTTGAGAAAATCCCCGCAACCCGACGTAGGGCAGCGCCAGATTTCGTCATCCACCGGGGAAGGATCACCGCCATCTCCCGCGATGAAAACATGCACTACACTTATGGTCATTTCATCCGATCGTTTGTTTGTTATTCATCGCAGAGTGATTATATCCGTTTCTTTTCTTCCGATTCCTCAGACCGTGTGATTTTCATACTATTTTTTCATGAGGTATCGAGACAATGTTTGAGGTCTCAGCAAACAACAGGCAAAGCAAATTAGCTCCGAAAAGTTTGCCCAGCACTCGTGCTCGCTATGTCAGAGACAATAGGCTTGCAGAAGGTAGTTGGGAGTGTGGTGTGTACACCGCTTGTGTTTTGGTGTTTCTGTCGCCACCAGCGTTCTCGCTGGGCGTCCTCCTCGCTAACTTTGTCCACGCCGGTCGTCGGCAGTCGTACCCCGCCTCCTCCACCTCCTCCATCACCACCTTTGTTTCAGCTGAACCAGCCACGTTCGTTTCCAACTGCCTTTCACTACAGCTACCACAACTTACAGTTACTGGTTGCTGCTGCAAATTATATTGTTTTCACAGAGAGAGCGCAATTTCGTATACCGTTCCGAGAAGTGCTATCTGGTATTCGGAGGGTAACTTAACTTTTGAGTCTTCAGATACTTTTCATATTGTTCCATTGTTGAATTCAGAACTTTTAAAAATGATAATTAACAAAGAACTTGAGGGACCTTAGACCTACCCGTGATTAAGTTTCAGTACGTCATGTGCTTATTCGCAAAGATCTTCTGCATGGAATTTATGTTCATCAAATCATGACTAATTAATCTGACTAGTGAGAATAAAATTCTAACTTTCTGATATTAAGGCTCTAATTACTAGTCATGATGTTTGAACTTTCTTCCCTTTAGGTTTTAAATTTGTGTTAAATTCGAGATAAAATTTGAGATTCGGACTGCCGTTTGCATCAATCATGCACATCAAAATCGTCACCTCAACTTTCCAACAGAATATTCTGGAGTGTACTTTTTACTTTATAGTGTCACTATTACCTATGTTTTAAGTAGCGCAAAGTAAGATGTAATAGTACATTATGAAACGATGATGTGATGATGGGCATACACGAGTGTGATACTCGTATTATACACGAGTGTGATATTACGATACGAGCGAGGTACGAGCATCGTCAATTTCACACGAGTGTATTAATACTCATTACATCAATTTTCATACAGTACTTTTTGTACGAGTTACGCTAACGTTTACAAGTTAAACTTTTACATTCAATCGTTTCGTGGCAGTGGACATGCAGAATCCATCCAAGACCACTTAACCGACAGTTCGCTACCCTTGCCTCTGATGGCTTTGGTGTTCCAGTCAGCATGCGAGAAAGTACAAAAGTTGCAGTAATAATTCCGACTCACCATTTACTCTTATTTCTGGAGGTGCCAACTCCACTTCTGATTCACTAGACATTTTGGACTAAAGAATTGGCCGACTTTTAAAGGTAACCACACGGCAGCCACATATAACACAAAATCACTTGCGTTCAGATCTTAACGTCAGTCAAATGTTCCCTCCAGTAACTATTATTGCGCTAATCAAGTAGGATCAAAGTGAAATTACGGTCCAATTTATTTAGAATAATATTCCACGTAAAAATGACTATTAACAACATGGATAAGAGCCAAAATTTATTGCTTATTTATCCTTGAAAATAGATTTTATTACATGGGAGGTTGGTTTTTTTTTTTTTTTTTTTTTCAAAATTTAAGTAGTATATGATTTAGTGTAGGGATCACATAATTTTGAAAATGTGCACACAATTCACTTTTCCCCATAGCATGTCATACACAGTTTTATCTGTTTCTTGACGTTAAATAAATAAATAAATAATAAAAAAATTAAAACTGACAAGCATAAAACAATATTAAATGCAATTTTAATGTACACAATCGAACGAAACATTTACTAGAAAGAATCTCAATGATTAATTAAGTGTAAATACTTGGTTTGTAAACTTCTCTGTGATTGGTCAAGAACCTGTGTCATAATGAAATCTGTATCGTAATGAGTATCGTCATGCATCGGGTAGCAGTCTTCAAATGACAGAATTATACAATGGGAGTAGAAAGAGATGGGTAATTTAGGTATAATATTACATCTCATTGCATAGAATTTCTTGTCCCTTATGAAAATACATCTTTTTGCAATTCACAATGATTATACAAATGTTTTCTTCTGTTACTGGATTAATCTACAATTACTCTTGTATACAGTATCGAACTCTGGTATGTCGAAAGAAGTTAGCCATCAAATATTGAAGATCCTACCTGCATTTGAATAGTTAGAGTTCACATTTACTCTGCATCACCAACTTGTAACTTGAACAATGGTTTGAAATCATCCAGCGTTACCCACGTATATTCTCAGCACCGCGTTCTTCCTCCAGCACCGTGTTCTTTCTCCAGCAGCCTATTTGCATGCTACCGCATCTCCACTTTCGCGGAGACTTTCGCCCCGAATGCTCGTCGCCTCTACCTCCTCTCTCCTCTCCTGCTTCCCCTGTCGACGCTCCAGCGCGGAAGTTTGTCTTCGCGGGCAAACCTGCGACGGCAGGGCTGGTTGCACCCCGCATCTGCGCGTGCCTGCTGTCTCAAGTTAATGCGGTTGCTGGAGTTGTAGACACCGTGATGTAGCGTCTGGAACGGTATGTATGTTGCCGAATATCTTAAGGTTCGGGCTAGTTCACATAGTGGTTAGGGATGGCTTGTGTGTTATTCTACTTTAACTTATTTTTATTTTTGTAATTAACTTACATGAGATTTTAACCATTAGCAGGTTAAATAAATCTACCTAGCAGAAGCGTTGTGAATATCCAAATCGATAACGGTTCTTATTGTTGAGTTTTGATTAAGGTCTAGCCATCATATGTTTTCAGCACCCCGTTTCGTTTGTAGGGATACTGTGTAATTGGGAAATCGTAGATTCGCTCCCTGCCAGGTACCAAAAATTTGCTTCGTATGTTCATCATTAACACAAGTTTGTGGGGCCTGCTGATATCGGTTTCGTAAGGTGACTGCACTAATCGAGAGTATCCGTCATATCTGTGGTCTCTTCCACAGCGTATGCCGGGGCAGCATCCTAAGGCTACGGTCACAGTGCAACCGAAATACCTGTCGCTCGCTACCGGACGACTGCGAGCGAAATCGTCTGGCTTATTTCATCCGAAATGCACCCGAATGTTGCACCAGAAATTGGTCGAATTTCCCCATAGTTCTGCAGTTCATTGTTTGAGACATTTGCGAGTGGCACGCTCAAGACGATCTACATGTGTTGGAAGTAGCCTTGACATTACAGACGGCCTTGACTCTCCCATTGATTTCGGACGAATGAACCGACGAAATCAAACGAAACAGATCTTCGTCCGACAGCCGATGTTTCCGGACGCCGTCGGAAGAAGTCGTTTGGGTTCAATATGCCCACTTCGATTTACTGGCACATGTTTGAACGAATCGGGCATATTGGACGAAAAAGTCCGACGTCGGCTGACCGAAAGTTCGGCCACAATCGGTTCCACTGTGACGGCCGCCTAAGAGTACACAACTGGCAACGGACCGCAAGCAATGTTCCCTTCACATTGCACTTCCTCCTCTCCTTCCCATCTGTCTCCTTTAATCCGGACTGGGACGCCGTGGAAGAGTATGTCCCGTAACTTGCCTCTGCGTACTGGCCGGGAAGGTTGTTTCCATTCAACATTGGATTGAATATGGCTGGTAACATCTATTTAATCCATTTACTATTTAGTTATCATATATTCATATGCACTGAACTGGAATCTGCGGTAGGTATTGAATTTTACTGCACATTGGACAATTTTATTTTCATTTGTACATGACAAAAGTATCTAGAAGTACTCCAACTTACTGTTGGACAATTTTATTTTCATTTGTACATGACAAAAGTATCTAGAAGTCCTCCAACAGACTGTCGGCAACGAGGCGGTCCTACGGATTTGGGATGACATTCGTGGCTATCTCTGCTGGCACTACCAACGCCACCGTTTCCCCTGCCGCTTCAACAATCGCCACCACCGGCAGCAAAGCCGCCGCTACAGACACCGCCCCTGCTGCCGCCGCCACGGTAGTCGCCTCATCTCCCGCCGCGCGTCGCACCCTCCTCTTCCGACCAGTGCCAGCATCGCCGGCTCTTCTCTCTGCCACCGTCTCCTCTGCGTCTCCTGCCGCCTTCTCCGTCTCCGCCGTACGGAAGTTAGTCTGGAGGCAAAAAGCGCGTCGCGGCGCGATGCGGCGTCTGTCCGCGGTTGGGTGCGCCCCGCGCCGCGCCGCGCCGCGCGTGGCTGCCGTCCCAAGCTCTCCAACTACTTTGCTCTTCCGTCCGGCTTCCCTTGTGCGCGCTTGCGTCGCTGGCTTCTTCTGTTGCTCGGCAAGCCGTGCTCTTGAGTGGAGCCACAATCGCTTTCTCCTGTTGAGCCGCTATTCGCACTATTAGCTCCCAGTGCCCCGTGTAAGAACAACTTGATAAGTAACCTTCTAGTTTGTAACCGGCCGTTTTAGGCCTTTCATGTGAAATAGTACGCCCAAACTGACTCAGCTAAATCATTGTAGTTAACATTAAAAGTACCAGTTGTGCTTCAAAATGACTATTTGTACAAGGTCTTTCTTTTTCCTCTCTGTTATCGAACAGGTAAGTTCTCTCATCGAGCAGATAATTTTCCTCTCAAAAATATAAACTGAAATTTTAAATTTACTTTCTCCTGCTTCCGATGATTTAATCATTTTGAAGCTGTATAGTACTAGCAATATTGAAACAAATATTTCATAGGCTTCCTTCTTTTGTCCAGTGGTAGTAGCAGAATTTTTAATGGCAATAAATAAACTCTGCGCCTATCTCTGTTATGATCAGTGGTTACTATTAAAAACGCTGTGATAAGCATAATTTATGTTTTAATTTGCACCACCTATTTTCATGACACAAATATTACTACATTCATCTTGAGTTGCTTCAAATTGCCGTCTCTTGAGATTTCCAGATGTCCTTCTGAGGGTTCTCCTTCTTGTCTCCCTTTGCATTTCTTAGGAGGCTTGCAGCGCCGGCGGTAGGGGTGGCGTTCTACAGCGTGTGCCATCCCCTCGCCGTCCCGTCTAATTCCCGACATTCCCTTTGGGGGAGGGCCCTACAGCGTGTCAGGGACAGGCGCGCCGGCATGCCCAGCCTGCTCCATCTATCATTTCCATTCTCTCTCCTTTCATAACCCGCATCGCCATTGTAGCGCCGTCCGCGCGCGCGCCCCTCCCCTCGCCCGCTGGGAGACCAGGGACTGGGCGACGCGGCCGCCAGATTGTGCCCGGAGCTGGACCTCTCCCGTGGACCGTCGTCGCCACGACCTCTCGACCGCTCTGCTCGGTCCGCGAACTGCTGCGGTGTTTGTGAACATCAGTCCGCACCGAAATCGCAATGGCACTGTTTACTAACTCGTTAGGGTAATGTGAATCTTGACCTTCCTTGTTGCTTGTCCTCAAAATTTCAAACTTAAATTTCTCGTGAAGTATCATTCGTCCACTTTAATGGAGTAAACCAAGTTATCGTCAAAATTCGTTTCAATAGAAATCCTGTAATTCATTCAAGGATTTGAATTTGATGTACATTTGTCTTTGTAATGCACGGGAACATTTTATTTCACTAATTTAATTCTCTCATATTATCCGGATGTCTGTCTCTTCATATTTTCAGTAACCCGTTCTTAAGTTTTGAATTCACCGCAGCGTTGTGTTCTTACGATATTTCTATTATACTGCTTGCATTGGTTGGGAATAATACGTTCTTGCTACCGCTTGCATTTTCTCGTTGTACTTAAATGTGTCGCACCATTCAGTTTCCCTATTGCCCATAAAAAGGACCAAAAGGACCTACTCGCTTTCAAAATTCCTTTTAGCTGCTTTCCATTATTTCATTACATTATTCTTCCGACGAATAGAAGTATTTTTCATGTACTTTCCTTCCTTTATTGATGTTGATGTTCTATACTAACACTTTTTTGTCATAGTGAACTTTTTTCCAATATTATTTTTCAATTCTTTCCTCCTTTTTTCATCTTTACACAATGAATATTTCTTACCATGTGCATAGTCATTAAGCTCATTCATTTATTTTATAATGAATGCATACGTAGATTAATATACCGAAGTAAAAATTGAATGCAAAAAGGCTAAAATTTGATTTGTTGACTCCCTACAAAAATTCCACAATGCATTTTAATAAAAAATGATGAGGAAAAGCTCCCGAGAATGAAGACTAAATCTAATTAGGACAAAATTAATGGGGAATTCGAATTTTTATTGTTAATTTTTTTCGCTCTATCAACGATTGCAGTCTGCGTTGTACAGTGCGATCGTGGTTTTTTGATTCACATTCATATTCGCTTTCATTGTCTGCCGTCTTATTGCTTTAAATAATCATTATTTTTGTATAATTATTTTTGTGGGACAATACTTCGCCTAATTTCGTTCTCTCCCGGTTTCTCTTCCCGCCCTTCTCTTCTGTCGTGCTCATCTATCGTACTTCTGTAATACTGGGACACCACTTTTGTCTCATCCGTCTTTGCATTCCTTTCCCTTTCCTCCGTTCCCGCTCCCTCCACTTGCAAACCCGTCTTCCGCAGCCCCGGCCCAAGCCTCCTCCCTTCTTGCGACCCTCTCATCGCCACGTTCGCTCTCACCCTCATCCTCGCCGCGGCTCCGCGCGCGGGCACTCAACACTCAACACTCAACACTCAGCAGTCGCCGCGCCGCTCTGCGCTGGGCTGTGCTGCGTGGTGCGGGGCGTCTGTATAATCGCTGAATATTTTAGCGCGATTCCGCGCGACGCGGAGGTCGCACCGCGCGCCTCGCCCCACCCGCCGCCGCCGCCGCTCTCTGGCACGTGCGGGGCCGCCTGCGCCAGACCAGTCACAGTGGCTCACAACCAAAGGAACACGTGCAAATGCATTGCTGTTGCGGCTTTATTATGATTCCAGTGCCAGGGTGTTTATGGTCGTTCCTGGTTTAGTGAATAGATTAATGGATAGGTTGTAAGGATACAAGATAAATGTAAAAAAATGAATGATAATAAGCAATGGTGACGTGAGAGGCCGAAGACAAGGGGGAAACATCAGAAAATCTGCCGGAATCTCCTTAACTCCCGATGATTTTACTACAACCAACGTACTACTGCAAGGTAACTTCTCTCACATTTAATGCGTTAAATGATGGATTGATATCGTTTCCTGTTCTATAGTAATTTTATAGATGCCATTAATGCGTGCCTCAATACGTCCTCAGATAATCAAAATGTTTGAAACTCAATGTATTCTGATTTTTGCTGCATTATTGGAATTTAATGAACCCAAAACTCCTTACTACATCAATTACTTCGGATTGTTTTTTGTTTTCTTGATGAATACGTTTTTAAACGTCATACGTATTCAATTTTTCACACACCTCATGAGCACATTTGAAAACCTTGTGCAAGAGAAGTGTTTTGTATAATTTTATTTGCCCTTTTTTAGTTTTGAATCACTGTGAACCTCGCCGCCACCGCCGCACTCTCTCTGAAAGTCGGTCTGGAAACATTGCGCCCTTAAGCAAATTCCCTAATGTATTGTTTTCTGCGCAATGAAACTAGTACTAGAAGCGAAAAGGTCGGTGTCGCGTTTTATAACTAGAATCTAAATGGAAGTCGTTTTTGTATGATGAGAAGTTGGAAGCTCGTGCTGGAACGGGTTCAAAAACAGTACTGAGAAGAAAATGCAGGGTGAGAAACTCTTAACACGGGAATGTATAGACGTATACGTAATGTTTGTCTTGTGAGAAATAAATCATTTTATTAATTCTGATATATTAACATCGTACAAATGCAAAATAACTTAGTAGGTTTCTACTGGCAAACTACTAATATCTTATTAGTCTTATCCTGGCGCCTCCGGTGGCGGGTTCTTCCATGTTGAAAATTTGTGTGTGCTATGTAAGTTCATATTAAAAAGAAATTTTAAAAACAATGAAGTTGTCTGTCTCGCCCCCTGTAGAAATAGTGTTAGATGAAAAAGTATTGATTGATACGTCAAGTCGATTAAGTATTGATTTCTTTAAACAATCGTGTTTTCTCACATTAATAATATGTTTAATTATCGTCAATATAAGGAGGCATATGCTAAGGATTCACGTTGTCCCAGAAGGGCTGTATAGTTATTCATAGCGTTTGATTACTGTAAGAACCTTAAAAACAGCCCACAAAACACTTTTTTCTCGAATTCTTCCAGACTATCCTTAAGGTAATCGGTTAAGAATTGTATAAATCGATTTGCTTTGTCGAGAAGAAATCAAATGATCTATTTGTGAATAGATGATAAAAAAAAATTGTGAATAAATGATAACATTTGTAGGTTTCGTAAGTCATCCAAAACGCGTTTTAATTGTTTAAAAAACAAAAAAAACCGTTTTTAGAGAAATTTCATAGAATCTTCTGCATGAATCTGTGACAAAAAAAATGAATTCCCCATAACCGGGCCGGAAGTAGTTTAACCGTGAGCGATGGACGGACACTGGTTACTATGCATATTACTTTATTAGGATAATTCGTACATCATGTTAGAATTAAATATTGAAGATTCATTGTATAAATATAAATGTCGGAAGTACTCATCTAAGTTAAAATAGTAAAACAGTTGAACAACTATAACAGTTTCTCTATCCTAAGCTCATTGCACCATAGCCTGAATGTAGAGTAATATTCTTGTGATGACTTCGGTGTGGGAACTTAAACATCTGATGCCTCTGACCTATGTTACATTTGGATTATGAAGTGGAGCAAAACCTCGTTCGATTACTCAGCACAACAAAATTAAATCCTCTTATAGAACCTAAGAAACGAGGAAAGAGGATGATCTTGATATTATTTTTTGAGTTAAAATTGTGATTTACACTGTATCATCTCTTAAAGTTTTTTTCTTTGAAAGAAGTAAAATATGAATATAAAGAGCGAATACGATTTACGCAGCACAAAAAAAGATACGGGTGTAAAGACAATATATTTAAGTTAGAAATATTTTTTTCTACAATTGCGTAGGTACTGAATGTTACTATTCCGTATCTTTCTCCAGAACTCTTTAAATCCACATTTACCTTCGTACCAGAAAAACAAATAAATGTATAATGAAGAGCTGTATGTTGATGGGGTGAATGATCTGAATATGCAACATTAATATACAACAACAGAACCGTAGTTTGTTGCAACTTACATCATTTCTCATTAAGCCATTAGGTTTGGTTTCTTTGTTGATACTGTGATGGGATTACAGCATGATTAAAGTGCAAAATGCTTGCGCTATGTAGCGTAGTTGATTGAGGAAGTGGCTATTATGGGGAGAGTGGAGGGTTAGATTCCCACTTAAGGAATGGATTTGTTCTTCATGCGTTTAGACATGATAGTCATTTCACGGATCCGTATATCTTATACGCAATTTCCATTCATAATCATCAACCCTTCCCAATAGAACCTGCAGAGTCAGCTGAAAGCAAGTGTTGTTGCCACTGTAATACCTCTTTCAGGATTGTGCTGTTTGTCGAGTTCGGTGGCGGATTTTCGACACTAGGTCGAATTCAGCCGCTGTGTGGAGAAAAATTCCAACGACCGGCTGCTCTGATCGGTAGAAATCCGTGCTTTCTTCGGTCAACACCAGGCAAATGCCGGAGCAGAAACAAACCGGCCACGGATGGCGTGCGACCTTTTCTTCCTCATCTTTGAATTGAATTGATCCTTTGATTGAATTTATGTGGCGAGATTCAGGTCATGATGCCTGCTATTCCGTCCGACCACGCAAATTTAGCTACGCTCCTTTCACCAACTAGCGGAGAAAGATATTACTTGGGCGACGAAAAAGGCGAATTGAATTTGCCTGAGAGGCTTCATTTAAGCCTTATGTTCTTTTACATACAGTAAAACTACTAACATGAAATAGATGGCTTTACTTTCCCTGCAAAGGAAGGCGTACGAAAGAGTTTTTCACTCAAAAAATCCACGGCGTCGATCAGGTTTGAACCCGCGAACTTGGTACAATCGGATACGCTAACCGATACACTATCGACGCCTTGTCCTTCGTTTTCCCTTATAAACACTTAAATGCACTACACTACCTCACATATCGGAAGCATAGAGCTTGTCCTGACTGGGATTGACGGAGATACATGGGGGGAGAAACCTCCAGCGGATCGATGTGTAAGATGATGCCGGATTTTACGGTGTAACAGGGGAGGAACAACACAGCCATGTCCCGAAATATAATTTACACTACGCCTACATGACCAATGACCGCAGGTATTGACACGGTGTAACAGGGGAGGAACAACACAGCCATGTCCCGAAATATAATTTACACTACGCCTACATGACCAATGACCGCAGGTATTGACACGGTGTAACAGGGGAGGAACAACACAGCCATGTCCCGAAATATAATATACACTACGCCTACATGACCAATGGCCATAGGTATTGACACGCCCGGAACCCGAACCCTTATCAATCATTCAAGAGGAGGAAATGTTGACAAGAGTGGGCCTGTGGGTTACCTCAGTGCTTCGGAATTCCTGAGTTCGGACGAAGAATTGCGCCGAGACGGGTAGAAACGGAAGTATAATGAACGTCTACTAAAACACTACCGAAGTTTGTATCTTCCACTTTTTACTTTCTCGCTACCGCTATCGCGGTAGAGACAAAGTTATGTAATGCTGTACGAAAAAAGGGAATATTTCGCAGAAAAATTCTTTATTACAGGACGCTGGTACCGAAAAAGTTGATAAATTCAGTTGGTACATTTAGTGAAAAATCCTCTAGCACGTGGTGTTGCTAGAATCTAAGTTTTCTGTGTCCTTGATACCGACAAATCAATCCACGGCAAAACGTTTGTCTGTCCATTTGTGAACAACGCTAGCGGCTAAACCGTTCAACCGATTTTTTCCAAATTTTTTTTCCGTTCAACCGATTTCATTTTATTATTAATTATATTTATATTATTTCATTTTAAGTTGCGTCCTTTAATTGTATTAAATGTGAAAACGAAAAGATGATTTCTCTTTGCTTAATAAGATATGGGAAAACGAGTAATTTTAATGAATATAAAAATATAATTATACTATTCTATCCATTTTCGTTTTCTTGCCAGCTGAAACCGATTGTTGTAACGCCGCACTGATAACAGAAGGCGATAATGGCGGCTGCCTTTCGTTCGCGTAAATATAAACTAAAACTCTTAGTATTTGAAGTATATTACAATATTATAGTGTTTAATAATTACTATTATATATTTTTCGATCTACTTACATTTGTTTGCCAACGCTATCAGTATCGTATTATTTATTAATTTTTAATTATTTTACTTTCTCGCTTACAGTGTTTGCAGAAGGCAATCAATGCAAGACAGTTAAGCAGAAGGCGTTAAGGCTAAAAAAGAAACTCATTGAATATGTTCGTAAATACACTGCGTACCTTATACAATTAATTCAGTGCCAAAGATAGATTTTCATTTAATGTTTTGAATAAAAATAAATTGCTTAAAACTATTTAATTTTTGCACCAAATGTTCTACAATTTCAAATGAGTCTTACAAATGTGATGACAGATATTTTAATTCGGAGAAAAATGGTGGTATAAATTGTGGCATAACCATTAGTTAAACCGGGAGCGGTAGCTCAGTGCAGCGCCTCTGACCAGGAGGTCCTAGGTTCGAGTCCTCACAGCGGCAGGATTTTCGAAACTAGCTTTTCAGCTAGGTCGAATTCAGTCGCTGTCTGGAGGAGGATTTTAGCAGCCGGCTGCTCTGATCGGTAGTTTTCCGTGGTTTCTCCGCTCAACACCAGGCGAATGCCGGAGCAGTACCTTACCAAACGGGCCACGGACCGCGCGTGAAAATTGGGAAGGGGCGTAACCCCACTAGCCGACGGTAGGTCGGTGCCGGATCTCGCCATCCAGCGGGGGAAGATCACCGCCATCTTCCGCGAAAAAACACATGCACTACACTAACGGGACTAATGACCAAAGCAGTTTACGCTCCCGGAAACACGAAAAAATCAATCAATCGACCTAGCTGCAAAGCTAGTGTCGAAAATCCTGCCCCCATCGGGACTCGAACCTAGGGCCTCCCGGTCAGAGGCACTGCACTGACACAGATGATGCACTGAGCCACCGCTCCCGGTTTGAGTTTATTTATCTCCTCAAACGGAGCCTTTCAAGTATGGATAAAAGGAAAATAATATGCTTGAATTGCTTCCTCGCATGAGGGTAATGAAGAGGTCATCATCCAATCGATGTTAAAAATGGAAGAAATTTCTTGTCGGTGATAGTTATTTTCTCCCTTGTCACGGTCATTCTCGGCATGTTTGTGTGACCTTGACCTGGTCGAAACTCCAATTCGTCAAACTTCTGTAGTCGATTTTTCTTCATACAGACACTTCCGTAACTCTGACGGCGGCGACTGTTGTGGGCGTAAACTTCTCCTTAGAGAGCCCAGGCAAAAAACGTGTTTTGTGGTATTTACAAGGGAAGAAGCAACGCATTTTGTCTATTGAAGAGTACCTAATAACTCTTGCTTTGTGTATCTAATGGTTTAACGTCATGGAATGAACTGTACTCTTAATAGTTCTTAAGTACGTTGACAAATGAAACACTTTGGGACATTTGTACATTTTCAAACATTCGTGACACTGTAGTCGGAATTGATTCATAGGAATTTATTATGTAATTTTTGCATTTACTTTTGATTTTTTTCTGTTTTAAAACTATCGACGTTCAAGGAAGAGATTATTGAAGAGTCCGCCAACATTCAAAGTGAAGGTTACGTTCGTCGATGCAGAGCGATTTTCTAAATCTTTATGCTTGATTTTGAGAAAGAGACGTACAGATCCAATCGCCATTTCTTTGTGCATTACATTTTCCTAGTATCGTTTCGTCGATTGCGTGTTTATTACCTTGTGTATATCCATTCAATCAAAATGCAACAACCCAATGCTGTTCAATTTAGTAGTCTATATTTTGATATAAAAACCACAGTTATGTTCATTTTAGTCGTATTATGATCCATTATCTAAATTGATGTTTAAATACTTTCCAATATTGAATTGTTATCACAAATGATTATGTAATTATCATGTGAATTGTGGAAATAAACATCTCGCAGTATTTATACCGATACAAAGTTTAACCAATATTCTGATCCAATTTAATTTGAAATATTTCTATTTATAATGTACTGTTAATTCTTGTAGAAAAATATAACAAAGCAGTGTACGGAATGAAATATGTGGATTAGTCTAATTTTATTTTTAATTGTGCACTAATCAACTGAAATTGAAAACATACATTGATTTCCAATTTTGTAATATTTTTGCTGAACATATGAGACTTTATTTTGTGTGCATTGTTTTTATCTAAAAATTAATTATTTGGAATCATGTAAGAGCAAATAAGTGTGGGAAGCGGAAAATATATTTCAACCATGCTGTTGTTTTCTTTGCACTTGGCGTAAGGGAGTATGAAAACTTTCAAGTTTCATGTAACTATAATATAATAGTTAATAATGTAATACATTTGATAGAAACATCATAACGAAAAATATATCATTCAAACTCTTATCTACAAGTAGAGACAATTTATTTTAGCTACTATTTATTTATGTGATTATTTTGTGTCGACATCTTAATTAAGTTAGTAATATTACTTGTTTCAACCAAGGGAGGATTTTTGAGGTTATGTGTAGGCGGTCATTGATTGCATTGTATATCCGTTAGAGCTCTAGTGCTGTAACGAAGCACCTTTAAGTATCTATACGAGTGCGCTAATCATACATTATAGCTTTAAATAAAACGTACTTGCAAAACACTAGGCCGTCATAGACCTTTCTTCCCTACGTCCAGGAGTAGGTGTGCCGACAATGCTAAAGGAGCATCTTTGAGCTAAAGAAACAACCGGGTAGCTCTCTAAATTTCTGCATTACTCACGACAATTTGCTTACAAAATTACTGTATCGCCCATTTATTTTCTCCTTTTTATGGTCATTATTTCTACGATTTAAGTGAAATAAGTGACGGATATTTCTTTTCTTATATCTTCGTGTCTCCAATTTTACGTTAACAGGTGATTTATTTAATAAATTATTCAACAACGTTCCTATGGGTGCAGTGCACATTTCCTTGATTTTTTTCTATTAAAATGTTTTTCCGCCTTTAAATCCCCGCCTCTTCGACAATTCTCTTTTTGATATGGTTGTTATTCTTTGAATCACTTCATTGGAAGGGTATTCGCCTCTAATTTTCTCGTGTTCGACCACAGTCGCGTGCACTTGCTCGTCAATGCAGCCGCCCAATCCGTCATTGGTGACATTGGACTGCAAAGGGCACTTTAATCAGTCACTTCACTTCACACGCGGAAGCGGCCTGAATGTTGCACGAGGGGAAATACAGGGCAGCGGAGGACTCGCTTGCTTGCACGCCTGCTGGCGCGTGCGGAGCACCAATGATGACGGGGGCCTCGGTAGAGGAAGAGGCCGACAGGAAGAAGCAGACAGCTACACTGCGATTTTTCCATAGCTGCCTTTCACATTTCATTAGCTGTTTCGGTGCCTTACAATATGGTGGCGTTCAACCGTCCGATTGGATGACACCGTAACAGCAGATTTTCTTTACATGTAGCTATGAATACATCTAAGTGTAGTTGGGTGCCGGATAGCAACCGAGCAAAACCCTTGGAAGGCGAAGTTGACATTAGAGAGTATATCTGCAGATAATAAATGTGTCATTTACAGCCGTGGCAGAAAAATAATTATATTATTGGAGCTCACTGCCGACATGGGACTTGCTCTGTTGTACATATTGCATATTTATTACATTGTTGTAGTAGGATCTGTGTGAGCATTCCCCACTCTGAAAACCATTAGTCTTAAAGAGAAAGTATCTTAATGTAGGAACACAACCTCGAGCGTTCGCACCACAAAGTGCGCATTGCATCATATAGGACCGTACTGTATGTTGCTGAACATTATCATATTGCTAAGCATTTATTTAACATCAAAAAGACTTAGATCTATTCAAGTAAATGAACAGAATGTTAAATAGCCAATTTAATTTTTAATACTTTTGAGATATTGCACGATTCTGACCGCCTTTGCTGCGGGATGGAGTACTCAGCGGGGTTATTTCAACAACTCGTTACTTTATGTTCAAAACCATTAGACAGTCAAAACTCACCTCTATAGTGGTAATCTCATTGATCTGGTAAAATACAAATAAAAAACATTATACCATTTACAATAATACCACTAGTTGAAAATACCGAACTAAATTCACTGAAGCAATATTTGATGTGAAGGTACGTTGCTATCCAATAATAATGCGACTATAATACGTTATATTATTAACCCGTGTTAATGTTCCTGCATATCTTCACGTAGACGGGTCGATTAATATACTCGATGTTGTATATGCAGTAGCCTTAGGCCACGACATTCCTCTCGCACTGAAGTGTTGTGCCAATGACTAATTGGATATCTGACGGGAAAACATTGCAAAAATACGTTCAGCTTTGTAGTGAGTTTCCAATTTATACTCGCATCTTCGTTTTGACCGACCAGTCATAGGTGTACCACCACATTCCTCATGCAATGTCACCTTGTACTTCTCGTTCAATTTTTACGTTTTCTTTTGTCTTCATCTTTGACCTACGTTTGCACACGGCAACCGCTCCATGCAGAAAGAAGAGAAGTTTGAATCTCTTGTAAGGATGGATGGCAGTGGGATACATGTGATGATGATACAAGGATAATGAATATTTTTACAATGTGAGTAAGATGTGACAATGATAAATCAATACACATAGTATCACCCAGGTAATTATTAATTCATAATTGCTCAGGAGCTGAAAGACTTACCTACTGATAGTGTGGTACTATCTCAGGAATGTAACCAATGTAGTATTTGGCCAACGAAATGTGACAGGAAATAAACTTTGACATCTCCACAGTCGGTTGAAAAGTTTACATTTCAAAATGTTTACAATGGGCGTACAAATGTGTATTAGATGATATACAAACATGCTTTGCGAAACATATTCTCCACCAGTATATCCAAACTCCTTGCATTGACTACGTCTTAATTACCAAGGTACAGAGCTACTAAATTATGATAACGTTTTTAATTTGACAAGATAATAGTTGTATTAGCCGGACATTCGTCTACCGATTTCGTGGGGTTCTTGCAAGGGATTCGAAGCGTTTACATCGCGCGCGATATCCCTGTTTTAATTAATCTAGTACACAGATTTCCCGGGAGTCCTTTTTAAATGATTAACTTCAATTAAATTATAATCGTGTACAGATAATTTTTGTACATCTTCAAATAATTTATTTATTCTATTTCTTCTGTCTGTACGTGTGATGACATCACACGTAGAGTTTCTTTGACTTAATGCATTTGTAGGTAATTGTAGACAGCTGGTAGTAAATCATTTCGGAACAGAGAGGGTGACAATAAAACAAAACGTCGAAAGACAGGTGAGTTTCTTTAATCTCTCTCCAATATTCGAACATTGATTTTTTTTCAAATGAGCGTTGGTTTTCCCACAGTTCTCACGTTGGGAGTGGAACCAGAATTGTGTAAGGTAGTGTTGCAATTCTTACGCTGGTAATAGTATTAGCTGGTGAACGTGTGTGAACCATTCAAAGAATGAATAAAACGAGTCAGTGAATGGATGAATACATTAGTGAATGAAAAAGAGAATTAATGAAACAATCGATGAATGAGTGAAGTAAATTTTAAATAAAGGAAAGATTGAACAAATGACTCAACGAATGATTAAACGAATGATTTGATTGCTTAATGAAAATAATGACTTTCACCGGAATGCGCAAATGAACAAATCGTCCAAATCATTTAGCTAACCAATACTTTCGTTCCTGCGAGGAGTTTGGCTCTTACGTCAAGCAATGCGAGTTTTCACACTGGCAGTAAGGTACCGTTTCCGCGCCTTCGATCGAATCGCCAGCAGATGTGTGACGTGGCTAACTGGCGGCGGTCGAGGGACGCGAGCGCGGGCACGCTATCAAGCATCGATTTGCCCTTTGCAGCGGAGGCCCGGTGCTCCGCGCTGCCTGCGCACGTGGCCGTCGCACGACACACGGCCACCCCCACGACCACCCGCGCCCACCTACGCCCTCCCACCTACATGCGCCAATCCACGCCCTCATTCGCCCGTACACACTCGCACACACCGGCTCCCAACCACACCCACCTCTGCCCACCCAAGCCCATCCCCGCGTACCTGCGCCTATTCGTACCCACTGATGCCCTAGCTTATCCATTAACCCACAACCACTCGCACCAACCTGCCCCCAACCACACCCATCTCCGTCCGCACAAGCCCAGCCCAGCCCATCCCCGCTCATCTGCACTCATCCATACCCACCCGGGCCCACATTTACCACCCCCTTCACACACACACACACACACACACACACACGTTCCCAACCACTCCCAACGCGTCGCCGACTGCCCAAACCCACTCCCGCTCACCTGTGCCCATCCATAACCCACCGATATCCAAGATTACCCACTAATCCACGAACCCATCCCACATTTTATCTAGGGAACATTTCACTGGATATCTTGTTCCATGTATGCCTTGTTTCAAGAATTTATGATATAATTTATCTATAACTTCTCTGTTTACAGTATTATGAGCGTATGGACATATGTCTTTTCTTTCTCTTTAAAAGATGTCCGATGACGTAAACCTCGCAAAACATCTTGTCAAATCTTACGACAAGCGAGCTGCTGTGAAGTTCACTAGTTGAAATCTTTGCTCAGAAACGTGTATCACACCGAAAAAAGTTGTCACACGTTGTATTGTTATGACATAAACTAACCACTCGACCATCGACAATTTCTGCGTATGTGAGCGAGAAAAACACATTTGATCGTTCCTAAAAAATATAATTACGCTCAATGATATTTTTGTTTTTCCATGTTCCGAGGTAAATTTAAATATCTAATATTAAATATACAATAATTTTTTGACAATTTTCTCCTGTTCTTTCTTCGAAGAATGTGGGCATATCGTGGCAAGATAGGCGTCGAGAAGGAAAGGTAGTGAGTGATACGCACACAAGGTACCGATAAGTAGATGTAATGTCAACAACTATTGTTTCAGTGAGTATTAATTTCATGATCGCTTTTTTGCATGTAGTCGTTAGATTATTAATATTATTATTGTTGTTGTTCTTCTTCTTCTTGCGAATAAGCCCAATTGGAACTACGCAAAGGAGTCAGATGGGTTTCTTAGCCTTTCGTTGTGCACATATTTCTTTCATCCTCTGGCTGTGCGCCTTTTTTCTCTTCTTCTTCTTCTTGTTATTATTATTATTATTATTATTATTAATATTATCATTATTATTATTATTATTACCATGCAACCGAACCCATCATGATGAAATCTGAAACATATTGTTATAATATTCTCTTAAAACCGTCTAGAAACGTATTTGTTGATTTTTCTAAGTTACTGGAACTTTGGATACATGTCCATTGCCCATCCCCGACGTGGACTGAATTATTGTATAATTTCAAACTCGGCACCAGGTAGACGCCCGAGGACTATCAGTTGTTTTTGACTTCCATATTTGCTGTCGAGGAGAAATGCACTTCACGTGAAGGAACTAACACAATTATTCAAATAAAACTCGTATTTTAAACACATAGTTGATAATCATGATATTTGTTTACCCAATGTTAGTAAAAGGCATCTCAGGGAATAAATGTAATTTACAATATAAATTTTACTGCAGAATATGGAATGGAAAATTTCCAACCCTTGGAGAGGATTTCACAAACCTAAGGTTTGCAATCGAAAGGACTAATGCAATTCTGTTTATCGACTTTATGAATTCGAATATATGAGAAAATTTTATTGACGTTGAGAAACTGTGTACATGAAGGGGATAGGACGTAAAATGGAATTGAAATGTCTTGAAAGAAGCGATGTGGTCCTTTACGAGGTAGAAGCGAATGGGGTGTAATTTCCTGCTGCGCAGTCGTGTTAGAATGCTGACGCTTTAAGAATCGACGTGGAGAATATAAAATGAAGTTCGCGACTGAATATAGCTTCTGAAATTGAACGAGAAGAGGGGACTTCAGGAATTGACAAGAAGATTACAGGGGATGTCGGGAAATTAATTGACGATTTCTCAAATAGTGTTGACGGGCGAGCAGGAGAGGAGAGAAGAAGAGATGAATAAGGAACATCACCACACCTTAATGCCATAGTGAACTTGACTGCATTTTGTTGTTGATGTGAATTGCGAGTACTTTGTGTTACTGTGAAAAGCTTAAAGAAATTACTTTTTTAACTTTTTTCTTGCAGTAAAATAATGTGATGTAATAAAAACTTGACTATTTTTTCTAAACAGCTGCAATAAGATAGTGTTTGATTTGTATTTTCTTAAAGAACATTATATATATATATATATATATATATATATATATATATATATATATATAGTAACCGCTTGTCGTCGGTCACATTTATAACCAACGGAAAATGGAAGCAATAATACCCGACATTAGGCCCTACACGTAGTTCCTATAGTGGCGAAGAGATGGCGTAAGTCAGGAAAGGATTTCTGAACGCACTCATGCCATAGCCAATCAGGAAATTTTTGTGGAAATACGGACGTGGCGTGAACTTGCGTCAAAAGAGCTCGCTCTCTTTCTGGTTCGAGACGCCGAGGTGAACGGTTGCCTACAAGTACACCACATAGTCGACGAGGGACACGCGAAGATAACGGAACACAAAAGCTTTAATAAAAGGTAATTGACTGAGCACTTTTCATGGATTTACGTACTGTGAATATCGTGAGATTACATGGAATTAGTAAATGAATATTAAACAAGAATGCAATGAATGAAAGAACGACGGCGGTAATAGATCGAAATGAATCTGTAAAACCACGTTGCTGCATTCTTGTTGCTAGAAAAGAGGACTATTGTAACAAAGGACATGTTTCTTCTTTGTTACAGCTTTCATATTTTTCATATATTTCATACTTTTCATATATTCTTTATTCTTATTTTTGGGAATTTCACTTTGGAAATCCTATTATGAAATTTTGAGAATTATTAGAAGTACGGATTATCCAACACTAGCTTGACTTTTGCCATTACGAAGTCATAACTTGGAGTTTCGGACTCGCATTCTGATGCGACCATCGCCTCTGCGAAAGCTGTGGTGAATTTTCGTTGAACGACGGGGAGACGGTGTTCGGAAATACTCCAGTTTCGACGCGACAGGCAACGCACGGACCTTGCAGGAGAACGACGACCTTGAGGCGCGAGTGTCGCGCGACGGTCAGCTACACAGCGTGGGACCAACTTGAGGAATTCGCCGGTCGTGAGTCATATAAAAGCAGAAAGAACACTCATTAAATTTCAGTCTGAAAAAAACTTCTGAGACAAGATTATCATTATATTAGCCAAAACGTTGTAATGTGAGCTTCCCTCAATAATAGACGTTGATCGGGCAAGTTTCTTAGAACATTGGTCTTGCTAGCCAGTGATTTTATTTCTTTTCGACAGTCGTAACAAGAATCAGATTAGAGTAATTCCTTATGTTTATGATAGAAGTTGTTTTGTACAGAATTATTTATTTAGAGTCATATGTAATTGATTCAAATCATTTAAGAGACGTTATGAAACAAAATTTTGTGTTGAAAGGCTATGTAGAAGCCGAAGGTCAAATGTGACTATTAAGTGTAACGTAATTAGTGATTTAAAAGGTAGTAGTGAATTTCGAGTATTGTGTGTATGTATTTTTCTTTTACAGGATGAATATTTGTACTATGATTTGTGTGTCTCATGTGTGATATTTTTTGTGAAGTGTAAATATGTATTTATTGCTTGTTTTTTTTTGTAAACGGGGATCAGAGTTATTATCACTTTAGTGAAAAACTGCAGTTTAGGTAGGGAATTAGCTACCATAATTTTACGAAAAGTGAGAACATAGTAGGATCTGTGAATTTCATTTGTACAGTGATTTTCATTCAATAGAATATATGTTATTTGTTACTTAAAACTGTAAAATTGTGTTGGCTTGTTAATTGATCAGTAGTTTAACAAAGACGAACCCACTACCGATAGGGAAGTTTATCCATAAATTGAGATATTCCCAGGGATGCGTGACGGTGTAATCACACGTAGCGAAGTAGGCAAATGATAGATCTACTTTAGTAATCGGTACGGTGAGGCGGTTACAATAGGTCAAACGGTGTCGGAGGTGTGTGTGTAATATATATATATATATATATATATATATATATATATATATATATATATATATATATATATATAATGGTTATATCCTTCAAGTATTTAATTTGAAATAAAAACTCAGTTGGCTTTCTGTAATCAAAACAGTTTCAAATAATTTCCCACGCTTTTCAATAATTAAATTGGAAAAATAAAAATAGATAAATAGAATACCTGTAATAAAAACAGAAAACAATATTTAAAGCTGTTACTTCAGGTGAATTATTAGCTTAGAACGCGCGCTTCTTGCCACATGCCAACATTCCTCAATTGTCGTCCTATCTTCGAAATCAGTCGCCAGGTGCCTCCCATGCAGTATCAGCTATCAGTCATTTGTTCGGTAGCGCGGCATATTCGAATTTTAAGGGAACGACAATGACACTAGTTTGTTTTCTTTACATACACAAACACACACACACACACACACATATATATGTGTGTGTATATATGTATATATGTATATGTATATATATATATGTATATGTATATATATATATATATATATATATATATATATAGTTGTTTGATGAAATTAAAATGAATTATCTTATATTAATTTAACATTGAATTAAAGAAAATGTTATTACTGTTAATTTGTAAAACTGTCATAAAACACGAGAGTTTATTAACCTTAGTTTATGATTCATTTCATGTGTGAACTTTGGTGTGACATTTTTGAAACATACCTGCTCATTTCGAATTCTTTAATTTGAAAATCGCGATGGCCAATGAATAGTCTAATGCCGTAAGTGATATTGTATTGCTTGAATTTACTGACTTCACACTACTCAAACGGCAGTATGTTACCGTTCTCTGTAGTATTTTTCGACAATGAACAAACCCAGGACCTAAAAATAATCTTAATTATATTTCCTGTCAGGTTGTATGTAAAAGTTGTGAAATATTGTAAGTAAAAGACTCGGCCTTTTCGCAAAGAGTGCGCAGTATGTAAAACCTGACAGGCGAATCCTTGTCCGTCGAACTAGAACAAGCGCGCAACAAATCAAGATGAAGTACAGCTGACAGAAAAATCCATCTCGCAGGGGCGGACATTAGCAGTCGGAGAAACGACGTGTCGCAGTGCGTTCACCGCGCGCGCCATTCACGCGGAAATCGAATTACGCGTCGCGGGTGTGTGTTGTTCCAACGCCGCTCCGGGCTGGAAGTTTAATGTGCACCGCACGTGACTTCGCCAGCGCATCCAGCAGATGCATTTTTAACTGTCAACGCGTTTGCGCGGCCTCACTCCGACCCGTCCCGCCATGTCCCTCCCCGCTCCCCCCCCCCCCGGCCCGGCTCCATCCACTCCAGTCCACCCCGTCTCACTCTGTTCCGCTCCACACCGCTCCACCTTGCCCCTTCCCTCCCCTCCCCGCTCCGCCCTCACCCTCCTCGCTTCCGCATTCCTTTCGTTCTATCACTTCGCCCCGGTAAGTCCCACTTCATCCCGCTCCTCCCCGTCCGCCCTCCCGCCCCAACCCACCGCCTGCTTTGTTTTTGCGTCCCCCAAACAGCACCCTCGGGTCGCGGGATCGTGGAACGTTGACCTGAGTGGGAAAGTGCTGTGCGGTTTATGCACAATGGGCAAGGACGCAGAGAGTAAACACGGGCTCCAACCAATTGATTTGCGTCAAGAATGGTCGGTTGTTTACTTGGGGTCTGTGATTCTTTCTATTACTCAGTCTCTTTGTAGCAACGTCAGTTACGGTCAGGTGTTTCCTGTGCTCGGTCTTCCTTATTTACCTTTAACCAACCGTTTTTTATTCTCTCAGCCTTTCTCGCCGCACTGTTTCTTTGCTATTAAATTTTCCATCGTCTTTCCTGTAGTTCAGTAGCAATTTTGTTTCTAGAAAGCGTTATTATTTGTTCTTATCCTTTGAAATCCTTTAAAACATTGTATTGAAAACGAGCAGATGTCAAATCTCTTTCATTTTCCTCTCATTGCATATTAATCTTACGTTAGATAAGGTCTATTATGATTTGAACAACACCCGATGTGTGGCATAGAAAACTGGTACTCCTGGCCAGTAATATCATTCAAAAGTGAATTTTGAATAAATGTTTAAATGCATGATGAAGTTAATGAAAAAATGGCCTGTAATGACACTTATTGAAAGATTGAGAGGTAAGAACAGAGTATTTCAAGACACTACGACGTCGAGATATTTGTTCTCCGTGGGCATGCATTTACACTCGTTTTAGTCCTTTTCAGAGGATGCAGGTTAGCAGTCCTGGATGTCCAAAAGCTCTAAATCATTGTCCCAGATGTTTTTAGTTAATTGTAAGTCGTCTGAGAGTTAATCTGAAACAAAGTTATTTATTATATCCATTCCCCGAACAAATATATGAAAGTAGTAGCAAATATATCTTAATAATAATAATAATAATAATAATAATAATAATAATAATAATAATAATAATAATAATAGTAATGTCAGAATCGTTATACTTAAATGATAAGTAAAAACAGTTTATTATAATGCATGCATCAACACTTCTGTGATATAATGAGCAAAAGAAGAAACCTATGAAAGAAATAAGTGTCGAAATTAAAGTTGAAATACTTACCGGTACATATACTGCAGAAATGAAACCACTTTCATTTTCTGAACTGTCGCGCAATTCCTCCTGGTGATGCCATTTTAACTTCCAGGGTATGGGAGGGGAGGTCCGACGCGTTTCCTGCCATCCGGGCATTAGCTCGTGTGCCCGCTCTATGGACAACTTTCCTGCCGCCAGGCGTACAACTGGTTAGCACGCGCTCCACGCCTCCGGGCTTTACGTTCGCAGACAAGGCGTTGCGGGGGCGGGGCGGGCTGCAAGCTTTACGAGCGTGTTAAACCGATGCGGACGCGCCCTGCCGCCGCCGCCGCCGCCGCCGCCGCCTCCAACGCCGTCCTCTCTGCAACCGGCGCTGATTTTTACAAGCTCAGATTTGAGCGGCTGCCAACGGTGTTAGAGTGGTCACGCTGTGTTGTGCATACACTCAATGAGGAAAACTGCTACGTTGCACGAGAACAACCACTCTCAGATGAAACGATGAAACGTACCAAAGGGCTGAGGAAGTTATCAAGCTAGGCGAAAAGACGTAATTATCCCGTAAACTGCTGTGCTGTTCTCTAGAATTGGCGAGGTGAGTGCTAAACCCTGCGAAAGGCATTCATTGTCAGTGGATACAACGAAGTTGTGAGATGTTTTTTATTTAAAGTTAGTAGGTGCGGAGCGGTCGTCAACTGCTTCAAATGGAGTAGGGCGTTGTTCTCCTAACTGCAGCCCGCAAGTCGGATCTGACGAAAAAGGTTTCGTCAGGACCGCGTTGCCGCTTTCTGACCAGGAGCTCCTGAACTGGGCCTTGGAAATATTCGGAGGCGGCGATACTGAAGAGAGTAGTTCGAGGGCCGAAGGTGGCAGGGGCCATTTCATACACACAAGTGCATAAATGTATCACTTAATTGCTTTAACCCGCCGCAGTTGTCAGAAGTACGCTCCTTCTCTTGAAAAGTTTGGAGACTCTTGCGTCTAAGTATTGTATGCACACATAGTTAGTGGATTGTAGGATGACGTTTGTTTTGAAGCGAAAAGCAAGTTGTATTATATCCTCTCGTTCGAAGAGTATGTAATTCGCTTGTCTCTTTGTCGGACTTCATAAACATAATTGTTGTTGTTGTTTTCAAGAATACTTTGAATTAGAAGACGTTATTTTAACGTGATAAATCAGTTTTCTCGATTGAATAATTGTATTCTAAGATTTCTTATTTCCTTACCTAAAAAAAAAAACTTCTTGTAAAACATGAATTTTATCTTTTATATCTGAGAGTGTTTCTGTGGCAATGGAGATTGAAATGTCATTTACCACCTATATCGTATGAAAACTACGGTTATAATTAAGATATGTTTAAAAGTGTAACAACATGCATTTCAGGTTTGGATGAAAGGAAACATTACCGGCATTGCGCGTTATGATAAATGAGATATAACAACTGAGACAACAGAAATGGGACAGGTTTAACCTGGTATAAACAATATATTCTCATTCATGTATATTTTTAAAATCATATTTGGTCCAATAACAAAGAGTAATAATAAAAAAAAGTGTAGTATACGAGATTGCTTAAAATGTAGTGATTTATGTAATGTTTGCATTGATATTAACTTCAAACTGAATAATATATGAAGTTACATAGAAATATGTAAAACAATAGATAGATAAATGAAAGGTAGAAAATTGACTATTGTATCATGCGCAGAAAGCATGACGATGCTTTTTACAGAACCTCATTTCTCTTCGATTGTTTTCATTTAGTTTGATTTCTTCAGAATAGCCGTGAGCTTCTGGATATTGCTATCTTATAACGCGTTATGGTAACCTCTTTGTGAAATATACCTTCTACAAGATTAAAAAGCTAATAACTTCTGATAATGTTGGTTGGGTTGTTAATGTACGGTTGACATGGAGGTAAGTTTTCGTGATATTTCATGTGCTTGTGGTGTCGAATGTGTGAGAAACGTAATGTTTTCCAATCGCAAACAGCATCAAGACTCGATAGTTCACAAGCGTTTGTGCATGGGCGGATGTTACCTCAAATACATAACATCTTTATTCGTACTAGAATATTTAATAATTCACTTTGTCGTATGAGTATACAATATTATTATGATTGATTTTGAAAATAATATTTCGAGTAGAATACTGACCAATTGATTTTTATTAGAATTTTGAATAACATGATTGAAGTAGAATGACTGCTGTATTTCACTGCCTTTTATGTAGATGTCTCTCCAATGCACAACTCCATAAAGAATTCCAGATAGAACCGATTACCAATCACATTATTTTTTTATCCACCCACTTCTTCCAAAATATACCAAATATACCCAAACTAACCCCACTAAGACTCTCCCAAAACCCTATTCATAGAACCCGCATTAAGAATAAATTTCCTTTCCATACATTTCTAAATAAATTCTCAGATCCCAATCTAAAGTAGAAATATTGTACAGAGATACCTCTACCACCCTAGTAGTAATGAAAGTTGTATTTTATGATTATTTGTAAGATTATTGAAAGTTAATTGTGAGTAGATATAAGCAACTATAACAAATGTAGTGTGTGTTAACACTGATCTTTGTATTGTTCTATCCAAAAGAAAATAAATAATAAAATAATGTAGATGTCTAACGTATTTTAAGCAATTAGATGTATAGGGTTTAAAGTAAGACGAGAATGAGCCATTGATAAAGCTTTATTGCTGCTTTTAAATTTTCGTTGTGTACTTTTTGTCTTACTGGTATTACTGTTTGTCTCGCTTTTATTATCATATTTTTGTTCATTTAAATTATTATATCTAACTTTTCTAACGCGGTTTAATTTTGTCCTATGCTTGTTTTTATTTTAATGTTATTAAAACTACTTTTATCTGGGTTAGATTGTTTTCTAGTGTTATCCCTTTTCCCAATCTATCCGTAGCTCTCTTTATCCTCTGCTAACCCTTTCCAATTCTTGTAGATATTGCAGTTTATCCGTTTACTTCGTCCTCTTTCATGTGTGTATGTATCTCTCCGTGAGCAATTCTCGAAGATACATCACTGACCTTGCTTGGTCTGCGCTGCCATTCCGTTGCAGTGGCTCTCCGCCCTTCCTCCCGCTGCGACCGTAGGCCATTAGGCTTCCAAGGCCACCTGACGCCCCCTTCTCCGTCTTCGCGACCGCCATAATGACCCGCCCCCGCATCCATCACTGCCCCGCCCTCGCACCGCCACGTTCCCACGCGACCTACCTCAGCGCTCTCGTTACATCCCCTCCCTGCCTCTACCCCCCCCCCCCCACGACTCGCCGCCTACTCGCGTATACCGGTCGCCTTTCTGCCTCCTCACCAGCACCGCCCCGCCTCCGATTCGTCGCTCTTTCGCCTCCGACCAGCCTCCGCACAGCTACCCCTCTCTTGCTCCCATCCCTTACCCTCTCTCTCATAACCTCGAGCCTCCCACTCGCCTCCACCTGCCTCCGCAACGACGCAGCTCGCCTGCTTGAGAGATAGCCGGAGCGTTAATATACACAGTTCATCCCAACGGCACTCCGCTAGCCGGAGAGGCTGAGGACAGGCGGTGCCGCTTGGCCATTTCTCCTGAGATTTAGCCCCGCAGAAGTGCTGCGCGAGCGATCTGTGTTTGTTGTCACAACATTTCTGATTTACTCTAAAGCATTAGTGTCTCATTACGCTACCCAGTAAATTTGTGGCTATGCAATCGTGTAACTCAAAATTAGATGAAGTGTTTTGTCAATAATGAAATGATACGTCGTCGCCATTAAAACGTCTGAAAGACGTACTACAAACCTGTCATACGGAAGTGAAATTCTTTGTTTATACTTTACCCTGTGGATACTCTTGGAAAGGGAAAACACAGTTAAAGCATAAGAATATGGAAAAGCAAAACAAATTAGAAAATCTGGATTAAAGCGAAATTTTCACAAGTAACTGTAGAATTCGAAAACTATTACAGTCGTGTGAATTGAAGAGTGTCCTATGGGAAATTGAATTTCCGTTATTTTTTTCCTTCTGTGACTGAATTTATACCCGGAAAGTATGGAGTTAGCAAATGAGGTTTTAAGTGAATATCTGGAAACATTCATAATTGTTATGTTTCTGAAAGTACTGTGCAGCTGCTGCACATAATGGTCTACATTTGTATAATTTATGACGTTTACACTGCTGTGTTACATTGGCTTTATAGCCTTCTCTTCTTGATGTTCTGGTGTTCGTTGAAGTTACATAAACACAGATGGTTTAGGGCTTTACATTTTAGTTAACGACTCCATTTATAATTGTCTAATATTATCAAATAAATCTGTATAATTCTGCGCTTCCCTTTAATTATTGCCTCCACATTGCTTGTTACGGACAAGAGACATCAAGAGTAAAATTATTTTGCATGAAAAATGCTCTTTCAAATGAATGCAGAAGTTGGGTTTATTACGCCTCCAAACGAGATAAAAAATAACAAAACATTTTATTCCTTTATTCAGAGTAGGATCAGAGTTAACTTGTGCAATTATTCTTTGATAAGCACGGGGTCCAGTTCCACTGCTATCATTCGTTGTGAATCTTTTATAGCACAGTACCACAAGAATTCAGAATCATTATTTCTAATGAAGAGCCATTAATTTCAATTCTTGACACTACGTTCTGGTCATGATGATGGAGCACACAATTTGTAGAAATGTTCAAAACCTTTAACTTTATGATAATATAGTTTCTGTGGTAGAATGGGATTTCAAAGGAACCTGCAAATATGCAAGGAAATATTAGCGAGTTTCCATCTTGTAGCGAACCTTGAAATAACTTTTGAAGGATAAAAAACAGTACTGAGGTTCAAGTATAAAGTGCGTATTCGGCTATATTGTAGCCCCGTCGTCTCAAGCGACTAGTGGTGTAGTAGGCAGACTACTCTTTCACTTTTGGGTATCAAAGTTCAAAACGCGATCGGTAGTGGGGAATTTGTAGGACACAAAGTAGGACAAGTTTGGCAGAGGTTTCTCAGATTACTCTACCACATATTCCACCAGAGCTTCTCTCTCAATATATTAGCATCCATCTATCCATCAATACCATTCATCTTTTGACCGAAAAAGGCTAGAAACTCGTAATCACAATAAAGTACTGTCGTGCCAATGTCCGCCCGCCTGTATTCCGCCGTAGCAACATCCAATACAAAAATATTATTTCCTTCTCTGTGCGTGGTTGCACTTCAGTAATGGGTGTGATATACTCAGGTTGTGTAGCTCTGGGATGTTCAGAACGGAATGCTGGGAATATGTAGCAGGGTCCAGTGCTCGACTGCGGCACTACCGCGAAACGAAGCGGTGCTGTAATGAGTGAATGAATATTATATCCAGGCCCTTCAACTACTAAGGTCGTTAGTTACGTACGTGTAGTGCATGTTATATCCCGGGAGTTGGCGGTGATCGTTCCCGCTCCAACGTGAGATCCAATGTCGATCTGCTTGGCTTGCGATTTTTACCCTGGACGTACCTACCTCAAGAGGTGCCTTCGCAGTCAGAATACGTCCCTGATTTATGTGGCAATATACCTGTAGTGCATGTAAGATGCATCGATTTATTTTTCCCACTTCAGTTTCCACCACGGAAAACTACCGACCAGAGCTCCCGTTGTTCGAGTTCTCCTCCAGACAGTGGTTGAATTCGACCCGGCTATAAAACTAGTGTCGAAAATGCGTCACCGGCGGCGCTGTAATCATTCAGCAGATTCCGCTCAGTGCATTAGACCTAAAAATGATGACGCTGGAAGAGTGGGTCTTTCCAGCACTCCTGCCGCGTTCTCCAATGGCCGCCCATGCGTGCGTTTTTTCTGATATCGAGTCCCGACGCCCCAGCGGAGGCGTGCCCTGGGATTTACGGGGTCCCTTCCCCCCCCCCCCCAATGGCCCCACGCCACCCTCTGTGCCTCCCGCCTTAATGATTTGCGACTTCGCGAAAAATTGCGCACGCGGCGACTTTGCACAGCGAGCGCCGCCCTCTTGAATTCTTTATGGGGTCGCTATGAATTCGCGAATGGAGGAAATGGAATTCTAAACGACATAAATACGCCAAGTCTCCTTTTTTGTTTGTTGTTTCGATGTTTTAGTGCGCCAGTTCTGTGTTTGTAGTTTGTGAGTACTCTTACATAGTTATGAAGTGAAATTGTTGTTTTTGTCTTTTTCTTTCGCCTATTAATAAAGGTACCGCCTCGTAAATTAACTACCGTAGTTTGATCCGTTTAGCGAGTGAAATGGTTTAGTAAAGTTCATTAAACGTGATAGTGTGAAGATTTGTTTTGTGTCCCAAATGTGTTGTAACTTGGAAAATTACTCGTTCTTTATGGCCATTTCATTTCACTTATTGAACAATGGCATTTGTAATTTGAAACTAACAAATTACAGGTGCAGTAAGTAGTAGTCTAAGAGTCATTCAACAAGTTATATGAAATTAAAAATTATTATTAATATTTTGTGTTCTTTTCGACTTCCTCCAAGTATGCAAAAATCATGTAATATAACAGTCTAATGTGAAATGGACGTTGACTTGTGTGAACATTACTGTTAATGATAATTATAACTGTTTTACTACACTACTTTATCATATTTATATAATCATAAATTTTATATTTGTATAATTTTCATCGAACTATTACACTAATTTATGTGATACATAAGAATTAATTATTTTGTATTATTAAATTTACTAATATATTTACCCCAGATATTTACATCTTTTTTCTATTTCAGGTACGTAAGCGGTTAACATAATAATTAGTTGCAGTGAAGCTTACTTGATTTCCACTTTGAAAGGTAAGATTCTGTTTTGAAATACTATTTAATCGCAATTTTGCATGATATACCAACTTTTTTTCAAAACTATTTTTAAATACTTTAAGTGATCCCTTCACTGTCCTCCAATGTTCATTGCTATTATCGCTTAGCAATTGGTAGCACTGGTGCTAAATTGTGATTGTCGGCAGATGACTCAAATGACATAATTCTCAAATGGTCATCACGTTATGACGCTCGTATTCCTCGCAACGCCAGAGGGTATCACAGAAAGAGAGTTTCCACCTAATGAACACAGTTCGATTGCCGAGTGATATTCCGGAAAGGTCTGCGACACTTTTAATGTGTCCCATAACGGAAGAGGGCATAGAGGTCATTACCTGCAAATGAACCGTGTCGTGCTTTGGCATTAAAAAGGAATATAACCCTACAAAGCTTGTACTACACTGCCATACTCTAACGTAGCTAATGATACGAAGCCATTTCGCGAAACGACCGAAATGCACATGTCGAAAATCGATTGCTGCAATGCAAAGAATTGGCATTGTGTAAAACAAGGGCTATTCTGTTGGGCAGTGAATGAACCAATCGTGTACATTAACAATGCGCAATTTTGAAAATAAAAGGGCGTACAAACGCAGGGTATTGGGAGATCACATTTGATTCCGAGATCTGGTTTCTCTTTCTGTATCGCAACGAACTGATGTACAAAATATTCCTTGCGAGTTAATGCGGAATATGAAATATTCTATTTTTTATATCGATGAATTGTATTGTTTTGTACTAAAACTGGCGTAATTTATTGTTATGTTCTCCGGTAAAAATTTATCTAATTCTGAATTACCAATATTGACGTTTTAAATCTTAAGTAATAGCGGCTCAGTATTGTATTTGTAATCGTATGTTGAGCTGGGAATGTTAGAAGATTCTCTTTTTACTGTAAATTGTTAAAAAAATATTCTATGAATGGTAGAACAATAAAATACTCAAACCAATAAAACAATGTCACATATAAGGATAAAAGCCACCAACCAAAGCATATGTTACTGCGGCAGTATTAATTTTTATATATTCGAGTAAATATTTTCTTGGATTCTTCAATGTATAGACAAATGGAAAATAGCATTAAACGTGAAGTACGCACGAAGAATACACATTTTCCAACACAACAGTTTTCTAGAAACATCTTAAATCAGAAGTACCTACACATTTTGAAGAATTCGCTGCACCGATCGGTCGATTCCGTGATTTTCAGATATCATATGAAGTAAACAACTAGGCACAGCGTGTGGACATTCCTTCCTTCACAAATCCGAGTGATGGACTGCTTCTCCCATCATCATGATATAAATAAACCCGTTTGCGGATGGCACGCCAGAGTCCGATCTGGTAAAGCGAATCATAGGAAAGGCAAGTAAATCCCTTGTGTTCACTTTAAAATGGATCCGTGTTCGTTCCAACGCGTTCGCGTGAACAAGGCCATTTGTCTCAAATACTCATTAGAACGCCGGCCCGGACGTACTACCTCCGACGGGTTCTGGCGAACGCGACCGAAATTCCAAGTCCTCAGAACTCTATCAAAACAACTTGAATTATTCTGCCAAGCTGGGTTATTTTCACAGCATAGACAAACTTATGAAAAAGAAACTTTGTGCCAGGCGTCGGATTGAATTCTCCGAATTCTCTGCAGCAGGAAATATCAGAAGAAACTATTGGCCGAGAGTAGCAAAAATGCTGCTGAACAAAACGACAGAAAATGGTTTCCCATAAAGTAGCATGCTCACTACTGAAGAACAACAAATAAAATACTCCAGTAGAACACTGCATTAAAATAAATATTTTAATAACAACTGTCTTCACGAATGCTGCATTAATACAGCATAGTATATTCAGTACCACAGATCTTTACACAACAGGAATATCAAAAACGTTACCTTTCCAAAAAGCAAATATTTAAATATGGGCGGTCTCTTTCTTGTCGCTTAGTTTTCGCATGACGTCAGCTATGTTGTAAAAAGTGACGTACCGAGTATGAGAAAATGCAGAACAATACAATAAAATATTTGCATTTTTTAGTCAAAATGAAAGCTGTGCCATTGTTTTTAGATTTTCGCCGTCTTCCTCTGAATCTACAAGTAACAAAACCATAGACACCCCTCAAAAGACCTTAGGCTGCATAGGTACTTATCTTCCAATTCTTGCGTGCCTTGGAAACTAGTAACATACATGAAAAGCGCTGCTGATAGTTGTTGCCATATGTGAATATAATCTAACTAATGCAATAGGAATGTGAAATATGTTTCAACATGACTCTCGTGACATATACATCTCATATTAAACACAGCTGTCAGTGAGCATTTTTAATCTTTCCTAGTGTTCGAGTCCCGACGGTGGCAGAATTTTCAACATTAGCTATAGAGGTAGGTCGAGTTCAGCCGCTATCTTTGAGACAATTCTTGCGGCCGGCTGATTTGATCGGTATATTTTCGTGGTTTCTCCAATCAACACCACGCGAACGGCGGTGGAATACCCTAGCAAATGGGCCACGGACCACGCTCATTCTTTTCTTCCTCTTCCTTGTCCTATCCTCAACCCGTACCCACACTTACACTCACACGCAATACACTACGACACTTGTTGGGAGCGTGTCCCAGCGGGGGCAGTGCCACGCTGATGGGGGATACCTGGTTGGGACCCCCCCCGCTAGCTGACGTGTAGGTCGGCGATGGATCTCAGCATCCAGCGGGGGAAGCTCACCGCCAAATCTCGAGATAGAAAACACTATACTTACGGGAAAACACTATGTTCGCTGGAACAATGACCTTATCCGTTGACGCACCCGGAATCACTAATCAATATTTCCTATTCCATTACTGCAGCCTATACTTAATGATTGAAAGAGGAATGTCTGGGCAGAATCAGACGGCTGTTCGCGCCCGAACTAACCTTTCTTCGACCGAACGCAAACCCTCTGTGAGCGTACTCACACAAAAACGAAAACGATACTTCTCAAACGCCGTTCACTACGCCTGGCAGCAAATCGCGAGCTCGTCGCCCCGCCCCACCCCCTGCTCGTCCGTTGTCCGCTAGCGCCGCCCGATCCCGACAAGCCTCTCGACGCGAAGCGGATATCCGTACGCGGACCGGCCAGGGAAGGGGACCCGGCTTGCGGACGGGCTCTGGCAGTTCGCCAGAGCCCGCGCACTGGGCGGCGAAGCAGTGCGCGCCCAAAACGCGAATAAGCCTGAACGCCGCCCCGCGCACTGAGCCTAAAGGCGCTTATTGCCTCCACCTCACTACGTCCCGAAAAAAAAAGTTGTTGCCAAGAAAATGCGCGTATATTTTTGGAGGGATAGGAATTTTTAATTTTAATATCCCTATGTGTGTATATATATATATATATATATATATATATATATATATATATATATATATATATATGTGCGTATCGTATTAGATTTTAGAAGCCGTCTCACAAAATCCCGCAAATGTGGTACTGTGGTGGGAAAATGAATTTCCTAATGGTAGGAAATGACTCCCCAGGATTGCTTGAAACTGATTTAACAAAAAAATGTGAAATTATGCTACGGACTAATTTATAAAAACAAATAGAATGCTCAACACATTTTACACTACAAAACACGTTACTATCGCCCTAAACTCAGCAACGGTGCATTCTATGCCCTTTAAACTCAGTTAATATCTCCAGAAATGTTTATAAGCTGTGAACTATGAATTGTCACCTATATGGTCGTTCTATTACATTTTTAGGTGTTTTTTATTCTGTCTAAACGCCGTTCTCGCATCGTAAATGAGCTACCAATGGATTGCGCTGTACCTATTACTGAGAACTTCAGAATAAAGATGTGACGAAAAATTAAATCTGTTGTACACAATTATATTCAGTTGCAATATTTTGATTATTAACAATGAGATACTTGACCATTTATTCGTGTCATTTCGTATCGCGCGGCTGTCATAATCGTGACGCGATCAAGTGAATAACAACTCTAGAATATCGTTGTTTACAACAGATTCTGATAGGTTAGAAGTACTTTCGGATCCAAATTACAATAAATATCTCCATTGAGTTATCTTATAAACGAAGGGTGTAATCTGAATTTTCTTAAAGTTACGCCCATTGACGAACTTGTATGATGTAACTCTCAGTTCAGAGATGGGCTGTTCGAAGTTATTTTGATTTTTAGAACATATGATTTACAAAGTTCGGAATATTTGCTTGGCTCAACCATGTATCACTGATATTGTTGCTTTTATATTATTTTTTTCAAGTCCTTTAACGTTAAAAAGGGTTGCATTTACTTGTGGTCGATGGAACATTCCAACTTTTGATAATCGAGTTGTTTGTATGTACGTTCACATGCAATGTAAGACTTCAGAGGCAAGCTTCTTGTCCTTTTCATATTGCAATGTGTTGCATTTTCGTAACTATTTTCCGCTTATTGAAAGGGGCACCTTTAAAGGGATTTTCCAATATAGAAGTCTTCTCCGAGCTACGATCTGCCAAGAATAAAGGCTGATTGACAATCTCTGGATTTAAAAAAAAATAAGAGTGAGGTAGTGAATGCTTTACTAGTCTGAACTCGTGTATTTCAGACGCGGAGGTTTAAAACTTTCTTTCCGGTGCGTAATTTGAAATATACTTTGAACACAAATACAAATTTGAACTAAATTAAAATTCTTTCTTCAGGCAAGTAAATAAAAACAAATACTGTTGAAGGTGAAACAAATATACGTAATTTGCTCCTGAAAATGTAATATTAATCGAAATAACATTTAGATATTCGACAACATAAAAATATAGAAGGAAAAAGAAACATCGAAAAATTATTTTTTAACAACGCATAGTAATATCGTTATCTCTCTTCCGTACAAATTTTAGCCCTTTCCGTTGTTGCGGTTTGTTTGCTCTTTTTAAGCCTCTCAAAAATGCGCCTGTCGTGCTTTTATGCAGTTCCAGCCCACTGTGCGACGCGGAGGCGAAAAATCCGATGATTGGGACGGGGGCTCCCTCAAGAGGCGCCGGGGATGAACGTACAGATACACGCTCCTCTTTTATACCTTGCCATCAGAGATGTCGAAGAGATGAAATAAATTCGAATGCTATGGCAGCTTTTCCCTATAAAAATGATTGAGGGACAAACGTCCCCGCGAGGGGAGGTGCTAGTTGATAAAAACTGGCTTTGTTTGTTGTGAGTGTTTAGGACGCTACAAAGAAAATTTCGTCGTATAGACAACACTGGGGTAGAGGAGCCTGTTTATTTGTTGTTTCTTTTTTCTAAAAAGAACAGCTGCTTAACTTTTCTAAAAATTCTATAGAAAGAAATAGAAAGAGGAGTAATACCGGTGATATCACTGAACAATCATGTAAGTAAGTATTGTGAAATAAAAGCGGCAATTACACGATGTTTGTTTCAGCAATGAAATTGCTAATGGTAATATTGCAATGGTCCACCTTAAAACGCCGAATTGCTGCTACAGTCCAATGTCACGACTTTCCGACCTGTTCTTTCTTGTTGTCGTATCTTCTTAGAGAGCTTCGCGTTCATTGGTGGCATAATTGAAATTATTGTTTCATTTCAACAACCCGAGCGCTCGGCATTATGTTGAATATTGTGGTCTGGAGATTAATGAATTTCAATTTAGCTCTGAGTAAAGTGTCAATGTTGCAAAATTCGAATCAAAAAGATTACATTTTTGCGGTATGTGGCAAAATGTCCAGAATGAAGACAACTAACGAAAAAAGGTCGTCAGAGGGGAAAAAAACGCGAATGACGTGGCGCCGTTGCAACAGCAAAGAGACGATTCACTCATGGTTGGTGAGGCGAAGCGGAGGGCCTGGATCTCTGGCCTGTGAATGCCCATTCGCGCGATTACAATCTAACATGACGAAAGGTCCGGGCGCGTTTAATAACGCCGTAACGGGTCGGGATATTGAGCCCATAAGCCGTAAAGGCGCCCGCCGCGCAGGCCGCTCATTCCAATATTTACGAAGCCGTAAAGAGGGGCAGGAAGCGCGTCTTTTTACAGTGCGCCTCGATGCGAACGCGGGATTCGCCGCCACTACGCGAGGTGGTGGAGGAAGGCGGCGACGGGGATGGAGGATATTATGGTGGTTGCCATGGTGACAGAGGTGAGAGTCCCATATAATTGTAATGGTGATGAATGCTGGTGTTGTAGGTATTAGTGGTGTTCGATTTGAATGTAGCATGGATTTTGACGACAACGATGTTCCTGGTGGTGGTGGTATACACAAGAGTTGGGGGGGCGGATTATGTAATTTCTTTTGTAGGTGGTGATTATTGAAACGGTGATGGAGTAGGGTTGATGGTGGTGGTGGATCAGTCATTGTAAGGCGACGGTAGTATTAGTGCTGACGACAGAGATGTAGCATCAGATCAGCGTGATATATTCTTGGTGATAGCCAGCGGTTTAAATTGGGAGGATGGCTTCGGTACTGCCGTCTTGTTTTACAGTGACATAAACAGAAGCATGAGAAGCGTCAGAAATATAAGGGGAAAAAAGGATGGTGGTAAGAAATGAGTAGTGTAGAAAGAGGCAATTCAAAAGGGGACAAATGAATGAAGGGAACATTCGTTATGGTTGGCTAGAGAGTAAACCAATATATTAAATAAAATGATCTCTTAACTTGATACCCTTTGATTATACACTAAATGATCTTTTTACTATACTTCTTCTCGTCGATAGTTTTTTTTCACATGGAACTGTTCACGTCTGTCACATAGCCATGCTGCAAAAACTAGTATATTTTTAAAAACTTGAATCATTATTTTATTCTCATAATATATTCTGGTTTTCATTAGTCAAAGCTCAGAATATATTAATCATTTAAAATGTTACTTAAAGTCGTGCGCTATTTCAAGTTAAAATCAGTTGTTTATAATCCAATTTGCCCGTAATAAATTAATTCCAAATGAATCCTGTATTTAACAGAGCTGGTATCCGTGACTAAGTTCTCCCTAATATTTTTTTGTTCTGACTCGAGTTTCCATTTTTCATCGTAGTTCGTAAATCACTTTATTTATTTGTATCTTAATTTAGTGGATTGTTTGTGTTTCACTGTTTGTGAATATTGTGATCATAAATATCCGGCTGATTTATACACTCAGAATCCGAGAATAATATCCAAAGAGGGAAAGAAAATTCAATATTTACATAATCCTTCATTCCAACTCGCAATTTAATGCGACGTAGAACCTATTAAAATAATCGTTTATATTTGAAATGTTTATTTATTAATTTCTTGATTTTATTTTTACCAAAGCATCGATACATCGATGTTTCGATACATCGCTAAGGGGTTTTTGATGTCGATGAAAACATCACGAAAAGACATCGATGTTTTAATTATAGACTAATAAACATGCTATTTCCTTATCAATTCTTAATTACAGTATGCAAAAGGGATGTATTTTATTGTTTGGTTACCAGCATGTTAGTAGTATGTTACTAAAAATTATTATTGAATGTAAAGAATAAAATTAACAATAAAGAACATCGTGTTTTGCTACTTTACCCTTTAGCCATTTCCATTCGTACACCATCGAAAGAAAACCACCTAAAATTCCCTTAGATTGCACAGGCGAAATGTGAAGCATGATAAAGAGGATGACGAAAAAGAACGCTATTGCTGTGGATTGCTGCTACTCCACAACGTGCCTAAACCCCATTATTTAAAACAAATTAAAAATTAAAAAACATCGATGTGTTTGCAACAAAATATCGATGTGAAGAAAACATCGGTAGCAAAATATCGATGATATCGATGAATATCGATGTATCTGGTGGAAATTATCGATGTTTTAAAAACATCGATGTTTTTTTGCCATCCCTATCCATACTGCCTCTATCGTAGCCGCCGCCGCCGCCGTTGCCAACTCCGCCACCTGCATCATGTGTCGAAACTGCTACTGCTGCCGCTGCCGCGAACGCCTCTAACGTCGCGGTCCCCTATCGTCGCCGCCGCCGCCGCCGCCTGGACAATGACCACCACAATTACCTCCGCCGTCTCTTTCTCCGTGACCTCGCCCTCGCCACCACCGCAAAACTGTGGTCGACCGACGGCAGCGGCAGCGGAGGGCCAGTAACGTCTGTGTAATTGGGGCAGCGCCCCGGTGTCGTTTCGCGGAAATTTAATAACCACGACTCGTGTCTGCGCGCGCCGCTGGCATTCCTGTTCCGTCTGCGTCGCTGGGGCCTTCGCCGCGGTGCACTCGCGTCCTCCCGGACGTTTCTATGAATGGCGTCGCTCTGTTTCGTGGTGACCTTATCCTCTGAGATCCCATTTCATCATTAATCGTAATTTTGCCACAGAAAATGAATATGGGCTACGCAGTATGTTGTGGTAATATTGCTATTACTCCCTATTACATTTTTATGAAATATCAAATTAATTATAAAATGATAGTAAAGGTATTTTTAGGTTTGCAATAAAACAGTCTCAGTATATTAAACAACAAGAAGGAAACTTATAGAAGCTTATAAAACATGTTAATATTTTAAGTACCGTATACAATGGAAACGAAAATGCTCCTAACCATGATACCTCTTGCTCATTTTTGACCGGTTGATGATTTTGTGCAGTTTTCGGTGAAGAGCATCTTAATCTCTCTTTAATTTATTTGGCGAAGAAAAAAAACACACCAGTGTCTTCTCTTTAATTAAATTAAGAAATGTTTGTGCAATGTTGCTGAGAAAATGCTTCGTTTCTACACTGCAATTTGTTGTTGATTTTTTCGGTCACTTACAAGCTCTGGCGAAATTGGAAAGTTACAAAAACACCTTCTGCTGGTATCAAAATTAGATATCAAAATTATGTTGTTATTATTATTATACCAAAATCATACAAAATTATTTAACGCTGTTATCATGACAAATATGCCGGTGTGTTTTCTGTTCACTTGAAACGATTCACTCCGAATTTACTTCTGAACTATAATAAGCTCAGTCTTTAGCCAACACGTAAGTTAGCTAATAATAATACATATAAAATAAGGTTGCAAACCTAATAAAGAAATAAAAAATAAGAAAAATTCTGGTTGCAATAGTTATTTATATCGACAAAACTTGTCGAGTGATGTTTCGTTTCTAGTCGTTTACTGAAGACTTTACGCCCAGAATACTTTTCCGTCTCGCCTAAAATAAAAACCAGCTTTTCCGAACAAAATCCATCGACACTTACGCAACTGATATTATATATTCACTATTTTATTTTCGTGTTTTTTTCTTTTACAATTTATTGTATCCTTTCTTCCTCTGTGTTCTTGAGATGCTATCTTTCGCTTGTTTCCTTCTAATAGAAAGCCCTTGAAGGCGAACTCTCGATTTCTGTCTCTCCCTTCAATCCTTCTCTCTCTTCCTCTTTTGGCCTATTTCGCTATGTCCCTCGTTTCGGCTCAGCCCCGCAGGTCGCTGGACCTGCCCCTAACTTGACCGAGACCCCCCGCAGTGGCCGGATTGAGTTACGCAGATAAATTATACCGCTGCGACGCAATTAATATCGCGGCGGCACTGGACGGTAGATTTAATTGTCTTCGGCGCACAGCGGCGGCCCCGGGCGTTGTCCGGAGCGATGGCTTGGAGAGAGTGGGGCCCACCCTGGTTGGGGGAGGGGGCGGTCGGGGGCTATGGAGTGGAATATTTAAAAGATCTACAGGCGCCGACAAAATTGAAGCAAAGCTCTGGCGAAATGCATATCTTTTGATTTGGCGTTATTTGTTTGTTGTTGTACATGAATAGTATTAATATAATATAATGGTTGAAATTACTATTCGATAAGGCTTCATAACGTGAACGTACTAATACGTAAAATATGTTTAAACATGACTCCACTTGTTCCGTTGCTCATGATGGGAAAATGTTCAATCATTTGGAATCGAATGCCTCGTAAATTAAATAAGGAACATATGTTGGCGTGTAAATTGAATTGAGATGCCAAGTATCAGTTCAAAGAAATTCGCTTGATTACAAATTTATCATTTTCGACAGTAAGAGAACAATAACACTTTTTTAATCAATCAAAAAACAAACTGATTTAATGGAGAATTTTGGTAGTATTAATGTTTAAGCAATTTTTGACAAATGTTAACGAAACACTAGAAGTTTAGTGGTAATACGGAACATAATTTTGCAGCAAATTCTATGTTTTATTGTCGGTAAAATAAATATGTTTAATCAACGACCTCATTTCTGAATACAAATATGGAGCCAAAGCTCGAAATTTTATCATTTTAAAATCCCTAGAATATTTTTATGAGCAAGATCATTTTATGCGCTAAATAAATGAACGAAGCGTGTGACTAATTTATTATGATTGAATCATTCTTAGGGTCTATAGTAAGATTTAAGCACATTATAATGTACAAAAATGTATGTACTACATACTAAACAGCTGAAATCAAATTTTGAATTGACAAAAAATCTCTTTCTCGTCCAAACACCCAACCACATAAAAAAGCTTAAACAAAAGCCCAACATCTCCCTTGCAAAAGATGTTACAATGCTAATCGAATTTGTTCTGCGATCCGATCATGGAGCTCATTCCATATTTGAAGCCATCGTTTCACAGCACAGCAGATTCGTGTATTTGGTAAACCCAACTCAACGTTTTAATTTCGTATTTCCTCACCCAGCGGACTAATGGAGTGGAGTTGGCGAGGTGAGCTTTGGGACACGTCACAGAGCCGTCTCGTTTCGCCCATGAACGGGCCTCGGACGCCGGCCGACGTAGTTTTAGCCGTGTTTTGCATGCAGTTGCGATGTGGAGAACGATGTACCTGTGCGGAACTATGGAGTTAACTTTTCGGGAAATTTTATCAATGACGTGTGTAAAAACTGTTTTGCGGGAGGTACATTTTTTTTACTGGCGTTTGGACAGAGCTACTAAACAAGTATCGGTTACAACATTCTGGTTACGTTTTTTGATATAGTGTGATTTTACATATAGTGGAAGCGTATACCTCTGCGAGGTTGTAGGCATGCTCGAAAGACATACCTTTAATTTTATAGAGCTATCACAATATTTATATATTGTTCTATAATTTTTCATCACATTCTGCTGGTTTATTACTTATACATGACCTATCTCAGAAACTTAAATATTTGAAAGACTTCTGTGAAAATATTCAAATTTTTTGTATTTCAAATATGTTTGAATGTAGATATGTCGCGAATTCTTTAAATACGAGTACTGAGCTGTGTTCATAAACTCATTAATGATATTCTTCTTTAAAACTGAACTATTATATTCATGAATCTTTTGCTTTATGAGAGCTCCCGTTTAATTTGAGTGCGAGTGTGTGTGTGAGTGTGTGTGTGTGTGTGTGTATGTGTATATATATATATATATATATATATATATATATATATATATATATATATATATATATATATATGTAATCATGCGCACATTAATTGAGTGTATTCTGCGAAACCCTGCATAGAACGGGGTGAAGAATATGATGTATAAATGCTCATAGGCTTTTTAAGCTATCAAATTAACATTCGTGGAGCGGTGCTGAAACGAAATTCCACAAATCTGGGATTTCAACACCGGGCGAAATCTTTGTGTCAGAGTCGTCAGTTGTGAAGATTTGAAGTATTTAAAATTTCTTGAAACTCGTGAAATCAAATAAATATATGAAGCTATCAAAAACAAAGAAAAAACAACAAAAGTAGCTGGCTACCGGTCTCTCTTGTAACTCAACGCTACCACACTCGCTTGCCTAACTGTGCGTCCTGGGCTGTCTTCCTCATAGGGTTCTCCATTTTATATTGTAATAGGAACTGTAACTGCAAAATTGTTTGAATTTGGAAAGTTTGCCAAAGGACAAGTTCTCACAAACAAACAAACCAACAATCAAATTATTCGTGATTTTGTAGGAAATGAACTAGCATACAGTTTACCAAGTAAATCTATTACAGTAAATATGTGTATTAGCACGCCAACCTTTTAAATCAAAATTCTTTTTAAGAATCAAGGACCCCAGAACATGTATTTCACGTCTCGAATTGGATTTTTTTCACCATCATGTAATATTCACAGCACACTTCAGACCTCACGGACCCGAATGCGGCGCTGCACAGAACAACTGTGGTGGCTCCGCAACAGCAGTTTCTTGTGCAGTATCGTTAATCAGGAAGACCAAGAGTTCTAGTCCCGACATGGAGAATTCTCGACTCTAGCAACTTAGTAGGGTGGAATTTCACGTGGGTCTGGAGGATAATTCTAGCGGCTGGCTGCTCTGATAAGTAGTTTTCCATGGTTTCTCCGATCGAATACCAAGCAAACGTCGGAACAGTGCCCTAACAAACGGATCACGTACCGCGTGCGACATGCACCGCACTACCACCCATATCGAGAGCTTTGAGCGTATCCTGGCTAGGGCAGTGCTCCGCTTGGAGAGAGAACTGGAAGGGAAAACCTTTCGCAAGCCGACGTGTAGCTCGGCGACGGATCTCACGTTCCACCAGGAGAACACAGTCACCTATCAAGGGCATGCACTACATTTACGGGAGGACTAAATGACCTTAATAATTGACGCGCTCCGAATGAACTTACATGTTCCGCAGGCACCTGTATTCTCAAGTTTTCGCGCCGTTATCTTCTGCCGGCGCGCCGGCAGAGACCGCTGGCGTATGGCGGAGGCCGGAATTTTTAATGGGCCCTCGCGGGGTGCTTCGCAAGCTGGCAGGGCTTACGCTAATGAGACCTCTGCCTTGTGAATCTGGGGCTGTTCCCTCCTCCCCTTCAGTCGCCTTCTCCTCTGTTGCTTCTCGGACTCGCTTTTCTCTCTTTGCCTTTTCAGTCTCAAACACACGAGACTCGCAATGGAAATTGGTGTGTTCGTTCTGATGGGTGTGTGTCTAGAATCTACCCAGAAAAAAAGTACTCGACTGGAATAGTGTCGCTGTTTGACTGATGAGAACGCGTCCTTTGGCTTTGCGAGATTGATGAACGATACGGCAAATGATGTGTTCTGCGTTCACTGACTGTTTTTGGTGGGTGTTTCACTGATTTGATTACTCCCTTCTGAAGAAGAGCAGCGTTGACTGCCAAACGTATTACGTATTTGGACTACCGCTTGTGACGTGCCTTCTTTGCTGTTCATGACAGTGATCAAGCTCTTAGCGAGCCCGAGCGTTGGTTATATATGTACGTTCTGTATGACTGACAGGAGAATAAAGATAAATATTTCTGAGGAAACAAATCTCATCGCAAAAGTGTGTAATTTTCATCTTTAATAATACTGTCGTGGGCCTTACAGAAAAGTTTCCATATAATACTTTTTTATCGTTTATTGAATGAGATGACTGAAACAAGTTCACTGTATCATTTTTACGGATCCTTTCACCGTTGGCGCTGTCATTAATTATAGTAATTCTCCTTGTAATTCGCATGTCCTTTTCCTTGCAGCTCGACTTCAGATTCTGACATCTAATATAATGAAACCCTGCATGTGGTGTCTCAACTCTGCACAACTTCCACATTATGGCACGTCGAGGCCCTTTAATTTTTGTCCTGAAGATTATTTCTTGTCGGGAATGTTTTCTGTAAAATGAAAATGTTACTTTCCAAAAGTTTTTTCACTAAAGTGAATTTAGAAAAGTGTTTATTTACTATACAGGGTATACAGGGAGGAAACAACGAAACTTCAGAAATAAGTTCTTAAAATAATTTTAAGCGTATTTTGTCTAATAAACTTTTTGAATATTCCGAATGGCTGAGCCGTAAGAAGCACTCAAACGTTGGTTTGAAAAAATACTTTCTATGCTCACCGGCTCAACTACACACACGAACAGATACATCCACGGACAATCATACCCTCCCACACTCACTCACACCCACAAACACACTCACATCTCTCTGTCTGTCTCTCTTTCTCTCTCTCTCTCTCTCTCTCTCTCTCTCTCTCTCTCTCTCTCTCTCTCTCTCTCTCTCTCTCTCTCTCTCTCTCTTTATCTCTAAACCTCCACACCACCCCAAACACTACACCACACACATACACGACTCATTTACATACCTCACCCCCACCCAATACACATCCCATACTCCACGCACGCACGCGTGCGCACTCACACAAATCCTCTCTCTCTCACACAGTACACACATACACGCGACACACACATACATACACAGTCACGTTATGATCGGTATATACGTCTGATACATTCAGTTGGCATTCAACAGTTCAGATTAGTGCCCACTGCCTTTTCCGCAGCTCGCAGCTTCATCCTATTCCTTCCTGGCACGTATACCTGTGTACGGGCTCCCTCCCTGTGCAGCTATTCTCATCTTCCTGCCGTCTCCGCCCCCGAGGCAGCGGTGGCGGCGGCGCCCGGGGCCACCTGTTGGGCGACTCCTCCGCGCGCCGCCTCCGCTCCCGCCGCGCCGCCGCCGCCACCACCGCCTCCGCTGTCGCTGCTGCACCCGAGACGCGAAATGAAATCGCCTTTTAATATGCATTCGACGCGCGGCGGCGGCGGAGGCGGAGCCTTCGACGCTGAGATCCCCTCTGGTGAGGAAGGTTTGCGTAGCTGGGAGAACGAAGGATCCAAACCTCCAGGCCGCACCTTTAGAGCTCAGAATTTTTTTACTTGTATAACGGCGCGTTATACAGCACAGGTAATTTTGGGGGTGGAGAACGCATTCGGACCTCAAGAAATATTGGTTCTGCTTCCCCTGTGTGGAGAATTTGTTGATCTTTAAGATATTAACGTCGTTAGGCCGTTATAGAGCAAATAACGAACGCGGTTGAAGTTGAAACCGTGACGTTAACAACTTTGTTATAAAAATTATGAAAATAAATACATTTTTTAGACTTGTAAAAGTGGTCACTTTTAGGGCATCCACAGCATGATAAAGGTTCAATTTTTACCACTAGTGTTAGAAATGAGACGATGCTCAAATGTTCATGTAAAACTATGAATGCAACAAAAAACGTACAAAATACTTCCGTCTAACCACATTAGCTCCTACATACCATAATGTATCATAGTACCTAATTAAGTGATTTTTACTCTTGCAAATAAAAGTTCGTAAAACAGTAAAAAAAAAATAGTGTATGAAGCACGTGGTAAAAGTGACTTATTTTGAGAGTACAGGAGGTTGCGACCCGAGGCCGATAGACCTAGTGGTGCAATCCTGTAAGTACAATAAAATCATTTTTACGACTTGTGTCATACACTTTATTTTAGGCAGCCAACCTATTCTACTCACAACATAAAATGTTATTTTTAGCACTAGTATCATAAATAGCTCTCAGAATAGAACTCATGCGTTATCTTAGCTACATCTCATTTGTTTCCATTGTTCTTAACGTACGGTGCACTGTTAAATTCCCGAAGGGACGCCGGCCATTGTGTGACTTTACGTTTTTCAGGTGATTGTACTATGTCTATGTCTATGACATATACTATGTCGCTAGCAGAGCATTACGAAGATAAACGCACAGTTTATTGACAGTTCAGTTATTCTATTTATTGACTACAGTTATTGAACCGAAGTGATTGATATTACCTGGTTCGGCATTTGAACTTTGCAGTTGCGGTTATTTGATTAAAACTAGTTCTGTAGTTTGTATGTTGGAGCGTTCCATAGGACTATAGATATGCATGGAGAGTTGAGGATTCTTGTAGGACTTATCTCGGTGACCGGGCCGGTTCCGCTGGGGAGCCCTTAGCAGTGAGGCGGGCGGCGAGCGGCCCTTTGTTATGGCGACCTCGGAGCGAGTTGCGGCGACCGCAAACATCGGGGTCTGCGGCGCGCGCCCCATCAATCGAAGTTCAGAGGCAGCGCCCCGGGCCTTCCTTCCCTCTGGGGCCTCCTGCCCAAGGCAAGCGGTGACGGAGAGACCGGCGGAAGCGGCGGTGGGGAGAGTAGTGCAGAGTGGAGGCGATAGCAGTGGCAGTGGCAGTGGCGATGATGATGGCTGTGGTGGCGATGGCAGTGGCGGTGATGATGGCTGTTGGCGGTGGGGATGATGATGGTTGTGGTGGTGGCAGTGGCGATAATGATGACGGTGGCGGTTGCAGTGGCGATGATAATGGCTGAGGCTGTGGCGATGATGATGGCTATGGTGGTGGCAGTGGCGGTGGGGATGATAATGGTGGTGGCAGTGGCGATGTCGATGGCAGTGGCGGTGATGATGGCTGTTGGCGGTGGGGATGATGATGGTTGTGGTGGTGGCAGTGGCGATAATGATGACGGTGGCGGTTGCAGTGGCGATGATAATGGCTGAGGCTGTGGCGATGATGATGGCTATGGTGGTGGCAGTGGCGGTGGGGATGATAATGGTGGTGGCAGTGGCGATGTCGATGACTGTGGCAGTGGCGGTGTTGGCGTTGATGGTGGCGCAGATAAAGCGAAGGCAGCGGTGAACAGTGGTGTACGCGTGACAGGGCAATGGGCGGTATCTACATGAGTGCAGACGCCGATGCGGAAAATGACGATGGTGAAGGATTCTGAATTTAACCACTATCGAACGTACAACAGGGAAAACAACTGGCAGAATCAGCATTAGATGTGAATGTCTGTGCGCGCTTCAGCTAAGTAAGCTTTTATGAAATAACTGCGCCTACAAACGCAGCTGCTCGTGCCACGCTGGTCTCATGGGGAGTTTACCAACGCCAAGAGATAAACGTAGGACGGTCGGATAGATGGGAAGAGACATGGAGCGAGAACTGTAAATAAAGACGGCGCCTGAGCCATCTCGGAGGGAGGGTTTTGGGAAGCGATAGAGAGTCGGTTCCCACGTTGGCGAAAGCCCCTCGGCGCAGCCCAAGAGACCGGAAGGCGACCGGCGCGGGTTGGGAGGTGCAACGGAAGTGACGTGGAGCTTGATGGAAAAGAGAGACGCGAGCAGGGCGGAGGACGGTGCGCTGCGGTGCGGTAGGTGGGAACGGGAAGAGACTATTAGAACAGAAGAATGGAGAATGATGAGGAAGGTGGAGCAGGTCGAAGACAGGCGAAGGCGAATTTGAACGGTACAAACTAGTGTAGGGGGAGGAACGTGACAAGAGGTGATAGGGCGAGGAGACCGAACAAAGAAAAGTGTAGAGAGCGGAGCATGGTAAGTGTGAGTGGATCGAAAGGAACAGGTTGCCTAGGATTGAGCATAGATGGGTGGATGGGAAACTACGGTATGGAGACATTCTGATTCTGATCGGATGGGAACCACTCAGAAGGAATATATTGTGAGAACGTGGCGAGACGGTGAGGCCGGGGCGAAGCCGAGAAGACCAGCAAGTGAGTGGAAGCGAATGGGCGGGGCCGGCGCGGCAGCTGCGAGTTGGGGGGCGCGAGAGAGGGCGTTCGCCGGCCGGGAACTTGAAACGCCGGAGTTTGCGGAGGCTCCGAGAGTTGCGGCGGCCGGCGGCGGCGGTCAGACGCGCGCTCCGGCACGCCGCCGCGCCCGACCATCTCCGGCCCCACCTCCACCGCCGGTGCCGCCTGTCCTACCGCTGCTCAGCCTACGGTGGCTCTTCCCTGCCTCCATGTTCACCCTTACGTGTTTGGAATAACTTGCCAAAGAGAAGCAAAAGACGAAGTCAACCGACTGATTATTTTCCATTGGAGAATCGGCAGCATTGGATGTTGATTCTGAGAAAGTGGCCGTAGTTTTTGCGATGCGTGAGGAGCAGCTGACCGAACACGTCACGTGCTTTGATGTTATGCAAGTATTTAATGTACTTTTCTTTTCGCTTTTCTATCTCGCCGCGCCCGGCCGTCCCCGGTCCCACTTCCACCGCTGGTGCCACCTGTCCTAGCGCTATGCTGTGCGCCTGGGAACGCTTTCCCCTGTTCACCCTTACGCGCCGAAGTCGGAAAAACTTGCCGAAGACGACCGGAAGCCCTCCGACGGATCATTTTCCATTGGAGAATCCGAAGCATTCGGTGTTGACTGAAGGACATGTGGCGGTTTTTGCGACGATGTACGAGGGGCGGTTGACAATACATGCAACGTTCTTTGAGGTTATAAAATATGTTTATCTTTTTAATAGTGTTGTTCCCTGCTAAATATTGTTCCCATTAATGAATTATTAATTAATTGATTACAGAAATTCACAGTTACAGAAATGCATTTTCATACATCGGCTTGTTTCAATCTATCTTCTCATTCTCCCATATACACCAACCTCTTTCCTGTTTTTTCTCCCCATAAAACCTAATTTACACAACTATAACTATATTAAAGTTCAAACAGTAGATCGACTCCATACTACATACTTTCTGGTATGTATCTGTGTCGAACTGACACCTGTTCCAGCCTATCTCTGACGTAACGTTTGGCGCAGATACTGTCTGTGTGTAGCAATTTTATTATTATTTATTATAAGATTGACATGTTTCCTTTCTTAATATGTTATAGAAAGTTTACATGTGATATGCAACTATTCCAATTTGAAATAGTGTGTTAAAGATGAGACAGCATACTTACTATTCAGTCGTGTACAGCATAATTAGTTCACATTTGATTAATGCATATATTGAGACCATGTAATATAAGCAAGTACAAAACCATAATATTATGGTTATCGTTTCATCTCGGGTGTTGTCTCTGAAAATCTAAGGTAGATTGATGTTCGTGAAAACTTGTTTACACCAACTGTGAGCATGGAAAAATAAGGACATAATTTATTTTGTTCATTGGTACTTCATCAGGATACGACGTGTTGCGTTCTGATAGTTAAAATCTAATTAACATTTATGAGAGATGAGCCACAACAGATACGCCGTATGCAGCAGCAAAAATAAAACATTGTGTTTGCATTTGGTTGGTGAATAAAGGGAAACGATCAAAAACATGAAAGCGATGGAATTTTTCACCCAAACGAACACTACTGGCATTTCTGCAATTTACTACGTTTTTGGCTTCCGGTTGCGTTTGTTGTGTTGACCCGATAAACTGAAATGGTACCACCATAACGTATAAATCGATGAAAACTATGATCTGCCTCCTATCCGTCTCCAAATGCATTACTGTTGAACAAGAGTCGGTGACATCCTGACAGTGTTACAATATCATACCTCAATATTTTGTATGTTGCTGGAACGTGTGTGGTCTGGGCCGTGTTGCGTTGTAATTATCAATATCACGTCTCGTTTAATGAAGATAATCAATCATTTGTGCTTCGGTTCCACTGGATTTCATTTCATCAATCATTTTGCCGCAATTTTCTCGTCAGACTGACAGATATCTTCCATCATTCATCTGGGCCAGCCACGAAATTTTACGATGTCTGCTGGTCCATTCTTCTTCGTTAGTTCAAGTATTACAAGAATACGTGTGTTGAAAATGAGGTATAAAAGTTCATTTTTAATAGAATATTATAATTTTTTCAAAAATAATATTTGTTCATTTTGTATTTGTAATAAAAATAATGTTCATACTTGTCGACAAACACTTATTTTTTCACAAGGCAAACTCACTTTAGACATAGCGCCTCTCATGCGTGAATGCCAGTTTTTGAGCCAAACAGTGCTGGGCCTGAGCACTTATTCCAGCTGAGTTAGTCGCTCCACGTGGCAGTAACGACGGCCGTGACGCGATATGTCGATCAATCACAAAACAAAACAAAATTCTAGTGGTCACAAACATTATTTGTTTAAGAAACAGTAGTAAGTTAACTGTAGGGAATAATGTTATCCCTCTCCCATTCCGCACTTTCGATAAGAGACAATAATAATGATGATGATAATAATAATAGTAGTAATAATAATAGTAATAATAATAATAATAATAATAATAATAATAATAATAATAATAATAATTGTAATGTACCATCAATGCGCCGGCTTGATTTTATTCATGCCTAGACAAATTCGTTTAATATTTTGGGATGAAAAGTGTAATTTTACATTTCGCAAAAGTTTATTAAGTAGATTTTTAATGGTAATAAAGAAAAAATTAATAATTTACCTCCATATCCTTAGTTAAAGACGTCGGTGAATGAGACTTAAAAAAGGTCTCAACAAATTATTCGCAATTCATTTTCTTTGCCAAATAGTCGTCTCCTTTACGAAGTATCGCCTGCTTTCTAGAAGCACTTGGTTCCAACAAAAAACATGTTTTTCTGTATTCAAGGTTCAAGTATGTACGAGCACTTCATGATTGCAGTTATAAAATGATTTTGCAAAGTACAGAAGAGAGTTGTCGAATTGTGGTGTTGGTATGTGCTGTTAGTAAAAGTATTATAGATTCTGTGAAATCACAAACGTACATATATTTTAGAAAATTGGCGCCACAATCGACAAATGACGATGTTGAAAATTTCTTGGGTATTTGGGTCACCAGTGTAGATTTGCTAGGCAGAATAGAAGATACACCTACTGAAGCACAATAAGAAAACCCATAGCAGTTTTGTGGAATCGTATGCTTCGTCTTGAAGGATTGATAAAAGTGTCTATTAAGGAAAATTCGGGAGTAGTTACGTAAAATTAAATCCATGTTTATATGATGGCCAGATCACGAAGAAAATCAATTGTAAATCTTCAAAAGACCTAAAATGTCTTGCAGGTGTCCGTAAGACTCATTCCAACTAATCTAAGCGTTAAAAACAAAAGAAGATTGGCTAAAACTCTTTTTTTATACATGTAAAAACGAAATCTTTAAACGTTGAATTTTGAGATAGTGAATAAAATAATACGTTATCCTATTCTTTGTAATCGGAAGTTGATAATATGTCGCGAAGTGTGGGTTTGAGAAATGTAGGTGCCAAGCGTTATCATTGCAGGAGTATCAGCCCATCTGAAGTAAATGTAACTCGGATGCACAGTTGTGATAAGAACCTATCCTACAGGTAGCTCATCTCTCATCATGTCAGAATTGAATTATGCTCTGGCTTAATAGTAATTCTCTATGGCCCCGTCCGTCAGAGTGAATAATAATAATAATAATTATTATTATTATTATTATTATTATTATTATTTATATTATTATTATTATTAATATATTATTATTAATGTAACAGTGTCTTTGTTTCTGGCGAAGCTCAGGTCATAATGCTTTGCTCTTCCATCTAACCACCGTACATTGACTTAATTACAAGCAAATCACTTATATCCACATTCAGTTGTTTCCACATCTCCTTTCCTTCCTTCCCACTTGTGGCGAGCAAACGAGGAGCCAATTTCCCCAGGGCTGTCGGCTATGGCACCGCCTTCCCTCCCCGAAGCGGCGGCGGCGGCGGCGGCGCCCCGGGCGTGGGAGGTGGCTGCGCCCGTGCGTGGATGCCTGCCTAGCACCCGCGAGTGCGTCGCGCGCCGCGCGCCCAGCGGCCGTGCCGGGCCGAGCCTGGCGCCCCGCGCCACGCCGCGCCGCGCCGCCCCCGCGCCACGCCGGCCCGCTCGCCCGCCCGCCCGGGCGCCGCGATCGATGGCCAGGGGTGGGCTGACCGCGCGCCGCCGCCGCCGCCACCATCAGCGTTGGCTGCCGATAGGGCTGTCAGTTGACTTCACCGGTCTCAAACTTGTAATGGAGATGGGTACACTGATAAACTATTGCCTGGGGTGAGAAGGTGAGGCTACGTGCGATGGCGGAGATGGTGATGACCCTACAGATATTTTTATTATGATAATGATTCAAATTTCTATGACAGTGTCTGTATCTAAAATAAAAAAAGGGATTTGAAGGGTTCAATATTATAATGTGACATGTGAGATTATGATAAATGGTGATTCCCTAATGGAGGAATGTTCGCGCGCTACCACCGTCGCCGCCCGCGCCTCCTCCACCGCCATTGTCAGTGGTGCTGCCAGTAGTGGTGTCGGTGGCTTGCCTTCACCGATATCGCAATTGTAATGGGGGTGGTAGAGGTGAAACCCTGATAACTATTACCTTGGGCGTGAAAGTGGTGAAAGATGTGCAAAAGGTAAGAAACATCAGTACCGGTTGGAATGACGGAGAACAGCGTGATGCTGAGAACAAAGACAATATCGCAAAGAATATTTACGGCAGAAATAGAGATTCGGGACTTAATACACATTGACTCTACTTCTACCTCGTGCAAATATGTTGTCGCCAGCCGTTTGGGCCACGTTGACGTCACTTATCTTGTACCTGCAATAGTGGCAACAGGTAGTAAGCATAATGGCAAGGCAGTAAGCATAATGCAAAGTAGTGGGAGTAGCGGAAATGGAAGTGACTGTACTAACTCAGGTGTGACACCCCTGCGCTCTATGCTGAATAACGGTCCTTCCTCTACCTGTACATCTTTGTCACGCTTCTGCAAAAATGTAATTGTTCTGCGAAACTGCTGAATCAACAACGCCGCATTGACTCCCTCATTTTTAACTACCCAAATTTCTGGTGTTTGGAAGATTCACCCTACTCGTTGTCAATCCCCAGTTCTTGTCTAGAAACTAGTTTTTTCCTCCTCGTCTCACTGTTCTACTGTTTAACTTTCTCACCATATTACGTGCTTACCTAGTAAAGACAAGATATGTGTGAAGAGAAACTAAAGGTGCAACGGAATGGTGACGATTTTTCATTAGAAAAACTCATATTATCCCTGATGCCAAAATAATTCTTGCTCCTTTATGTAGTAAATTACTTCTTCTAACACATTGTATAGTCGGAATTCATTGTTGTTTGTTGACGGCAATAGTGTGCAATCTTTGCTTGCTATATCCTTTCCACCATCATCCCATCATTACTGGCTTGGGTGATGTAACGGTTAGCATATAGAACTATGATACCCAAGTTCGCGGGATCAAATCATGAAACGTACCACAAATGTTGTTACATTCCACTTTCAGTTTCGAGTCGAAGTCTAACGTCCACTTCTAACTTATTATCGCTCTTATTACAACAAATTACTAATAGAAGAATTAAGCATCTGTATTTGGAAGCATCAAAAATGCAAATGCACTGAGGATAATCGATATTCCTACGAAATATTTTCTTTCCAAAGAACTCAAACATTACTTTCCAAGAACCCCTAACTACTCTTAAACAGGAATTAACCACGATGTCGTTCTAGACAGGCAACGAAAATAACTCGTTCTTTCCTCTTTCAATTTTCCGCCTTCTTCAATCTTCAATGTTCCCAACGCACATCTTCGATGCTTTTCAACTCGATTGCTGCATGCTATATGTTTCCTTTTACGGGAGTTCCGTGCGTCTTCGAGCTTTGCGTCGGTGGGTGCGTGTTTCAATCGAGCGGCTGCTCCCACGCGTCCGGTTTGTTTTTTGTTTTGCCGTCAGCTCCCTGTGGCGCGTATCTGACGCTCCCCTTCGGTGTTTCGCCATCAGCCCTCGGCCATTGAACGTCGCGCGCCTCCTACGCTTCCCTTTGTGTGATATGGTATATCCTTTATGCCTCTATCACGGTCCGCTTCTTCAATTTCGCTTCCAAGCAAACCGCCTTCCCTGTGGAAGGTTGTCCGAGAAATTGTGCTAGGAGAGCCCAGGCGTTTTGTGTCGGTCAGCTTACACTTTATCACTCATTCTCTTCTTTTATAGCTAGTTTCCAAACAAAAAAGTAGATATGCTCATGTGAATGAATTGATAAATGAATACTTCGTTTTTAAGAGTGAGAGAATAAGTCTTATTCTGAAGTTGAAGAATGTTTTTGTTTTTTTACAAAAGTTGTCTGGTAGTGCACCTGTTGCGCTGCAATCGAGATGAATGACACGTTTCTAAAATTTTTATTAAAAGAAGAAATATAGTATTTTAATGGAATCTAATGTTACAAGGCTTGTGAAGCCTTTTAAAAAATTATGAAGTACAAATCCCTTAAGAAAACCAAAAGGTATAGCTGATGCTAGTGAATGATAGACATAAGGTTAGTGTGTCGTAATAGATTATTTTATAAATTGATGATTCGGTTTATGTATTTCAGTGTATTAAAGTAATTAGATTTTGGAAAATCTAACAATTCTATAAATATCTTAAATTTTCGAACATTTGAGTTGCTGCTATCGTTAGTCATTCTATATTCACGTCAGCTTGGCTACCCTGGACACTCCGCATCCTTACATTTTCACTGGCTATCATCGTCACTACTATACCTAGGATTCAATTCCGGGAAAAAACCCTCGTCTACATCAGTCGTGAGCCATTCAGCGGCACTCAGCCCCGACTGCGGGTTCCCACGAGCTGTTCCCGCAGACGTCCCGAGGCGCTCAGAAAACTAGGTGAGTTGTGACGTGGCTTCGTGGAACATTATCAAGAGTTGTCTCCATATGGCCAGTAAAGCGTAAAAGCGTACATTTGCAAGAAACATACTTAAATCTTATTAGTAATTAATTTGGTGTAAATGGCACACGAAATGCATGAGCGAATAGAGAAAATTAAAACTGTAGTGAAAGGCGGAGAATATAATTACATATTTATCCGCTTTTATATTCTAAACTTTGCTAACGTCAGTGTCGTTCTGTTGTAGTAATCCATTATCCACTATTAACATCAATGATCAGTTTCGTAATGTAGGTAATATTATAACTAACGCATGGACTAATCAACTACTATCAACCTCACCGTTCGCACTATGAATAGTCAAATGTAAAGGAAAATTATAGTACATTGAAATTTGTACAATATGAATAAAACGTACGAAATTCTTATCATATCATCTTACCATACATATGCTGTAAATAACTATTATAGCATTATTAGTATAGTGATCTTATTATTTTAGATAGGCTCGCGTAGCGTAGAGGTTACAACGGCTGCAGCGAGCTGCGGGGTCTGCAGGTCCGAATCCCGCCTTGTGCATGCACGTTCACTTTAGAGTTGGACATGATAGGACTTATCTCAATCATCATGTATCACCGTCAATACCTCATCCCTTCCCAGACCTCTCCGTCCATGGTTTATGGCTGTGAGGGATGAATGTGACTGCCTGCATCCCGGGAAGAGAAAGCTTCGTAATGAGCTTAAGGGTCGCAAAGTGAGCGCCATCTAGCTTCCACTAACCCGCCCGACTTACAATAGGGTTCAAGCCCCGCCACGGACTTAGGAGCCATAAGTGGGAGGACTAAGATCTCGTCTACAATGGGCTGCAATGGGCAACGAGTCACTGCGGAGTTCCATGGAGCGGATGCCAGAGGCAAAGGGTGAAGATGTAAAAGAGCAAAGGTAGTTACTGATGGCAGTGAGATTGAGCGATTAACTGAATGTAACTTGACGTAAAATGCCCTATGATGATAAAGATGATTATGACTGTTTAGTGTTGCTTGAGAACAACTATAACAAGAGAACAGGCAGACGTTCAAAGACCAAGAGTAAAAATCAAGATTGGGCAGAAGGAACTACCAGTGACCCGTGGGCTTGGTCTTTCCCCGTGTTCCCGGCAATTCTCCTTTCCTGGTCTACATTTATTCTACCTTTATTTCAACATACGGCCGCGCAGGGGCATAGGCGCTCGCCACGCCCCTCGGGCAGCCAGTGGCCTCCTGCGCCGCAACGCCCTCCTTCCCGTGTTGTGGCGTGCGCTCGGGGCTCCGCGTTCATCAGCCGCCTTTGACGTCACTCGCGCACGCAGGACGGTGACGTCAGAGCTCGCGCTTTGCTTTGTGATATACCTTTGTATTTTTAACTCCGCGTAGCGGATTTGGTGACGCTGTGTCTACGATAATGAAGTGCTCTGTAATCTTTGGATCCATTTGTGGACGCGGAGATTTTTCGTGTTTGTTTGGGGTTTCGTAGCGTTGAGCCTTCCTCGCGAAGTATTCACCAAATTATTTTCAATTATTTCAGTGGTGATTATAAAGAATTCAGATAGGTCACATAGTACAGTGATGATTGGTTTCTTCTTCTTCTTTTTCTTCTTCTTCTTCTTCTTCTTCTTCTTATTATTATTATTATTATTATTATTATTGTGGTAGTTGTTATTGTTGTTGGCTTATCGGCCATTTCTGACCACTCTTCGTTTCCTCTTCCGACGCCCAGCCATATTCTATCCAGTAGAGAGACGTGTGTAATTATAGAGATCAACTTTTCGGCTCTATCCCTTCGTAAGACAAGGTTGTTAAGCCTTGAATGATGAGGTGTTAGAATGCTGACGAGAGGTGATCGTGGCCTTTTGGAACCATCCCAGCATTCGCCTATATGACCAAGGGAAACCACGGAAACCCCGGTCGGGATGGCCGGCCTGGGGATTGAACCCGGGCCTCTCGACTGCGAAGTCAGCGCGCTACGCCCTGAGCCACTTCGCTCGGTTATTATTATTATTATTATTATTATTATTATTATTATTATTATTATTATTATTATCATTATTATCATTATTGTTGCATTTATTACAGTAGCATGCCATCGAGAGAAACAGAAGTTGAGTGACGGTGTCCATGTAACGGTCTCTCTTTACTAATGATGGTTATGGTATTAATTGGCAAGCTCTGATGAGAGGACAATAAAGTTCCGAATCATTGGCTAGCAGTAGTAGTTTACAATATACCATGTTCCCGTTATAAAATTTAAGGATTTTTTAGTATGTATTGTATTTATTGCTAATCGCTTATCGCTTGTGATAAGATATTGAATATATTTATAGTTCATATGAATTATGATGTACATTTTCATTCATATTTACCAAATGTATAAAATGTGTGGGTGTCTGTATGCAAGAAAACTTGTCATTTTAGTATTAATAATACACGTAAATAAGAAAAGGCGATTAAATCGGCGTTGAGTTTGTCTCGTCGCTCACCAAAGATATGAGTCGAACACGCCGACCCACGAAGGGAGACGGATCGTGGAAGGGAGGGTGCTAATGCAATTATGATAGAGCACAGGAGTATTTTTATTTAATCAGGAAAGGAAAGCGCGAGATTGTCATACTCGTACAGAGAAATCTTGTAGCCTCGCTCTTCAGACCTGACGGCTCTCGCGAGATCCGACGGTCGCGAGGGGGTGTGCATTCAATTTTGTCGTAGTACTGAAAAAAAGTAAAACATTCAGTAAAGGATACTTTTGAATTATTAGTAGAAATAAATTATTGTAAACAGGTATCTGTAGTGTGGAGAATTGAGGAATTAGGAGAACAAACGTTTTAATTAATTAAATACATTTTAGCGCGAACATCATGAAAATTACAAATATACAGATATTTCTATACATATTGTTTGTTTTCTAAGTGGATTTCTGAAAGTGAAAATAATTTATCGTCTGATAATTGCTATTTTATTGTATGCATTCATCACTGTACTAGTTATTTTGTAAATACTGTGATTTTGTAGATATAGAACATGTAACCGGTATACAAATACTGTAGTTATTTTGCATTATACTAAAATTTTACGATATGATATAATTGTATGTAACACATTTATTTTAATTTTGTTAAATTTCTTAAAATTAAATTTGCAGAAATTTATTTGCTGAATTTCCATATATCGATTCATGATATACAGACATTTTCTTTGTCATTACATTCTACACAATATTTTATTCCATTTTTACTGAGAACAGGCTCGTGTTAAGCTTACTGAAGACTAAAAAAGAGAGAATAGGTGGCTTTTGTACATCTTTATATAAAATTCTTGCTGTTAGCTGTACAAAGCTCGTGAAATACACAAATGAAGAGAGATCACTATATTATTAACGTAGCAATAATTAAATCAAATAGTGAAAATGTGTGTTGTAAGAAATTAACGGAGCAGATGTTGGAGAGACCGGTGGTAGAAAAGGACCTCGCGACAGACCAGTCGATCAAAAATTTTGAGATAAGATAGCTGGAAAATATAGAAAAGAATAAAATAAAAGACAAGGAAACATTTTTACAGAGCCGCATAAAAACCTTGCGGGAAACTTCGGTCCACTGCGAGCTCGTCTTTGTGACTGACTTTTGAAACGACTGACCTGCTACGTAATGGGTCGTCCTCCCTTGGGCGTATACGATCCGGATCCGCGGAGCGGAATTTGCCACCGAAACTGATCTTTCCCCTGGAATCGGCTTAACACTGGGTCACGCCTCACGTTTAGTTTTCGTTGCCATCGCCGTCACAACCGCCACTGCTGTAAACCTTCCCGACAGCGTAGCAGCAGTCACCCCCACCGTCACCGGACGTCGTTGCAGCCGCCTCCACCGTGAACCTCGCTGCCGCCGTCATTACAGCCGTCACCACGACGCCAATCCCATTAAAGTGGACTCCGTCGCTGTGATCCTCATCGCCGCCGCAGACAACCTCGCCGCTGGCGTTACAGCCGTCAACCTCAAACCGTGTCAGCCACTGCCACCGTCAACCTCGCTTCCGTTGGCTCGCTCGTCAATCTCACCACCAGCGCCGTCGCCGTCTCTCGTGTATTTTCCCCGTGAGTTTAGCGTGCCACGCCGCTGTCGCAGAGCAACGTGGCCGATCAGGCGCTCGCCGGCTGACGCGCGTCAGTCCTTCGCCGCTTTTATGTCCTACCGCGCGAGGCAAAGCCGTTACGGGACGCCTGGCAGATTGCTCGCGTTTTATTGATGCGTTGAATCTGCGCAAGTTGTTCTGTTGTTACTTCTCCCTTGGGAAACGCAGCTGGCGAGCGGAAACGTGTTACGATACATTCGTTTTGAACGTTATGCGGATTTGGGTGTCGGTTTAAGACTGAAAGGGATGCTGGTCGTTTGTCTTGTTTTCGTGTTGCGCATTGGCTAGTCGTCGTTGAAAAGAGGAACATTGAATGATATTGAACGATGAATTCGATGCTTTTTTATTACAATTCGAGTTTTGTGTGTTGTATGTTTTCTTTGTGACTTGTGGGTGACGATAGAAAAAATTGTTTCAAGTACGATACGCAAATATTTTTTGTTGAAGGCGTTTCATTTTTTCATTTTTACGACCCAAAGAGCATATTTGTTTTCCATCGATATTGCAACATCTGAATCTCAAACTCAACTTAGACATCGTAATTGAGAACTTTTTTTTTTTTTTTTTTTTTTTTTTTTTGTCAGTTCAAGAGGCATCTCTTTTTCTTTCGCGTATTTTATCGAGTTCTATTCCATTTCTTTATTTCTGTAAAAAAAATAAGACTAAAACTGCATTAAACAAGTTACGTTCACAATCATAATAATGTATATTAAAGTCAATATCAGTTTTAAGCGCTAGATTTGACATAACGTAAGCGACGATTGAGAACTGGTTTTTTGACACTTCAAGAGACACCTTTTTCTTTCGCGTATTTTATCGAGTTCTATTCCATTCCTTAATTTCTGTAAGAAATAAGACTAAAACTGCATTAAACAAGCTTTTTGGTTTGAACTGGTGACTATCTTTGAATGTACAAAAATGAAACGTTAACGATTAGTTTTTTGTTGCTCAATACAATGTCACTTACCCACACATAAGTGACGAGTAAATGTTTTTCTCGTTGTCAAATGCATGTTATTTTTAATTTATTGAGAAGACTCTACAGCATACGAGTTAAGGGAGAATGCCGCCGTGTTGCCGGTGAAGCGAATACAGCTGAGGAGAAATTGTACAAGAAAGAGGCGTGGATATTTCGATAGTATTAGTGCATTACATCATTAAATTGAATTTAAATCATTACGAATAGCGATACAAGAACTGCACTTTTCTGTTATTAAATGTGGACTTGCCCGTTAACTTTTGTTAACTAATGTTTCTATAATGTAAATTACAGGAAGAACGATGGATTAATCTTGTATCAAACTAAAAACGAACTGGTGGCTTGTGAGAGTTCTGTTTTTTATGATTGAGTTATGATTCATACGTTAAGTGGTGATCACTAAAAACAGAATTATAATAAAATTCTTCTACCCTCCGTCGTGGATACATCAGACCTAGTTATTTTCTCTCAAAAGTGCATACTTTTTATAACCACATATTTGGCTTCAAAATTCAAAAGTATTACAATTCATTATAATTTTGAAAAGAATTGTGTATTTTTTGTTACATGAAAATTAAAACGACAAATTTCATCATATCTCTGATCCGTGTTCTCTGCGACATTAGGTGTGGATTTCTGTTGAATTTTGAAAGGGATCGATTAGCCCTCGAGATCCGGGACGCGCGGCCGGCGGAGTGTAAGCATGTGTTCGCGTGGGTGGGAGGGGTGAGGGAGGGCGGGAAGAGATCTCGGCGCGGCCGTCACCACGCGGCCGTTAATCGCAGCTCCAGCGAACAGGCGGACACGCGGCCCGCTCACCGCTGCCTGATTAGGCACTGCAGACACAGCCGCGGCTGCCACCGTTACAACCGTGATCGCTGGATAACCGCGCCGTTCCCGTCACCGCAAACCATGCATTCGCTGATTTCACCACTGACACTCGCAACAGTCACCCATACCGTCACTCACTGTTTCCACCGATTCTCCCTGTCACCATTTATCTCCATCTAGATCCGCCATCTCTTCCATCACAGCAACCACTACTGCCACTTTCACTATTACCACCTACATTACTACCACTTTCACCGCTGGCACATTCCCGGTATTACTTTCACCCCTCCCACTTTCACACCTACCCCTACACCCCTATCTCTTTCACTCCTACCACTTCTACCCTTACCACTTTCATTCCTACCAATTTCACCCCTATGACTTTCAACCCTACCATTTTCGCTACTAGCACGACCACTGTCACTACCACCACCATTACATGTAACACCGTCTCCAGCGTCATTGCAACCGCCGCCACCGCTGGCTTCTCCACCTCACACATCCCCATCGCCGCCCAGTGTTCGTGGTAGGTTCTGCAGAGGCGATGTAGGCAACGGAGGCGGGACGGCAGGCGCGGTGGCGGCGGAGTCGTCGATTGGGCTGGCAGCGAGGTAGCCGACTAATCAGAGGCTGTGTCCACAAGCTGCGGCCGCCACCGCCGCGCTCACCGCCAATATTATCCCTGACGAGCAAACACGCCCCCGCCCGCCTTTCCGCGTCGCCGCGCGCGCGCCCGCGCTGCCGCCCGCGGAAAGTAGCCAATTAGTCCTCTCGAGCGCGTCCGCCGCGGTCGCCGCTCGCCCTCTGCAATGCTACACGAGCTACACATGCCCATACGCACTGCTCAGTCACTCCCCGTCCCCCACCCTCAATTTCATATCTCCTTCTCTGCGTTCTTCCGTCCTTTATTTGTGAATGTCCCTCTCCTCTTTGGTTTCGTTGTTTTGCGTAGTGTTTCCTTCACATTCGAGCCCTGGTCTCTTTGTATTTTCTTCCTTTCTCTTCTTTTTATCTCCTGCGGTATATATTTATAATTTGCCTCCTTTTGTTTTTACCCCCGTTTCTGATGTGGTCGTTGTACGTAAATCATAGTTGCTCCTACCAACTACTATACCAGTCAGGTCGGATGCATTTCTTCCTTCCTTGATGTATGTGGTGCTATGTAGCTCATTATTATACTCGTTTCGCCTTCCGGTGACGCAGACATTTCTGCACTAGCTCATGTTCTCTGGGTGTATCGCTCTTTTATTTTGTTGTTGTTATCTTTCTGACGCGCGAAGCTCTTTTGCTGTACGACACTGCACCAGTTTAACTTATGATCTTTGTGTATGCCAGATGGATTCATTTGGTTTTCAGATGCCCTTTTGCTGGAGACAATATTTCTAAATCTCCACGCTTTCGCATTAGCTCAACATTTTTGACTATTCTCCTTAGAATTTTACGCTATCCCCTTCCCCCTATTTGAAATTTTGTTTCTACTCTTCATTTTCTGCTTCCATTTATTGTGTACTGCACGTATAGTGACAATGTGTATACTCTTATCAATTTTCTTGGCGCGTTCCGATCTTTGTCTTACACAAGAGGTGCTCAGATTTCTTTTCTTATGGGGTATTTTCTCCTCTTTCAGAAGCATCCTTGGGCTTTTGTTCGATTTCTTCCTCCCACTAGTACTTTCTCAGTCCATTCCTTGGCTTTTCTGTTCGCGCGTGCGTGTCTTGCAAAGCGGCGACCCCTCCCACAATTCGCCAGCAACTTTACCCAACTTGCTCCCACCACCTCAGGCGAAGCACGACTCTCCGGCTTCCACCACCTCAACACCCCTATCTGCTGCCGCCAACTCTCTCGCCCCACCACCACCTCTTCCGCCTCCGTGCTTCCGCCCCCGCCTCTACTGTCCCCGCCTCTACCATCCCGCCTCAACCCCCTCCCCCGCTTCTACCGCTCACCTCTACCGCTCGCCTCTACCGCCTCCGCCATTGCCGCCCCATCACCACCGCTTACGACACTGGCGCTCCTGATGCTTCCGCCCCCGATACTACCGCCCCCGACACTACGGCCCCCGACACTACCGCCCCCGACACTACCGCCCCCGACACTACTGCCCCGACACTACCGCCCCCGACAGTACCGCCCCCGACACTACCGCCCCTGACACTACCGCCCCCCACACTACTGCCCCCGACACTACTGCCCCCGACACTACCGCCCCCGACACTACCGCCCCGACACTACCGCCCCCCGACACTACCGCCCCCGACACTACCGCCCCCGACACTACCGCCCCCGCCTCTACTGCCCCATCCCCGTCGCCCCCGGCTCCATAATCTTAACACAATCATCCATTTCCACTCCCTTCGCATCTGCGGTCGCCTACCATAACCTGCACTCATCCCGTCTACCGCCGCCTCCTCCGATATTGCCATCGCTACTAGCTGTACTCTCCCTTGTCCACCGCCGCCAACTCCGCCCCTCCGCTGCCTCCTTCCCCCCCTCACGCGCGCAGCCGGCCGGAAAGCCGTCGGCTGGCTTTAATTAATTCGCTAATTATCCTAGGACGCGCTGCGTTTTCAGCCTCCCTGCCGCCTCCGCCCCCGCCCTCGTGCCGTTTGAAAGTAAGCATTTCCTTCGGTTTAATAACGTTGAGAGATCGTTTGGAGAGCGCTACGTGAGCGGAAGCGGCGCCTCCAGGGCCTGAAGCTGCGATTGCTATCGAGATGCAGGTCAGAACGCAAAGTGATTGTCTGGCATCGTAAATTGTACGAGATTTTGTGCTGTTACTGGCAGTTAGGCAGCTGTCGACGATGATGCCATTACTACTTGCTGGGAAAGACGAAACACAAATACGCTGCTCAAACACGAGATAGTTTGTGAATAATATCATTCTGAATCTGTCAAGTATAGGGAGGGAGATTACGACGTAGATGGATGAAGGCTGTGAAGACCGAGATTGACTTTGAGAAGGAACAAATTTCGAACTTGCACGTACTCATAAGAAAGTCTGGTTATTTAATAAAATACCAAATTTATTAAAATGAAAAGGAAGACAACAGACGAATGAAATTCCACAAATGAAGTTGCCTTGCCAACGTTGCCTGACGCAGATCGAAATCTTCAACTCCCAACTGATTTAGAGATGTGAAAGGAATCAAAACATTGCTCCTAGCGCGAGAGGCCGAGAGGGAATAGGGATAGATTGTGAAAGAAGAAGAAAAGTGTGTTTGAGATCAGTTTTGTTTTGTTTTAGTTTGGTTAGATGCGAAAATGAAGATGAGTAGTTAAGAGTGACATGATATAAATGGGCCAGTATGAAAGAGAAATAAAATGGCCGTTTTTTTAATTTCACTTTCCAATAGCAAAATTTCCATTACTAAATCTTCAAACCCAGAATTTTCACTCCCGAGTTGAGTTGAGGGCGTTCCAGATTGTCCGTACATGCGTAGTACGATTCAGTTCGCCCAAAATTCTCCTTGCGATGGCATTCTACGAGCCAACTCGTAAGCTGATGAGCGAAACCTTCCCACAATTGAGCCTTCACTGTGGTTCCGTCCAGTTCTGATTCGAAGTGAACATGTCTGTGTATGAGGACTCCCCAATTTCCCGTGTGTCGCGCGGGATTCAGTTCGGCCCATCGGCGCCGGCACGACGGTCTCTTGCAAATTCGGTTGCCTTCCTTGCCACTGCGTTTAACGCCGACGTGCGCTTCCAGAAGGAAGCAGCGCATTTGTTTCCACAAACAGCTTTACTGCCTTTCCGCCAGAGCGAAGCGTATTCGCGCGCGGAGGAGCGTGTATGCGAGCGCGGTCGTCTTCTTTTCCCATCCCGCGCTGTTTGGGTTCCGCCCTGCGTCTCGCCGCCCGTTTCGCGTCTTTTCTATTCCGCGGGCTCGTTTCCTCGCTCAAGTTAAATGTCGTCGTAATTTTTTTTCTTCAGGTGAAATTACGCATTTGAGTTCGCAAACATTTTTCTCGTTCCGTCCGAGAGATTTTCATGGTCTGGTGAAATAGCTGTTTGCCCTCTCTCTGCATGTTCGTTTGGTTTCTTGGCTTCGTCTTCTTCACTGCTACACGTTTCTTAACATTGATATGCAGTGCATTTGTTTTGTCTTTTCTGGGTATTTTAATGTAAGGAACTAATGTTTGAACCTCCACAGTGTTACGTAGTGAAGTAGTGCGAAATTTATCGTTAACCTTTGCGATAAATCGTATAAGTTAATGAAAACTGCCTTCCCATTTCGGTTTACTTTCCGCCCGTTGGTGTACAAACTCTGCCGTGTTTCTATTTATAACAGAAAATAAAAATAAGAGACGGGATTTGCTGAGTCTTAATATTTCCAACTAATAACTGAAGAAAAGTTTTAATGCTTAATTTATATAAACCCTGAAATATCTGGCGTAAAAAGGAGATGATAATTTGGGAGGCAATCGGCAGTAGACGAAAATCTTTAATTAACATGGCATTTAGCTTTTTAATTACCTCTTCCAGCATACGAACTTGCTTTCGCGAAAATGGGAACTGTGATAAAGGGACTATTTCATATTTCCCATTTCTCTCTCATTCCGATACAAAATGAAAAGTATAATTCTTGGGAGCTGTAAAATCAATATTTCTGAATAATACGCATCACTATATCACTTCTGAATACTACGCATCACTTGCATCAGCGTTTCACAAGAAAATTAGAATAATGCACATGCATTCCTAATGGACAGCCAGCGGTTTGTACGATTTTTAAAGAATATACTTTACCAGCTTTCTGTATTGTTACCACATTCAATTACACCATAAATGCCTGTGGGTTTGGAGTCGTACCGAACATGATTCATTTATGTGGCTAGGCTTTAATTTTTCCCGCTCAAATGCACATCAAAGCACTTTATTCCCAAAATATGCGGGATTATTGTTAGAATCAGCTGTGCCTTTACGCTTCGTAGTACAGAGCGATTCAGCATACTTCCTCTTTGATTTCTCGCTCATCTTGTTCAAAAATGTGTGCATTTCGCTCTTGTTGACTATCCTAGCCGCACGCTGGTATCACACGCCCTGTTTCTTGGACGACTGTACGGTTTCCATTCCTATTCCCTCGGCGACTACTGAGTATTCTCTTCGCTTCCGTACTGTTTGTGCTTAATGCATTCTGTATCATTACTACTGTTAAGTTAAGCCTCGGATGCAATCATGAATTTACCTACTCCATTACAAAGGTGGGGTCAGGCTAACCCAGAATTAAACACTTAAATTATAGTTCTGGGTTTCTTCTTCCGAATCATATTCTAGAATTTAATCATAGTAATTTTCACAATATAAAATCATACTTTAACTACATTTTTGACGTTTAGAAATATTTTGTTCAGAAATTTAAAAAAAGTGTTCCCAATGAAATCAATATAATGTGCCAGTAAGATCATCAGTATGATGTTGATTCTCGAGTGAATTAAACTCCAAATTTTGTATAATTTTATTGTATTTGCATAAAACGCAAAATATTTATTCTATTGTAATTGTGCCAATTTAGGTAGGTTTGAAAATTGTACATGGTATGCTGCCCAGATAAACAGGTTTTTGACATACAGTGCATAACATAGAAGTTTTTCTGTCTTCATTCCGCGTGCTTATTGCGCGGCGTTTTCTTTTTGTCAGTGCTCTCTGGATGCTTGTGGGTGAAGAATTATTTTGAGAAACAATTCCACAAATATTCATGGCATTTCTTATTTCCCAGTTGAGATAAATATTGCTGTTCCTTTTCTGCGTGATCATCTCGGAATGTTTGTCTAAAACAGGCGACGTCTGTGAGAAACTTCAGTGGTAATGAGGATGCTGTTTTGTAAATATTACGATACCATTTAGGACAGCAATGTCCAAAACATTAAAAAATAAAGTCATTGGCCACCTTTTTGTGATTCTCTTGCATGTGTAAGTTACAAGCTTTTTGTCCATTACATCCACTGCGATTTTTGTAGAATTATACAGCTTTATAATTCCCATACAAAAGGGAAGAAATACTAACTACAAAAATAATTGCATATGGGTAATAGAATAAGTAGAGGGATGAATTCAGGGTGTCCCCACGATTGTAACCGCTCATTATTTTTGTTAAAAGGGTTCAAATCAGCATTTAAAAATTGTGAAAGTTAAAAAGGATCACTGTTTACAATAAATAAGTCTGTCACAAAGGCTCAGATCTCTGAGAATAAAAAACGGTTGAAGACAACCAGAAACAAAAATGCTGAGGTCAGATTGACTCTGAGTTTGCCTCCATTCATTAAACTTTTCTATGCCGCCGCCTGTGTTGCTTATTGAAGTATTTTCTACAATTCTTAAATGTAATATATTTCCTCAAATATGTATTTGAAATAGTACACCTTGCCACACTTGATCTTTCGCCGAGTCTCCCTTTTCCTTGAGTTTCGTATAGGCATGTATACTTTTCCTCCCCTCTCTAGCTTCTCCCGCCACTGACCTTCTACCTCCTTTCTCTCTTTTCCCTGTCTCACTCGCCAGTATTTCGCACTGTCCTTGTCCATTCTTCTCTTCCCCTTATCTCATTCCATGTATTTCTCTCACCCCTCTTTCCGGTTGCAACAACTTACGAGCCGCATCATTGTTACTTCTTAAGCATCGTCGATCGGGCGGTTCTAGTGTTCGAGTCCCTACGGTGGCGGATTTTCAGCACTAGCTTTATAGCTGAGTGGATCGAATGCCAATATTGAGTAGATGATAATTCTAGCGGCCACCTGCTGTGAGTGCTAGGTTTCCTTTGTTCCTCCGATCAATATCAGGCGAATGCCAGAGCAGAACCCTAACAAACGAACCGCAGACCGCACGCTACCTTTTCTTCCTAATTCATATCCCTTACATACATACATACATACATACATACATACACAAGCACCCTTAATACATGCCCAGCACTACCACACATGTAAGGAGACCAGTCGGGAGCTTTGACATTGTCCTGCCTGGCGTGATGCTTCGCTATAGAAGAGTCCTGAAGAGAAGAAAATTTAACGCCTGATCTCATGTTCCAGCGAGGGAGGAACGCCTCCACTTCCAGGGATGTGACATGCACTGCACTTTAGCCTAATGCCCTCAATAGCTGATGCGTCCGGAATCAGTACTCACTCTCTCACCTCTACTTTATATTTCGTCTTTTCCTTCCTTACTGTTTTGTTTGACTTCCCGTTAATTTCGTTTTCACTTTCCCACTAGAGCTTAGATCATAGTTGTTACACCGCAAGCTTCTGCTTTTGTCACGTCCCTCCACAATGGCATTCTATTCCAACATGTCGCACAGCTCCTTTAGATAGAACGTTCACATTTATTTAATAAATGTACGAGTATTGAACCGTAGTAAATGAGAGCGAAAAATATTTTTTTTCAAGTGGTAGTGAAATGCTAAATTTAGTCTGCATGGTACCATTTTCTGACCACAGCTGTTTTCGCGCCTCACGAGCGTCGACTTAACAACTGTCAAGCACGTTAGGTATTTATCTTCTCATTTTGTGTGTCAACAACACCACTTTACCTTTGAACTAAAAGAACGCTCCATCAAAACCTGCATACTCGTAGACCTTGCAAAACAACGTTTCAGAGAACATTTCTTTCCTCGACGTTGGACAGCGCAGAGGACGCATTAGTTGCCGAACGCAAATGCGATTACGGGGGCAGACGCGATGCAATATGCAGGATCTGCAGTGCAGGCGCAAGACGCGGATTTATGGCTGAGCGTCTCTGCTGCCACCAAGGGGCTCATGCGGAACGAATGCGCTGTAAAGCGAATGGCTCTGCTGCGCTTCTTTTCTACTGGAGGTCGTGTGCTCGGGAACTCAGATTTCGCAGTTGGTAGCATTTGTCTGCGGTGAAGATTTAGGAATCGTCGTTCTAGAGGTTTACGTTATCGTATACATAATGCAGTGCATTTTTCTGTTCACTGATCTAGCAAGTATATTTAACGTACGAAGATACGCATACACGCGGTTCACTGAGCGAGTTAGGGAAATATTAACAGATCCACTCGTTTGGCAAAAAAAAACATAAAAGATGCGAGCAATGAACATTTGTTTATCTAACGTTTTCTTTTCTTCATAAATGTAATAATAAGAAGTGACTTACACTACGTTTAGATTTGTTGAAGTAAGGTGCATATCTGCCTTAAAAATTGCAGTGGACGAATAAACGTTGGACGCAACAGGTGAGAACATTACCTTTCACTCCAGTCGTGATAAATAAATTTGCCCTATACTGGTTTGTCGGTTTCCGATGGTCTGATGTAACGGCTTGTTTGTTTCACGAAGTTATTCGTTGCGCAGAGAAATGATCTTCTCCTCACTAACTGCCTTAATAACTACAATCGATAGACAATTTTTCTTTCGATTCAATATCTTTACTGAAATGCTCTGATTGGAGGGGTGTAACCCCACTTCATTCTCTGTTAATAACACATTGCAGAGAACGGACACGTGTGCATAATTGTCGTTAAACCGTTGTGTTCGAAATCGTCGCGAGCCATGCCATTTCCCCAGCGCTCTGACGACTATCCGAAGATCTCATCTTCATTAATCATTTGCCACAGGAAATACCTACGTGCACATTTTCGAATCATAATGTCTTATCTACACATCTCCATGTTCCTGGAAGTTCGGCAATAAAAAAATACGATGCACACAGTTGGGTTTCAAGAGATAGGATGAATTAAATATTTTCTACATCTGTGAATAAAATATTTCTTTGTCCTTTTGTAAATCGAAATGTGTTTAACAGCCAAAAAACACGCATCGAAAAACATATCTAAGAGTCACTCGTTAAACCTCAGATTATGAAAGTAGCGCCGGGAGATGCACTCGGTCACGTTCTTGTTTTTTAAGCACACAGTCGAGTTTTGGGAATAAGGGTGCATGTACGTTAAAGTCTGTGACTCACATTATAGAAATTGTCATGCTAGCATTCGGAATAATACGTTTGAAAGACAGACGCTTAAAAATATACATGTACCTCATCTAAGTGAGTTTTCTTCCTTTTCTGTTGTTTTGTTTTTCAAATATTGCCTCTCAATGACATGTGGCAGTAAATATTTCCAAGACGCACCCGTTAAATTTTAAGAGTTCAAAGGCGTTGCTGAAGCGCGAAATTGATCACGTTCTCCCCTTAAGCACTCATCCTCCGAGTGTCCCGAGGCTCCATTTGGGTCTGGAATGATCTTGATTCTACGGCTACAACATCACAGGTTAATAAATTAGATGTCCTATTTATTTGTAATTGTCGTTTTTCTTCAGTGTTAATTTGCGAAGAAATAATATTTGAATTTGAATTTCAATTTGAAGGAGATAAACATACAAGTAATTTAAAGATTTACTGAATCCAATATTTAGCCCTTTTCAAAGCAAAATGTATTTATCATCCCCAAATAACTCAACAGAAAGCATTTCGTAAAATAGAAAGCATCGCTGCGGGGCGCACTCAGACACGTTTTATTTGTGAATAGCTACCTACTATCTGTGCAAAATAAGTTTGGCTTTTGACTTCCAATTTACACTTTTTGTGCTAGTTTGTCTCTCTAATGTATAATTTAATTTTTTAAAGTATATGAAAGTTATATATATATATATATATATATATATATATATATATATATAAAATCTACTTCCACCCTCATTTCCGACAGATGCATTGTCTTTCCCTAAAAAAACAATGTTATTCATATTTCTTGAAATTGGTAAAGAGAATTCGTGTAGAATTTGAGAGGAAGAGGATTAATGTGCAAATATTTTAAAGACTTAGTCATTCTAATCTCTCGTCCTTCTCAGAGCAAAATGTGTATACACTCCCCCAAACACCATGTGCTCGTTAAACCTCTGTGCTCGAAAGCATCGCCGCAGGGCGCACTCGAGCACGTTTTTCCTCTAGTCGAGTGCCCGGAGGCCACACGTGCGATATACATTCGGCGCCGGGATCCGCCGCTCGGTGCCGTGCATCTCGGCGTGTATTCAGGAGGGGAGGAAGGGGGAGGGGGGACCAGGCGCAAGGCATCTGCGGGGCCGGCGCTTGTGTATTTTTCCAGCGGGATTGTTTGCGGTCCTGCGGCGGCGCGGTTCCGTTCGATAGCGAACGCGTCATCGATAAATCCTGCGGCGAATTAACACGATAAAATCTGGGTCGGAGCGTTTGCGCTGCCGCCTGCGCCGGCTCGCGTCCTTTCCCCGCTTTGATCTCTGGCCAAACGCGTTTTGACTTTAACTTTGTTGACGCGCCTCGTTCGATGGCGCTGTGTGCTTTTGCGTTCCCTGTCCCTCGCCCGCGGGGGGAGTGGTAATGTTCATGGTATTTGGGATGCCCTCTGTGGTTCTCACAGTACTTGTTGGAAGAAGTTAATGTAGTGAATATAAATTTCATCATGCCATCATAACAAATTTTGTTCATTATAGATATGTAATTAATAATTGATTTATTTGTTCTTGCCAACATAAATTACTATTTTATTATATTGACAAACAAATTCATTCGCGAGAATTTTATTTCACTCCTAATACTGTATGTATCGAAATGTTGATTTTTGTTTCAGTTTGTTTAGTCTTCTTGAGATCACGCGTTTCAACAATGAAAGCTCATTACATTTTAGCAAAATCATAAAATATTTAGATATATCATTTACACTTTCTTGTTTTCCAGTAAATAGTGAAAATAATTAATATGATGTATGGCACTCAAGAGTATAATTATTCCATTTGCTGTGAAAATGAACACTCTTGTCTTTGTATGGGCTACTGTTAACAGGGACCAAACAGTCGTGAATAAAATCTTATTTCACTCTCATGTTATATCTATTACTGTCGATATAAAACGTATATATGTTCCCAAGATAATTTTTTAATTCGTTCGAAATCTGTTCTTACTATGATACGAACTTTCAGACAGTTAATACATTAGTTAAGATAACAGCAGAGCTGAATAGTTGTAAACACTTTTGTTTTGACTGGTAAAAATTGTTAATATGGACCCATAAAAGCATGGCTATTTTTATGGATGTATGAAAGTATTTGCACTTCGATGGGACATTCTCGTTTGCATCCCGCGGTCAACTTTTCCTAAGCCTTTTACCCACCTCTCCAAAAAAGCATAGCGTGATCGCATCCCATTCGATTTTCCTTGTGAGTACAATGAAGAGCTCCTCCAGGATCAGTGCTTGCAAGATCGACATTTCGCTTTGGAATTTGAAGATCACGAAAAAGAAAGAAAAAAATGTTTAAACGTTCGTTTTGAATTGCTCTTTCATTGTAATTGTAAGATAGAATAAGGCAAGCTTTTTGTTTTGGAATTCAACTGTGTCGATTGTTCTTAATTTAAACTAATTGAAGTGGGCGGCTCCGAGAAGGAAGGAAAAGCGAGCAACTGTCTTCCCACGAAATATATGTTTTAATTAAATAACGTACACAGTTCTGAAGATTCTGGCAGTTCACCTGTGTTCCAGGTTTTGTCTCGTCTGGTGCGAGAACATCTGTTTACTCGTGAATAGAAACTTCGCTAAATTGTTTCCTCCTTCCCCAGAACAAAACACCGGCCGGGACGCAATCAGATTATGCCTCCTCAGTTAACCAAAAGTGAAAAGGGGTATAGACTTCCGTGGCCGGAGTCAGTAACTACCTGGCTGTCTGAGAGACGTCACTTTCCGTATAAGCACAGGTACCACCGTTTCGGCGGCCGGGCGAATTGCATTTCACATTTAATTGTTTTTTGTTTGTACTATATGTTAATGTACACCGTGGAATGGGAATTAAGATTTCCAAGACGTGTCCGCTCGTGTCTAAACCGTATTTCAAAAACGTCTATTCTACAAAACGTTCACAATATGTTCTACCACATGAAATGATATACCATTGTATTGTATTATATTGTATTGTGTAACATGGAAATGTGATTGTGGAAACTATGGGCTTTACACATAATTGCAGAGTGCGCATTTATCGCCCGCCCTTGGGCTATACACATTGAATTATTCTATACAAGCCGACTTCCATTTTCCCGTTATGAATTAATAAATGAATGTGGTGAATGATTGTTCTTAGAGTTTATTCTGTTGCACTATTCATGCAAAAGAATGCATGCTTATCTGACTGTGCATAAACTGCTTGTCATAATATAAATATTATGACTACTTTTCTCTAATAGTATAAAAATATGTGTATCGACACTTTAATGGACCTTTGGCTTTCGTTCATATTGTTCATTTTGTAAGTTACTAATCAGTCCTATTAACTATTGTTATTCACTATTGTCTTAGTTTTCGTGCTAGTTCAAATTCAAATATTTAGCCGAATCAAATTAGACCAAAAAATTGTGATCGAAGGAAAAAATCCCCGGGGTTTTGAGAATTGGCTTTATTGTTCGTACTAAAAATTCTGAAGTGTGGAGGGTGAACCGAAGGGGGGGTTAAAGGTGTTTTTTCTAGTTTTTTTGCATATATATCCTTATCAATCCCACCGAAAATTATGTTCTGTACAAAATTAAAGTAACAAAATTTCCTAAAAAAGATTCGTATAATGTTTTGTTGTAAAATTAACCATTTTAAAGTTATAGGCTCGATTTTTGAAGGTTGTTTTTTAATATTTCCTTTACGAAAATGTTATGATCTGACCACGGATCACGGATATATTTTAGTTCTGCATTTGTATTTTAGTATTGCATTTATCAAAAATATGTATTTGCATATTTTGCGCAAAATACATTTACGTTTTATCATATCTTATTTTTTACTTGCTTGCGAGTATCTGAGATCACCGAGCACCGGATTACCTTGGATACGAATTATACCCCTTAGTTTATTTGATATGAAGTACAAATATTTGGTAAAGGATTGTGTACACTGTCAACATATAAATTACATAAAATGATACACGAGTAAAAATATCGTAAATAATCACGTTTACCGTGTACATGGAGGGACAAATAAAACTCAGAATGTTAATGAGTGTCGAAACGCTCAATTTTTGATGAGGGGATCAAATAATTACGGCATTTGGGAAAGCTCCATTACTCCTATTCTTTCGAATGTTTTGTGAATAATACATGTGACAGCAAAAATTTGTTCCAAAATTGTTGAATTTCGCCGTAAAGCAGCGTCAAATTAATTCCCGAGGAGAAGCTGAATGAAGGCAACGACGATCCAGAATTACTCAAACGGGTCGTAACCCTTGAAAAAACATGAGTAATCGGATAGGACGTCGACACAAAGGCACAATAGTCCAAATGGACAAAAAAAGCATATTAAATTCGATCGAATTTTAAGGTTTTCTTCACTGTTTTTATGGAATTCAACGGAGCATCATGAGTTTTCGCTACAAAGAGGTAGAGGAAATAGAGAGTAATATCACACCGTTGGCTTGAAGCACTCCGAATAATAACCCTAGATTTTGGCGAAAGAGTGCATGGCAGTTGTATCACGAGATTGCACCTCCTCATACTCACTACTTGTTCGTGAATTTTTGGGCGAAATTTACACCGTTATGGTGCCTAAGCCTCTGCAATCGCGGGATATTGCGCCCTATGATTTAGTCATGTTCCCAAAGTTTAGGAAATCTTTGATAAGAAGAGGTTTTGCCAACATTTAAGCTGAAGGAAACAAACGCCTTACCGAAAACTGCATAGTATTTTTAGCGTATTCAGCTGTATGTACCAACAAACAATCATGACAATTTTCAAAACTCCCGGATTTATCATTCGATTTGTGTAGTTTGACTGACTAATTGGAAACATGAAATGTAACACATTAAAACACTAAAATGCTTGCATATGAAAATATAATTTTCAAGAAATGATTATCTCTCCTACATTAACTATAAATTGATAAAAATGACATTTTTTATGATCTGTATTGACAAAATAAAATTTAAGGACCACGATCACCTCCAGATGTTGGAACTTCAGATCATAAAAAGTTATTTTTCTGTGAGAAAGTTAAAGAAAAAGTCTTCCCCGTCTACCCGACTTTTCCCTACTGATAATGCTGTTGAATGAAACATGAGCAAGTTTTTTTAATTTATTTATTTTAGGTCGCATCAACTGCAAGATCATTAAAGGCCACGCCAATTACAATATCCAATACACAAGTTTAAATTTAGATCTCTAATACAACACTACATTGTTACAATACCACAATTCTACAGTAATACAATACAGCACTTCACAGTAATTAACATGTTAGTTTGAGCTCAAATTTTTGACAAAATACCAAAACTTTTAGAAAATTTAACCACTTGATTTTAATGGACATGGGAATACAACAGTGCGCCAACGTCCAGTCCCTGCGAAAGATTTTTTCGCTGTAAGGAAAACTTAAGACATGACTCAATGATATGGTCCAGAGTTAGAGTACAAATTCATACATTACAAATTCGGGTTCTTTTGTAGTAGGTGAAGACGACTTATTTTTTAATGTCCCGTCGGAGTTCTTGTTAAAACCACTTGTTCTCCTTGGCAAAATTTTTTATTGGTCACCAATGCCATAAAGTTTTTAAGAGTTTTACGAATACTGTTTGCTTTGTATTCTTTCCATGTACCATTCCATTTTACCTTCATTAGTTTCATAATTGCTCCAAATTAGCAGTGACAGTGAAGGATGGGTTGTGCATTTTATTGTTCTTCAGATTAACAACTGCGGTTACTCTTCTATTTTCACTATTTGTGATGTGATGTCCTAATACAGGTGGTGCCCAGGCAAGAGTGACATTTTTCCTTGTTGAATGGATCCTGCAGAACAGATCTTGTATAATAGATATCATTCCCGATTTAATACTTGTGTTGATAACTTTATTTATTATTGGCAGTGAGTTTGAAAAGATGATAAAATTAGATTTGTGTATTTGGATTACAAATTTAAGCGCTGTCATTAAAGCATAGACGTTTGCAGTTGTGCAACTGGCATAATTCGAAAGCTGATATTTGATAGTTTTGTCCGATAAATATACAAGGGCTTCAGTTGCTTCATTTTTATCACTTCCTTTAATGTATAAAATACAGTATTTATAATTCGACATGAATTCAGGGAAGGTAGTGATCCATTCTTCTTTTGATAAGCTGCAATTTTTGTATATGGTTAACGTCAGATCAGCTTGTAATATTTGTTGTTTCCCAAGGAGGGGTACTAGAATTTTTACATGTTTCTGTGTGAATATTTTGTATGTTAAGATCCTTGAGTAGATCTCTTATATGAACATAGAAAGTTTTATGCGAAAGATAAACACTTTTTCAGCAAATACATGTGGAAAAACATCATTGAAGATTATTAAGTTGATGAAGCAGCTTTAACAGCGTACTTGACGGATAATAATTCTCTGCGAAATTTAAGAGATAGTTCCTTGGCTTCAATTAGTATACTACCAATTGGGCTAGTATGGAAACAACCAGTGCATATCTGAGTCCTTGATGGTGAATTGTATCGAGTTTTTTAAGATACTTTGGAAGAGTTGTAAATTACACATTTATATTCAATTTTGCTCCTTACTATGGCTTTGTAAGTAAGTAGGAGTAGATCTTTATCTGCACCCCAGTTGTTATGAGACAAATATTTAAAAATGTTGAGTCGGTTCTTGCATTCATCAATGAGAGATTGAATGTGATTTTCCACGTCATTTTGCAGTCAATGAGCATTCCTAATAATCTTGTCCATTGGATGAATTTTAAATCTTGTTGGCCCAGTTGTAATCTAAGCATATATAAAAGAAAGTCATGTTAGTTACACTATTTTTAACTCAAGAACGGCTGTACCAGATTTGGCTGAAAGTTGGTGAGCAGGAAGCTTAGGGCCAGGAGACGGACATAGGATACTGTTTATTCCTTTCGACAGCGTTCCTGTGTGAGAACGCACGTTTTCACGTGATTTCGCATGTTAGCGGTCATTGTTGCCTGTTGTAACCCATTGCTGTAACGCCGCACTGATAACAGAAGGCGATAATGATAGCCGCCTTTTGTTCGCCGTTATCTATATATATAAAAGAAAGTCGTGTTAGTTACACTATTTATAACTCAAGAACGGCTGTACCGATTTGGCTGAATGTTGGTGAGCAGGAAGCTTAGGGCCAGGAGACGGACATAGGATACTGTTTATCCCGTTCGACAGCGTTCCTGTGTGAGAACGCACGTTTTCGCGTGATTTCGCATGTTAGCGGTCATAGCTGCCTGTTGTAACCCATTGTTGTAACGTCGCACTGATAACAGAAGGCGATAATGATAGCCGCCTTTCGTTCGCCGTTATCTATATATATAAAAGAAAGTCGTGTTAGTTACACTATTTATAACTCAAGAACGGCTGTACCGATTTGACTGAAAGTTGGTGAGCAGGAAGCTTATGGCCAGGAGACGGACATAGGATACTGTTTATCCCGTTCGACAGCGTTCCTGTGTGAGAACGCACGTTTTCGCGTGATTTCGCATGTTAGCGGTCATTGTTGGCTGTGGTAACCCATTGTTGTAACGCCGCACTGATAACAGAAGGCGATAATGATAGCCGCCTTTGTTCGCCGTTATCTATATATATAAAAGAAAGTCGTGTTAGTTACACTATTTATAACTCAAGAACGGCTGTACCGATTTGGCTGAAAATTGGTGAGCAGGAAGCTTAGAGCCAGGAGACAGACATAGGATACTGTTTATCCCGTTCGATAGCGTTCCTGTGTGAGAACGCACGTTTTTGCACGTTTTCGCACGTTTTCGCGTGATTTCGCATGTTAGCGGTCATTGTTGCCTGTTGTAACCCATTGTTGTAACGCCGCACTGATAACAGAAGGCGATAATGATAGCCGCCTTTTGTTCGCCGTTATCTATATATATAAAAGAAAGTCGTGTTAGTTACACTATTTATAACTCAAGAACGGCTGTACCGATTTGGCAGAAAGTTGGTGAGCAGGAAGCTTAGGGCCAGGAGACGGACATAGAATACTGTTCATCCCATTCGACAGCGTTCCTGTGTGAGAACGCACGTTTTCGCGTCATTTCGCATGTTAGCGGTCATTGTTGCCTGTGGTAACCCATTGTTGTAACGCCGCACTGATAACAGAAGGCGATAATGATAGCCGCCTTTCGTTCGCCGTTATCTATATATATAAAATAAAGTCGTGTTAGTTACACTATTTATAACTCAAGAACGGCTGTACCGATTTGGCTGAAAGTTGGTGAGCAGGAAGCTTAGGGCCAGGAGACGGACATAGGATACCGTTTATCCCGTTCGACAGCGTTCCTGTGTGAGAACGCACGTTTTTGCACGTTTTTTGCACGTTTTTCGCGCGTTTTTCGCGCTTTTTCGCGTGATTTCGCGGTTTTTCGCACTGTTTCACGCGTTTTCGCATGTTTTCTCACGCGTTTTCGAATGTTTGGGCGGAACGGAGTTCTCTGTTGGCAAAGGAACAGAGTTCGCCGGGTCAGCTAGTTTGTAAATAAGTGATTGGTTTTGCTTAGAGAATAATATATATTCTTTCTTTTTGGCAGAAAATTTAAAATCTGATTTTTTAGACCAATCATATAAGTTGTTCAGAGCTGCGTGGATGGGCTCTTGAGTGTTGTTAAGGCCTTTTCCTTTACAAAGAATAATGATATCGTCTGCGTATTTCCTAGTTATTGTAGGTGATTCAATATTTATATCTGCATCATTGATAGCAAGTATAAAAGTGAGACGCTTAAGATTGATCCTTGTGGGACTCCATTTTCTAGAACTATCATTTTAGAGAAGTAACCATTGACTCTGACTTTTATTTTACGATTTGAAAAAGATTTCAGAAATGCAAACATGTTTCCTCCAATTCCAATTTTACAAAGTTTTAAAAGAATTCGGTGTGTCCAAACCATGTCATAGGCTTTTTAAATGTCTATATTAACAGCTAACACATGCTGGTTATTCATGAAGGCTTCTTGAATATATGTGTCAACATTTATAAGATGAGATATGGTGGAGTGACCTGGTCGAAAACCAAATTTGTTGTTTTTGATGATACTGTGATGATGCAAGAACCATCTAAATTTGTGGTATACTATGTTTTCAAGTATCTTGTACATGTTACGATTTATGGATATTGGCCTGTAATTATTAATATTTTTCTTATATTTTCCTGGTATTGAATTGGAATTACTGTTGCCTCTCTCCACAAGTTAGGAAATAAATTTCTCTCCCATATTGAATTGTATATTCTGAGAAGAAGATCAATTCCCTTAGGTGGTAGATTTTTTATGAGTACATTTGGGATGTTATCAGGTGCTGGAGACGAGTTCTTAGTTGATTCAATGGCAGCAGTAAGTTCTTCGAATGAAATTGGATTGTTGAGTTGATATTCAGAACTGAGGTCTTCACTGACTGTTGAGAGATTTTCATATTGTTCATTTTTATTCTAAATGAATTCTTCTGGGTAATCGAGTGTGCTAGAATTTTTGGCAAATCTATCTACGAACTAGTTAGCAGTTTCTTCCGAGTTAGTGATGAACTTATCTTCAGTTTTTATTATAGTAATTGGATTATATGCTTTATTTCCTTCTATGGCCTTTATCTCCTCCATGATTCATTCATATTGTTCTGTATATTTATTGTTGATACACAAGTAGCTCAGGATTTGGCCTTGCTTTCTTTTATTACTCTTCTGGGTGCTGCTCTCGTTTTCTTATACTCAATTTTATTTTCTTATGTGTTGTGCTTTTTGAACTGGTTAAATGTCTGTTTGGACTTTCGGATGTCTTCTTTGCAATTTTCATTCCACCATGGTACGTTTCTTCTTTTCTGTGATGGTCTATATGTTTGCACGGAATTAGTTGCTGCTTGGTTGATAATATCTAAAAATGATTCAATAGTGTAATCTATACCTACTATGTTATCAAATGCAGTAGATTATTGCATGTAGTTTTCTATTGATTTTTTATATTCATTCCAGTTATATTTATTAAAGTTCCATTTCAATGTAGTATTACATGTGATTTTAGAACATTTTGAATTGTCAAAATGGATAAAAATAAGGAAGTGATCACAGTTATAGGGATATTCGGAGACTGTCTAGTCACATATATGGGCAAGTGAAGTAGAAAATAGTGTAAGGTCAATAGCACTAAGTTTTCCAGGCAATATTTTATAATTCAACGTACTTCTTTTGCCGAAGAAAGAGAGGTATTGAAATGCGGTTTCCTCGAACTTCAACTGGGATGAGAGCAACGTGTTAGTCCGACAATTTAGTAGTGCAGTAATATCAAAATCTATATTTCTTGGTAATGAAATTGAATTACTTCATGCGACCATTCGAAAGAATTAAAATACTGTGTGATTTTAAGGGTGAACTCAGCAAGTAAGTAACTGTTTTAGCAACGATTGTGCCTTCTCTAATATTATATGGATAACATTGAAATAGAAAGATAAGTTTTGGAAAATAACTGAACAATGTAGGAACGTCCAATCGTTGCAGTATGCCGGTTTTTTTAATAATTTATTTATCCTTGTTCGATACAACAATATCTTTCAAGGGGTTGAAGTAGCTATCACTACAATTATAGCGTATAAGGAAAACTTACAGAAATCATTTCTGAATATACTTCTATAACACCTCATAAGTTCGCATAATTATTAGTTGAGTCAGTAAGTATTTGCAGTACATTACCAAATAATAACATTTTACAATTTGTAAATACTCTAGTTCGTTATTAAGAAGAAACGATGAGTTAATTATGGAGGTTGTAGTAGGTCTTTAGCAAAGCGTGAAAGAATACGTGGATAAGGCGTAGCAGATTTGCCAAGATTAAAAATATCGTGAGCAGGACAAGCAGAGAGACTAGACAAGAATTTAGTGGAGAGCAGATGAATCCAAGTTTTTAAAGGAACAATGCTTAGTTCTTCTAAAGTTTGATTGTTTCGAATAAACCAAGGGGTTTTTAGAAGATTTCTTAAGTGCCTATTTTGTATAAATTCTAGTTTTTGACAATTAGATTTAGCAGTACCGCCCCAAATAGGGCGGTATGTTAGCGATGGGCGAATAATATATTTAAATATAGATAAGGCTGATTCTGTAGATAAGTTGTTATTTGTTTTTGTGAGTTTTTGTTAATGAAGGGATATAGTTTTAAAATTTTTATGTTCGTTGTATGGGCAATTGCAGATATGTGTGTTTTCCAAGTTAATTTAGTATCAAATTGTAGTCCTAAATATGTTGCCAGTTTATTAGAGGGAATTCAAGGAATGTGTTTACTGTCAATAATTACGGGGTAAGTGGGAGTAATTCGTCTTATAGAAAAAATTTCCTTATGGTTTTTGGCAATTTTCATTTTCCAGTTGTTATATCAAGAAATTAGAGTTTTTAGGTGGTATTGTAAATTGTCTCTACCTTTAACAATGTTTTTATGAGAACTGAAGATTGCAGTGTCATCTGCAAAAAACGAAATTTCAGAATTTGATAATGTGGTGGACTGATATGAATAAATTAAAAAGTAAAGGAGAAAGAAGAGACCCTTGAGAGACTCCTGCATAAATGTTAAATTCATTAAAAAGAGTACTGTTAATTTTAACTTGTAATTTACGATTAGATTAGAAACTAGCTATAATGTTTTGATAGTATATTGGGAAACCAAAATTTCTTAATTTATATAATAAGCCTTTGTGCCAAACCTTGTCAAAAGCTTTTTCTATGTCGAAAAATATAGCTATTATTATTATTATCATTATTATTATTATCATTATTATTATTATTATTATTATTATTATTATTATTATTATTATTATTATTATTATATGAAAGCCTGTAGCAATGTAGTCTGATACACTTAGCAGTTGGTGAGTAGTTGAATAATTATTTAACCCAAATTGAGAATTAGGTAAGAGATTCCTTGATTGAATAAATTGTTAGACGAGATAGAATAGTTTTTTCAAAGATATCAGAAAAAAATTGGACTGTAAACTGATAGGTCAAAAATGTTCTAGTTTTCTGTGGTTTAGGAATAGATATAATAAGAGCAACTTTCCATATTTTAGGAAAGTAATTTAATCTGAGACATGCATTGTAAATTGGTGTTAAAAAACTTATTGTTGTGTCTGTAGTTTTGTAATATCGTGTTTCCTCAAAAACATTACGTATTGACTGGGTTGCCAGATGTGTTGCGAACTCTTTCCCCACAACTACTACGGAATTCCCCAAATAACCTCTCCCATGAAAGAAAATTCTCCAACTTTGAAACGAAAAATATTCACCATTTTATGGACCAACGACATGAGCTGTCCCCGACGATTCTGTTGACCGTGCCCTTAAATTCAAGTAATTCAAATCAACTAATCATCGTCCGCTGAGATGATCGATTCCGTATCTGTTTCTTTCATGTTTTCTTCCTCTATGCCTGTCGTTTTTCTCTTTTTGGCGTATTAAAAACAGAGAAAACAACGTCTATTGTTTCTTTTTTATTCATAAGTGTTGAGAGAAAAATATTTTTATCTCCTCTCCGGATGAAAATAATTTCCCCCAAAAAATCCCTAAACGTTTCCCAGTCCATTTATATCCCCCATTCTCTCCCCACAACGAAACAAATCCCCATTTTGGGGACAAAATTCTCCAATCTAGCAACCCTGCGTATTAAAACGTTGCAATGTTAGATCAATAAGTTTCTTCAGTTTGACCGATGTTATCAATTGTATTAGAACATTTGACTTTGCAGAATTTGTGCTGAGTCATACTTTAAAACACTATTTTTTTTTTTTTACTAATAGACACACTTACCGTATTTTGAGGATATGCGACATCATTTCTAGCAAAGAAACCAGAGACATTTACACCATTTCTTAAAACTACTTCTAAAATTTTGCTCATTGTTTTAGAAAAAATACTACATCCCGTCACTTGTCAGGAACAAACATAACATCGGTTGTATTCCTTTTCAGATCGGAAAAAAGTGTGTAGAATCCATCCACCGCCACGGCTGGAGGGATGCTGCTTGGCTCCCGCAAGACGCATCCATCTGGTCGTCGCCACCGACAAAATACACAATCGGGCAGCGCCCCCCGGCGGCGCGTTCTGTTAAGCGATATTAATTGGCGCAGCGAGCGCCCGCGATTGCGCCGTAAATTATGGGGCTCGCGCGCTAATCGGCCGCGCAGAGATGTTTCCCGCCGCTCTCCACCGCCCCCCCCTCTGCCCCTCCTTCGCTCCTGCCTCCGCCCTCGCCTGCCCCCTCCGCGCCCGCCTCTGCCCTCGCCTGCCCCCCCCCGCACCTGCCTCTGCCCTCACCTCCGCCCCGACCACGCATCCGCCCCCACCTCCGCCTCCCCGCCGCCCCGCCCCTTCCTCTGGCCCCGCTATTCCGATCCCGCTTTCACCGCCCCACCTCCTCCTCCCTCCCGCCTCCTCCTCCTCCACCGCCCCTTCTGCCAATAGCTTTACCATCATCGGCGCCATAGCCCCCATTCCAACCACCTCCTCGGCCCCCGCCTCTGGCCCCGCTTCCATCTCCCCACCTCCACCCACGCCTCCACTACCCCGCCTCCTCCTCCCGCCCTGCCCCCATCTCCACCGTCCCTTCCACTACCTCCTCCGCCGACGCCTATACCGTTATCGTTGGCAACGTCCTTGCCTTCGCCTCCTTCCCCACTACACCCATCTCCACGTACCTTCCTTGATCGTACCCGTCTGAAAAGGCTGTGCACCCTGCAACCGCTCCATTGCCTCTCCCACCGTCTCCCATCATCTCCCTTCCTCTCATGCCGTCATCCTTGTTGCTGCCTCCGCTGGCTCTACCATCCCCTTCGCCGCTCGAGGGCGTAAATTAAACCGCGCACATCGCACGCGCCGTTGGAAATCAGGGCCTGCTGTTTTCTCTCTGCCCGCAGCGGTGAAATGTTCCCGCTGATCCTTCTAGTTTGGTAAGCGCGGATATGAGTGAAATGCCGTTTATCGCTAATGGCATTACTTCTAGAGAAATACTGCTCAGTGATGGGAATTCTAATCATTGCTCTTGTGTTGACATTACTGTTAATTCTTCAGTTTTGCCTTCAATTGCTAATTGCAACGTATTAGCAGTGTTGCTATTTGGTAGAGGTATTCATACCATTCCAACGGGCGCTTTTGTCAGAAATTCTATGAAGCCTTAATCTTGCTTCACAAACAAGTAGAAAAATGTCTTAAAGTATATGCATCTTTAAGCGAATATCCAGAATACGAAATCTGCGAAGTCGAAATTACTTCCAATAGATGATTTAGTATGCAGTAAAAGACATGAATGCCCACGATGAGATTACAATATAAAAGTCATTTGTGTTCTTTCACAGCATTCCATTTCATAGTATTTACCATGCATTTACTTGCACCTCATTTGCATTGCTGTCTTTTGGATGCCACCAATAAGCTCCAACAGCACATACTTTTCTTGCTTTATTCGTTACGTTTGCAATTTTCGAAAATTTAGAGAGTTCATTGAAAATTTGACCTGCGCCATTTTTTTTTGAGCGTACTTACTCTATGCGAGGAAAAAAATTAAGAAACTAATGGCGCTAAAACAGCACATTCTTTCTCATAGAATTAATGCCCAAATAATATTATAATATGGAACATTACACTTAACTTACGTATATCCCACCTTTATTCTCTCTTAGAAAAAATTAATAATTCCTTAGGTTTCTTCTGCATAATCCACAATTTTTAATTCGCGCTTATATTGTTCTAGCAATGCTTTCCCTAATGATTATGCCACAATCTACAACTATCTGAAACCATCACCAGTCTTTCTTACCAGATACAAGAGTATTTTGCTTCTGAGAAAAAATCAATCCAAATACGAGGGTAATCCCAAAAGTAAGGTCTCCTATTTTTTATAAGTACAGAACTCTGTTTGTGTGGCAGTTGGTCACACTGTTATGAAGGGTGCTTTCCGTGCTGTGTGTAAACATGCTCACGCCGCGCTGAGGCGTTCAGTCCCCCACCCACCCACGCATCATCACCCACTCACCCTATAGTCCCAACTTGGCGTCCAGTGACTATCACCTGTTCCCTAAGTTGGAAGAACATTTGACCGGAAAGCGATTCAGCTCCGACGACGAGGTGAATGAAGAGGTTCATAACTTTCTGAACAGCATGGCGGCGAGCTGGCATGACATGGGCATACAAACTGTCACAACGTCTACACTCATGCATCGACAGAAATGGTGATTATGTCGAAAAATAGGTAAATTTTCAAGCTGTAAACTGATGTAAACCATTGTAGATATAAACAGGTCTATGTATTTATAAAAAAAATTGGAGACCTTACTTTTGGGATTACCTTCGTAGTGGATGATGAGATGCGGACGTGTAATTTCTTCAGCAGCCAGAAACGGTTGCCATATTTTATCTATAAAACAAACAAATATGATTACATATTTGTAATACATTTCATGCACACAGATATGATTACATATATCACATTTTTCATAAATTTCACTAACACATTTGTCAGATATTAAACAAGCACGTAAAAATAATTTCCACAAGTTTGCGTCAATTAATTCAGAGAAATCTATTATGATTTTTGTACCTTTCGTTCACAGCTCTTTTAGACATGAATTACCTACCTCGAAAGGGGACGCTGTTTGCGGTGTGTATATACTCTTATATGAATGTTTACTGTGAACGAGATATTTTTTTTATATTGAAGATATTTTTGAGTTAGACCAAGGTTTACCTTTTCGTATTTTTATGTTTGTGACACTCGACAATTAATTTCCAAACTTCCGTTCACTTCCAAGACCATTGTTTTTGCCATAATACATAATATACAGTCCTTTCAGAAGGAATGAGTAACACAATTGAAAATATGCTACTCTGTTACTATTTTTTTCTAGTCGTTCACTACTTACAACTTCGGCAATAAATTTTTTTCCATCGACTGTCACATTGTGATCGGCTTTGTAGATCACTAGCTTGTGTAATGTGTGAGTCGATCATATGTTCATACATATATTTTTAAAGTATTCTATTAAATTACTGCGTCGACTTGTTATTTATTCAAAATATTCGAATAAATTTGAATACACGTTAGTCAGAGGGACATCTGGAAATATAGTCACTTCCCAGATCTATTTCCAGACTCGTCTTGATTTCACCAAGAGCAAGGGTCAAAATCGTCACTTAAATGGGATAAACAAGTTTTTGGAAAAAGTGTTTTCTAACAAACTATCGATTACTTACTAAAAAAATATGAGTGTAACATCGAACTTCCATTGTTAATGATCTTTCCATTTTGAAACATTTTTCGGCCGTATTAAAATCTGGTGTATCCCTCGTCACATTTAATATGGCAAAAAAATCTAATCATAAGTGTAGTAAGCTCATTGTGTGACGTCATTCATTAATTTTTTTGCTCTCCGTAGTTCAGAAACTGCATTTAATTTCATTTCTCAGAAATATAGAACTTTTAAAATAAATTGTGCTATACAAACTAGTGGTTGATGTTTAAACGTACCAACCTCGAGATAATAGAAATCGCATTGCATTTTCCTCTTTATTCTCATTTAATTTAATAATACCTCTAAAATATCTCACCATTCTTTAATTCGTTTCGATTTTAAAATTACAGTCTTCCCCTCCGAGATAATACAGCCCGTTTCCTCCCCCCGTGCCTGTTTCTAACGCACCGTTTCGGAACATAACTCACGCTAAATTAAAATACAGAAGAAACAGAATTAGCAGCGCGGCGGCGGCGGCACCGCCGTGGCCTCTCCGAGCCCCAGTCCCTCGCGCCGTGTTTTGTCCGGCTGCGCAGTTTGGGGCTCTTTCTGGCCCTCGACCTCTCCGCCACTTTTCCTCTCTACCCCCGGCCCTTCGCCTCGACCTGCCCACGGCAGCTCATATAAATTCATAGGGACGGCGCCAGGTGCGTTTAATTAGCACCTGTTTAATATTTTGTTTTTATTTGCTTTGTTCGCTGGCGGCGCGCTCTGGGCGAGAGGCCAGACAGGCTGACCACTTCGCCCCCACAGACCCTATCCCTCTGTGCACTGTTCTCCAACGCCTTTCTTTCCCCTCCTTCCACGATGAGGCGAAATTACGAAAAGCTGGGCAAAATTGGAAAGAATGACGCTTCTACGAAGTTATTTTTAAGTGGATGGTTTTATGAAATAAGGTTAAATGAATAAAATAGATCAAGTGATGTTGTGATGGAGGCTTTAAACTTTCATTTATATTTCATTTCAAAGTGAATTTGAGACGTAGATCGTGGTCCTCACAAAATAATCGGAAAAACTCTCGCCAAAATTCGAATATTTCATCCACTCTGTTAAGTGGATTTATCTGGAGAATATTAGTGTACTAGAAAATTTTGTTTTAGCAATACTGAAATGAATAGTTTATGTATTAAATAATTAATAAATAATAAACATTCATTTATTGAAAATAAAAATATTAATCTGAATATTGAAAATAAAATAAAATTACGAAATGTATACTTATGTGAATTTTTTCGGAAGATGTGTTCACTATAGAGAGCGCACGCAAACACTATATTCATACTAGTGTGTTTGTGCAACAACTCGCTCATGCATAACTTCTGTGCTAGCCTCGGACCTCGCAGGTATTTCCCAGCTTTTGACCACTGTGTACTCTTCATTATTGTCACAACGTGCATCCATAAAACGTGTTAGTTTTGCTCGACAGTATTTTGTTAATAAAAAAAGATATTTGGAGAACAGAACCAACTCCACTTATTTTCTCATGTTGAGCCTTGTGTGAGCACGTGTTTCGCGCAAGTGCTCTTACTCGCGTCTGCGCCTTCTCCCCTCGCTCTCTTGTCCCCCTGGGTGCTTCTTTACTCCCGCGGTCGTCACCGCCTCGCAAATCCAATTTTTCACTCCGCTTGCGTTTTACCAGGGCGCTGTATTTTCACACATGTTTTATACTCGAATCGCAACTTCGCTCCACATCGCCCAGGTCGCAAAAATTTTACTGAATTTGATAACCAAGTCTAAATTTTGCCGCAATTTTCCCAGTAGTGTTCAGTCGTCTGTAAGCTTACATCGACAGTATTTTTGCACTGTGAGAAAAAAATTGAAATATGAATCAACTCGTGTGCCGTGAGACTTGAAGATATGTATTTCGAGTAAGTTTTTAGATCATTTTCCGCCATATTTCCGGTCGTCTACAGACGTTTGTGAGCTTGGCTCGACAGTATTTTTGTACTGTAAAAAAAAGCTATTTTTCGACATCTTTGAAGTACTGAATCAACTCGTGTCTTGTGAATATGTGTTTCGAGTAAGAGCAGTTATTCTCGCCTGTGCATTTTCCCTCGCGTGCTGGCCACCGCCGTCGTTGCGGGCCAATCCAATTGTCACCCCAACCCCCAACGCCTCTCGTGTTGTTTGTCCCCCGGAGCCTAGGCTCCCCGGAAGACGCACCTTTCTTCGCAGCTTCATCCGCGGCGTCGCCCTGCGCCGCCCCGCGCTGGCCGCCAAATCCCCCGCCGGCCCTTCGCAGTCTTCCGCTTGTTTCTCGGACTCTGTTGTTCCGCACCGCGCGGCCTCCCCTAAGCGCCGGCCGACTTTCTCAGTGCTCATTTTTTCTCTCTCCGAATTTCTTTCTTCGTGATTTTTTTTCTCTCAGAGGTTTTTTTTCCTTTTTTTTCTTCAAACATCCTTTGTTCTTTCTTCTAAGTTTCTTTTTTATTCTCTTTCACTGATGCAGTTTCCTTCTTTCCCCTCTCGGAGTTTTTCGTTTCGCTTATAGGGAGTTTACTTTCTCTGATTTTCCCCCTTTCGTTTCTTCTGCTTTGAATCACAGTGAAACTTGATTTCTCTTTTAGAATGCAGATCTCAATATACTTATTAAAGTTGTTTTAAATCAGCAAAAGTTCCTCTTTAGAAATATTTCAGTACTGAGCAACATCGATAAGTTAATAGATCACAACTGTTTTAAGGGCATCAATCTTTAGGAAACATGAAACAAAAAGAGAAATAATTTTTGGAAAGAATTCTTTAAATTTTGGGGAAAGTTAAGTTTCTGGGACATTTTCAGTATGTTCACAAAAAAAGACTCTAGTTCTTTTTAAATTTCGTGTTCAAAAAAGAGTAAAATATAAAGATAGTGCAGGAGCGATTCTCACTTTTCACTTTGAATTTTCGAAAATCGCAAAACTTTGAAATTTTGTGGACTCCCTCGTTCAACATTATTTAAGATAGAGATTTTTTCTTTAAATGAATTATGTTTTCCACAATTTGTTCTTTAATTAATGTCAGGTACTGTTTTTGAAAATATTTGTAGTTTTCAAGTAGTTTTGTGTAAAATATAGGCAATTTTAAAACAAGACTTTCTCGAAGACAACTCATTGTTTTTTCTTTAAACTTTTGTGCTGATAGAACTATTATGTTCTGTAAAATTTTGTTCTACAACATTTTCTATCGAGTTAGATAATTTTGAGATTTGTCCATTACTAAGTGCGACGTTGAAAAGCTTCCATACTAAAGTAACTTTGCATTGTTGTTATGGAAACGAATGGTATCTTTATTGGGTAAGTCCCCAGTGGAGCTCTGAGAACTGAGAATGGCTCTGCTAGGTCATTTAGTTGTGTTCTCAACTCACTAGTTAAGTGTTCTCAACTGTGACGTGCCATTTACACGCTCCCAAATACCGACTAGCGTTCCGCGCCCTTATTAAAAACGTATTTTATAGTACAATATTGTTCGAATCCTGAACAAAGGGACTTTTTATTCTGAATATTCTCTTCTGCGACTTGTCATTCATACGCACTCCCTATTCCGACTGGGTGAGCCACACGCTTATTAAAATGCCCACATTCATCCCAGCTTTTTATTACTATAGGAAACTAAATAGAACGAGAAAATGTGTGCCCTTCTGCAGCATTAACAGTTTAAATGTATTCTCAACGCAACCCCAAATTCCGTCTAGCCTTCCACACAATTATAAAATGCGAATTTTCAAGTATGATTTTTGATTTTGTTCGAATTCAGAACTACAGGACTTTTTTATTTATTTTGAATATTCTCTACTGCGACGTGTCATTCACACGCACCCCCTCCTATTCCGACTAGGCGAACCACTCGCTTATTAAAATGCTCACATCCATCCCACCTTTTTGTTACAATAGGAAACTTAATACTACGAGACAGTCTGTGCCCTTCTGAAGAACCACCAGGTAAATGTGTACTCAACTACGACGTATCGATCACACGCTCCCAAATTCCGACTAGCGCCCCACGCCCTTGTAAACATGAGAATTTTAAAGTACAATTGAATACAAACCGAGAACAACGGGACTTTTTTTTATTTTTAATATTCTTTACTGCTACTTGTCATTTACACGCAGTCCCTATTCCGACTAGGCGAGCCACAAGCTTATTAAACTGCTCACATCCATCCCACCTTTTTGTTACAACCTTTCTTTTGTTTCTCGGGCAACAGTGGGCGGCCGCGTTGTTGCCAGGAAACAATGGCGGCCGCGCTGACGCACGCGCGCGGCGGCCCGCACTGAAAGAACGCGTTCGCCTGGAAGCCCGGCGATTTGCGCGAACCGGGCGCGTAATTGCGCATCCGACTCGCTAGACAGCGCCGCCGGCGCGCCGGCTTCAGTGGAATTCCTGCCTGAAGGGTGCTTGTGCCGGCGCGACGTGCGCGACTGGAGGGCGGCGATGCGACGGCGCTTTTGTTGGAATCGCACGTTCCCGGTCGGTCGTCCTGCCCCGCGGTTGCCCGTCGAAAGAGCATCTCGCCCGCTCGTTACGTTCGCCTTGTTTTCGCGAGTGCGCGGTGAATGTGTAAAGAATCTTTCGTTAAGGGACTGATTGGCATTTTCGTGGATGGGATGGTCGTTGGATAATTGGTCGTAGTCTAATGATAATAACGTCATCGACATTGAATGTGAAGCTTTAAGCTTCTTGTAATGGATGAAGGTATCAGAGAACAGGTGTGGCACTAGCCGTAAAGATGAGTTACGACGAGAAGTTTAAATTTGTAAGTTTGTACATATTCTGCCATGTTAGTTGATGGGAAGGTTGGTGGATAATTGCTTGTAGCCTAATTACAATAACGTTATCTACATCGCATGTGAGTCTCTGAGCTTCTTGTAATGGACTCGTCTATCGGAAGGCAGATGTGGCAGTGGCGTTGAAGATGCGTTTTCGACGACAAGAAGTATAAATTTCTAATTTTTTACATCATTTCTCCGTCGATGTTCGCTTTGCAACTGTGTGAATATGTCGAATATCTTTCGTTACGGGACTGATTGCCACATTAGATGATCGGTGGACTGGTGGACAAGTGTTCATATTCTAATGATAATAATGTCATCTACATCGCATGTGAGTCTTTAAGCTACTTGTGATTGACGCAGATATCAGAGGCCAGATGTGCTAGCAGCCTCGCAGATGTGTTTTTCGACGACAAAAAGTAAAAATTTGTAAGATTTGCCTTCGATGCTTTCTTCGCAATTGCGTTAGAAGTATTTCGTGCACCGCAAGCGACCAATTGTAATCTGTGATAACTGTCAGTAATTCTGTGCTCACGATACTACCTCACTGACATAGAGCACACGTTTCTACCTCTCCACTTTACCGAATTGAATGAATCATGTTTATTGTAGAAGCTCTAATGGGAGTAGTAAAGTCAAATCCTTCAGATCTCGTACTGCAAGAAATCTAGAAGAATTTTAACGTACCTAAAAATCTAATTGAAAAGAACAAAACACACTTGATCCAATATATCCTAAGAAAATAGTGACCGATGTTTATGATATAGAGTACGTTCGTAAGGCGATTATGAGTATTACTGTTCATGTGAGGTGCTAATAATTAAGGTTCATATTAGCACATTGGCGTCCAAAATTGATTCAAATTTGGCGCCGTACGTCGAAACCTATCATTGTAACAATTCCTTGCAGCTATTTAACAGCAAAGAGCATGCATTTGTAAACGTCCCGCGTCGGACTTATATTATTTTTTCTTCAAAAACGTCGCGTTTGCTTCCAGAGGGAAAGACAAAAACATCTTTCGCGGGAAACTCTTTGGAAGGACAAAAACAGTTGAAAAGTTGAACTGTTTTCGCAGAAGCTCAGTAGGCCGCGCCAGGTACCGGAGACACTGTGAAATATCAACATTTCAAAGTTAAAAGTCCTCCAAATGAAGGCGTGATAGAATAGCATTATTTAGAAGGATAGTGGCCGAACACACTTTCGCGGTTACTCGACTCGCCTCGCGCAAATAAAACACCGTTAAGATGCATGTATATATGTTACCGACTAATTTAATTATGTGTGGTTGGTATTGCGACCTCAGCTAAGAAGTTTTAGCGCTCAAAAGCATTCTCATTGTCGAGATTTCGAAGAAATACAACGGCTTTATGATTGTATTGTTGAAGAATCTTGCAGCCGTGTGTATACACAAAAGATCGCCTCGTCAGTAAAAAGGCGTGGTAATTCACATTTGGGCGGCATTGAAGAAATTATATTTGACTAGTGGTACCAGTGTGTGTTTTGAGCGCGTAAGAAGTGATACCAAGCTGAAATGCTATGTCGCATGAATTATAACAGAAAACAATCTTGTGTTCGCCTAAAGAAACATTGATAAAAAGGTAAAATTGACAAGTTTCTTCCATCATCAGTATTTATCACGCTGAGATAAACTAATAGTTCTGCAATAATTGTTTTTCAGCATTTTCCCTACTGGCAAGCTAGGAAGTGGGTAGCCATGGTTTGCGAGCAACCCATCCATCATTTTATTGCTCTCCCAAACAGTTTTACTTAAGCTATCTTGCAGCGTTAACATTTTGCTATTAGTGATTAAGGGGACATTTTCCGTTTTCGTTCCTTATGCTAACTTAAAAAAACGATAGCATATGTCGAAACTGCCGTGCGGGTCGTATTTTATCTATTTGAATTTTTAGAGGACTATCTCTCTCTAAATTTAAAAATTGTATCCCTGTCAAAATCATTTCTCATTAAACTGCCCCACGCTACTAACACAATTCCCTTCAAGAGTGTTCTTGATGTGTTCGGTTTGTAAACAAACTACGAAGCCTTGGTGAGAGGAGAGACTAACCAGACGATGACGTCAACGTTAAATGTTCCATTAAACGATAACGGCCTCTTCCACAATTCACGAGTGTGCTTCACTGTTCCGGAGAAGCTCTCAGAACGTTATTTCGATGTATTCCAGCTACCAATAACCTTGCTGTCGTGATGTCGTAAAAAATAGTCTTGAGCGAAAGCGTCTCGAAGTACGAGTAATATCAGTGGCATAGCTAGAACTTGTTCTGTCCAGTAGGATCGGGAAGTCTACCGCCCTTCGAAAACGTACTGCCAGATGCAATTGGACGTTGCTCTGATCAGTTGAGGTATGCGGAAAATAATGGGACAGGTGGCAGTGGACATCCTTCGATAACGAAATACATAATCGAAGTATGTATTATATGCGAGTAAATATATAGTTTAATGCCGAGGTACCGAAAGTTATCGGTTTTAAAGTTACTTTTTGCTGGAGCGAACTGACAATAGAAACATGACACCACCACCTTTTCCTTCACTCTATTAACAGTTACCCTAGCAATTGCTAGTAACCTTTCTGTTGCTGTAAAGATACAAAACAAATTATTGCTGTACAGATAAAAATCCTTTCGGGAGCATCTCGAAGGTCTTGTATGATGTCACTCTTACTTTCACATAAAAGCGAGTTCCGTTCTGTGAGTAAGTTACTGTCATAGCTAGACCTTCCCGGACAGTTCGCCACTCCGTCTTCTAACTGTAATTGCCTTCGGCTGGAAATGAAATGTACGGAACCACAAAGGATTTTGTTTCATGTGCACATCGTTGCTGCCCCAAATCTTCCGACATGGGCCTCCGTTCCTTAGACTTCCCTTTCCAATACTCTGATAAAAAGAATTGTGATGCCACCTCTGAATCGACCGGGTGTGATATTGGTTCTGGTTGCAGTGTGCACGTCACGTCCTTCGTCTATATTCAGTCACACTTCACGTAACGAGACCTTGCCGCCAGGAAATAGTCTCCATTTGTGGTCGACCCGCGATGTTTCTTTTATACCGTCGTGTTCCTGAGAATAAGTGGTGTTATTATCGAAGTCGATATTGGATACTGTTACAGTAGTGCCATTTTTAGCTCCGTTTTCCTGAGTATTGATAGTCTTCTGGACTACTATTTCCCTTTATTTCTAAAACAAATTATACTTGAGTTTACATTTACTTTTAGATAGTATCCCCAAGTTTACATTTTCTTTTATACACCCTCAACCTCAACCTGTTCTGTTAACAACGCAAATAGTACCATAGAGGTGAATGAAATAAAAGTATTGACACATTCTCATGAGAGAAAGAACTCATAACAATAAGAATCCGGCGCAATAGAATTTTTTCAGCAATCATATGACGGGATCTGGAATAACGATACTTAATAAACTAGACAGCTTACGTATAATTTAAGACTACTCTAATTCAATTGTAAAAATATACCATCTTCCAGGTCGAGAGTGAATTTTAATGATCCATTGAGGAAATAGAGCTAAGCTACCTCTCATTTTACAGAAGTATATAATGAGTTTTTAAAATTTATTACAAGTTATAAAACGCATATTAGGAATTTCGAGAGGTCAGTTATATGTCACCACAGAATCATGGAGAAGCAGCGGATATATCAGATAAATTCAGATTAAAGAAAAGCTTAAAAATCGTCTCCTTTAGTTTTAATGTTGACTCTTTCGGATTGAATATTCATTTACGAAATCGAAACGAATATCTCTTAGGAAAACCGCATTTTAAATGTAATTCCTGTGTTTAAAACCACCCCCCGCGGCACCCGTCAGTATTCCCTTGTCAGTAGCCGGGAGCATCGCGAGGCCGAGGGAGCCTCTGCTGCGCAAACAGATGCGCGAAGTTCCTTTCCCACGGCGCAGTAGCACCCGACCCGTTTGCGCTCGTAGCACTGCGCAGTGGTCCAGAGTGGAAGGAAGCGCTCAAAATCGATTTCTTTGGCTTCATTTGCACGATATGATTTCAATCCAACGTTTTGGTTCAGAAATTGTCAGAGAAATGATGTGCAAGGTTTATACTGTAGTTTCTGTACGGACTTTGGATGAAGAGAACAGCAAACGAAATGAAACTGAATATTGCGTGGAGCATTGCGTAGTTCTCGTTCTCGAACGTTATGTTCGAAATTTATACGTGTGGGATTTCGTTTTATTGTTGTTTTTTCTGCGACTATTTAGCTGGATGGGTCAGCAATGGCTTTGGCAGCAACACAATCGCCACTAAACTAAACTTTAAATACTAACTAAAAAGTAAACGAGTAAAAACGTAGAAAATCACGTATTGGGTGTCACATGATGGCGTTGTTTCAAGTATTGACTAGTTATGTAGGGCGTTACCATCAGTGATGTGATCAAATTACGGGGATTTTCAATAGTAAAATGAAGCAAGCGTCATTTTTCATATAAATGTGACCAGTTATGTTTTGTATAAGTTACGTTCGATGGAAATTGTCTGCAAATAAAGCTTATCTTAACATTTCGAGATGTCGAATGTGACAAATCATTTAAACTTGCTGTGTGTTCGATGATTTTTATATTGTAGCACGTTCGAATGTCCTGTTAAGAAATCTGTTCGATACAACCGAGCACGTTTTGATTTCTGAACCCACTGTACCGAACTCCCCATACCAAATACTAATAACATTCCGATTCAGCAATCCCCCATGTATAGGCTACCTCTGAAAACCGCGTTCAAGTAGCTATTTTTTCTTATCTTCATTCATTTCGAACCACTGTTTAGAGTGCCGCGGGGGTTGTTTGGACTTCATTAACCTATACACGCTTATTTACTCTGCCTGCGTCTGATTAAAAGCCTCATCCGCGATTCTCGGGAACGGCTCTGCTTTGTACAGCCTGTCCGTCCTCTCATCCGTCTCTCTCCTCCTGCCTCGTCCCGCCAATCCGCACCCTCCGATCCTCACGTTGCCCTCCCAGAACTCCCCTGCGCCCATCCAACGCTCCCCTGCCCGCTGAGCGAGCTGAGGAGTGAGGCGTTCCCACTCATCGCCGCAGTCCAATTCCCCGTTCCGTGGCTTCACTCGAAGTCTATACCCCCCTCACATATCACTCGTCCAGGGCCCGTCTCCGCCGGGCGTTCCGTGTTCCCAACACTCGCCTCACTCCTTCGATTTCCGCCCCGTTCCCTAACAATCAAATCCCTACAGCCCTCGCCAATCACCCCTGTCCCTCCTGGCGTACGCTCCTCGCTCAGACAAGCCTTCGTCACACAGTCCTTTTCTGTCGCCCGCTCCCTTCACCAGCCTCCCCGTCTCACGTTCACCGCCCCTCGCCACCCACTGCCCGCCGCCCGCCCATGTCTCACGCTCCCCGCCTCTCTACTTTTGCCCTTCCCTCCTCAACCCACGCCTTCCGCCCCTCGCCACCGGCGCTTCGCCACACGCCCCTTGCCACACGCACCATGCCACACGCACCATGCCACACGCACCATGCCACACGCACCATGCCACACGCCCCATGCCTCTGGCCCCTCGCCGCCCAGCACCAGGCATCGCGCCCACCGTCCCTCATCCTTGGCCTCACTCCCCTCGCCTTTCTCTCAAACCTCCTCACCCCGCTTCCCCTTTCCGCCGCCACCAGCCCTTCCCATTTCGCCCCTCGCCCCTTTGCCTCCAGCTCCCGCCGCAGGGCGTGTTCTTGCGCGCTGGAGATGGCCGTTCGCTGTTGTGGACGGATCTGTCGCGTTCGATGAAAATGAGCGTTCCGTGTAGGCGAGGGACTCAAAGGAAATTTCGTTGAGTACATAACGACGTTTTAGTTTGATTAGAGGAGTTTTTCGATTGGGTGGTTTGTTTGATGCTCCCTCGCTCGTAACGAGATTTGTGAAATGGACACGCTCGCATCCGGAGCTGTGATCTCTTGGGTGTTTGATATGCTGTTTTTTGTCTCTAGATCTCCGGCCTGAGATTGTTTTTCAATGTGGAGCCGGTGATTTAGTTACGAACCTGTCACGTGTCCGTTGTATTTCAGAAAAATCGGAGGTGTGTTTGAGATGGCGAAAAAATATTTCGTCCATAAACTGTGCCGCGATAAACATATACGAATACATCCCGTTTACAAATCGGTGATGGCATTGGATCTGCGTTTAACACTAGCAGTTAGCAAATTAGAACAAAAAACACTATCTTGTAAAACCTGTATAGAGCGTCTGGTATATGAAATATACCCTCAAATGCATAAGGTTTCGGTCAAATACTATCAGAAATAAAATTACAGGGATTTAACTCTATCTGCAACGTCTTTTCTGTGCAAATCTGTCGTTCTATAATTAGTATACAGTTTTAATTACGAATAAGACAAAATAAAATGGAAGCATGAAATCTAGTGTATGAATTTTCAATCCAAGATTAGGCATTTTTCATTCCACGTTTTTGTATTTTTGAAGTAATAAGGGTGATGTCAATTTCCGATCTGCCAACGATCTTTTAGTCTAGCAGCGCCGAATGAAACTGAATGCGAATGCTTATTTTTATTTTATCAAACTCCCCAGTATACCGAAATGGCACATAGTTTTACACATAGTTACACATATTGACATAGTTACTAACGCATGTAATCTACCGTCTTCAATTAAAACCTCGAAGTCGGACTCCGCAAATTTGCACCATCTAACCTCACTTGCCCTCGTAAGCTCCGCGCGTGAGTTGTGTGACCGCGAGCACGCGTCCATCGTCGCGACGACGTCCAAGAGATCGAATTGCGCGCTGCTGCATTATTCAGCGCGTGCGTTAACTGCGGCTGTGAAAAGTTTGCTGTCTCCATGCAGTATTCATCCGCGCTTAGAACTCGTAATCCCGCGGGCGAGCGAAGTGGCGGAGAGAGGGGAGGAGACGGGGCGGAAGGAACGAGGCAGCGCTCGCCGCACCGGAAGCGGGCTGTTGGCGCCGCCGGCGGGGCGCGCGTCCGATATCCGGTGGACGCTGAATGTGGCCCCCGGGTCGCGCGCCGCCGCCGTTGAATGGGGGGTCGCCGCCGCTGCGGGGGGCGTCGTACCGCGAAGGGGAAAGTGCGAGTCGGGTCGCGGCGCTGCGGTTGGAAGCGGAGAGGACCGGTTTGCAAGGACGTGCAGAAAGGGGAGAGAAGGGAGACTGTGGCAACGTGTCTCAGGCCCCAACTGTAGTTACGGTCCCCAATTATTTTTTTTAAAAATTCAAAATAAATACATTTATTTACTTCTAAGACCAATTAACCGCTATAAATTATTTTTGTTGCTTGGAGAATTGAATTCTGTATATATATATATATATATATATATATATATATATATATATATATATATATATATATATATATATATATAAGGGGGGATGGATCTACTTCCCTGGAATCCTTGTTTTTTCTGGGCGTACCAGCCGGTTTGCGGGCAGGAATTGACCGCGTTCACCGTTGCTCTGAACGGTAGTTTTCCGTAGTTTCTCTGATGAGAACCAGGGAAATGGAAGAGCAGTACTCCAACGAACAAGAATGAGCCACAGACCGCGCTTCATCTTCCCTTCATCCTTATTCCCAGCTCTCCACTTATACACACACATCGTTCTGGCTGGGGCCCCGCTGGTGAAGAAATCTGTGGGAGGGAAACACGTAAACGGTCGTTTCGGATAGTGTTGGATTTCACGTTCCAGCTCGGAGGCACACCGCCGAGACCCAAGATAAAGCATTCACTCTTGCGGATCTAATGATATGAGTAATTGACGCGTGTGGAATGAATACTTTATCCGGCACTATTTTTCTTGCTACGTCGCGACAGTCTAATTAATCCTTAGCGTAACCCCCGCGAAACCTCAATCCGTGTCTGCTTCGATTATGAGCTATGGGTCATATGATGATGGAAATTTGCCCGTCAATACCTGACGGCGATTTGGGCATCCCGACTCTAAGAATGGAAGGGACGTATTATGAAAGAAGGATCACGCGGGGTCTGTGTCTCCATGTAGCGGTGTTACACGTCTGGAATGGATAGAAATGTTTCACAGAATCGAGCAATCAGTTTCAGCGTTTCTCTATCCGTGTGATGTCGAATTTCCGTCCCTATTTGCCTCGGACGTAGAATTCCCAAACTTCTAATTCTTACTTGCATACTTGCAGCAATATACGCCAACACTCCCGTTTTCATGCAATGTTCCTATTTGTCGTTAAACGCATCTCACACTTAGTATCATTAAATGTGTGATTGTCGTATTTGATATAATAGTTGTCGTGTAGGCTACATCAGATGAAATCACAATTTTCAACAACTTTTTCGAAAGGTGAAACAAATATTCTTCATTATTCTTGACGTTTTACGTTATAAAATTTGTATTGACCCTCTTGACAAGATGAAGATTAACTTACCCGTGTCAAAAGTTCGTAAACAAATGACAGACATTTCCCCTAATATCTCAGTACGCATAATTTATTATTCATAATGCAATTCGTCAGTTGATACCAGCTCCCTTCCGCGCTCCCTGCGTTCCCCTCGAGCTGGAAATGACCTCGTCCCGGGCCCTCTTCCCCCTCCCCTCCAGTCCCTCCCAATCGACGCATCTCCGCCACCGCCGCCGTCGATGCTGACGCGCCCCACAAACTGACGCGCGGGGCTCCGCTAACTCGCGGAGACAACCCTCGCCCGCTCCTCGACCCTGCCCGCCCCGCCGTCGCACCGCCAGCCACCTCGCGCTCCCCTAGTGGCGCCCCGCCTCCTGGCTTGCACCGCACTCACCGTGTTCACTGTGCAGTCCTCACCGTGGACATCACGATCTCTTGCCACGTCGTGCACTCCTCAGTCACATAGTACTGTCGTTACGATCTCCTCGAAAAACGCCCCTCCAGAAGTTCCTGGTTGTTCTGCAGAGGGAATGAGTGGTGTGATAATTGAAGTGGTATTTGACTTTGTCAAATTCAGTAGGAGTAGAATATGTACTTTTAATTTTATCTTTTTTGCCTCAAGACTTCTAAATGCTTGTCAAGTGGTTTGTTTCGTTTATTAACCAATATGTTTTTATAATGTAGGTGGAGAAGATTACTGAGAGATGATCGGAAATTTGTTCGTGTCTAGGAAGTGGGTCGGAAACTATGAGTGGTGTGGTGGGTATAACAAAATCAAGAGTGTCATTCGGTTCGTCGTTTACGAAATATGTGGTTCTTCTAAAATTGGAATATTTACCCTGCTGGGTTTTGTTGATAGACATATATGCCGTTGCTTAGTCACGTCTTTTTTGCTTCCCCTTACAGTCCCCATAGTTTCATTGCCTTTCTTCTTTACCATTCTTCACCAACTTAATTTTCGCCAACATCATTACAACCTATACATTTAATTGAACCTTAATAATACGTTGTCCTCCAACACATTCCTTGTTCCTTGTCCGACCACCAACGTGCTCACGCGTGTAACTGCCCTTACGATCCACTTCTCACAGTATCATTCGTCTTATCCTCTCACATCTTCCCCTCCATCACCACCACCATATTCATGCTCATCCCCTGTCCTCGCGTCCTGACGCGCTGTAATCGTGTGTCCTTTCCGAACTGCACAGACGCTGGCTTCGTTGTGAAGAAGCCACTCTGCATCCCTAGACCCCAGGCCTCCTTCCCCGTCTCAGCTTCTTCAGCCGCTGCTACTGTTTCCGCCCTTTCGCCCTTAGTGCCCCCTATCTCCACTTCCGCGTGGCGCGTCGCGTCGCGTCGCGTCGCGTCGCCCCGACTCCGCCCCCGCGCCGCTGATCGCATTATAACGAGCTGCCTGCGTCGCGCGGCACCGGCGATGAAATAAAGCGACAAATTTGCGCGCGGCAGTGCGTTTCTCGGGAAGTCGTGAAGGGTGCTCGCGTACCACGGAGCACACCCTCTCCCCCCCACCCCCGACCACGTGCTTCGCAACGGCTTCCTGAATGTGCCAACGACTTCATCTGCCTCCGAGAAGGGCTGGCATGAAGTGTCACTCGAGTCGTGCGAGTCAAAATTCGGTATGCGTCTGAATGTTGGCGCGCGTCTTTTCCTTTTTTGTGTTACATCAAGTCGCATTCGAATAATCTCTACCCTCGGACTCTAGTTTATTTCATGGGGAGTTCTTTTACATTAATTTAGCCGATTCCAGTTGGTTTAGAATTTGTATTTCTTGGTCCCCGTTACTCTTGAAATCAATGTGGTTCCTAGCTTGTAACCATTTTTTTTCTTTCTTTATAACCAGTACTCTAATTAGGGTAAATTTGTTTTGTTTACATATAAGCATAATACCTTGTACATAATGTAAATATGTATCCGATAAAAAAGGATAGTGAATATTCGATCACTTAGCTGTGAATAAGTGAAAACCCTATGTATTTTATTCAAGAAACTACAATATGATGATGCAAATGACTTCTTTTTCTAAAGAAGTTCTTCCAAAATATTATTTCGTTTTTCCTTGGAAAAATATAAAAATGTTTTGACATTAATTTTTGTAAAAATATTTTATGCAATGATCAGGCAATTAAACTGTAAAATGCTTAAATAATCTCAACATTATTAAATTTTCTGAATATATGCCCTACATTTATACCTGATTTTTGTTCTTGGAAATCTTTAGTCCCGCAAAGAAAATACAGATATTCCCTGCTTATTCCTTTGGATAAGAAATTAACTTTTCTTATGTAAATAAACTTTACTTTTGTTACATCTACGTGCCTCTTCACAAACGTTTTTTTTCGAGCACGCAGCCGTATGCAGCACGCGCACACGTAACGATCAGCGTGCTAGTAAATTTTCAGGGCTTGAATGTCCGCGCGAGGGCGGATACTGCGCGGCGATAAACCCGCAAGAAGAACATTCTTCTTCCTTATGAGGTGTTTTTGCGGACGCCGAGTGGCTTAGGACCATCTATTGACTTTGAAAGGCGCTCAGTGTTTTCTTCCGCGTTGTGGAAGGAGGGAAGGGGGAAGAAAGGAAGAAACCGCGAGGGGGCATCGCGGCCCCCGCGACCTCCACCTCTCCCGAAGAATGGAAGCCGTTAAATAAAACATGGCGTTCCGCAGGGATGGGGCGCGTTGAATACGCAGACGGCACTGTTGGCTGCGTCCGCAGACGGAGATGTTGACGTAATCAGCGAGAAACGTCAGAAAACTAGTGCGTTCTACCGTAATTTATTTCCGATGTGATCTTCGTTCCAGTTTGTTCGAAAGAGACTCTCTTTTTCTCTTTCCTTTTCATTAGTTTTGTAACTTATTGAAAAGACTTTTGCAAATGATGTCCTTGCCCTCATTGCTGTATCTAAAAGATGGAATTCCGCAGTTGGAACTTCCGTTTCTGCAGTCATTAGAAATGTTGTTTCTGTTCAAAATGTGTGTCCTTTGATATGCTAAATATTCCTATTGATGTACTGACGCGATATCTTCTTTGGGTTCTCACGCATGGAAACTCATTCTGCTTGTGACATTTAGAAATTAGATATGCTTTTTTAACGATGCTTGCGAAATATCTGTGCGTTTTTCTGAATGTTGAAGGTATTTTCTATGCATTAAATGATATATACAGAACACTGGAATGTGTATTTGCTGAATGTTGTTTTTATAAACATGACTGGTTGCAGTAGTTCTAGTTAAAATTTTTTCTTAAAATTGCGCTGCTCACGTGTTGAGAAACCATTGTGCTACTTAGAATGGCATGAAACAAGCGAATCTCTCCATTTCACAAAGTACATATAATTTTACTTTGGTGTTCACAACGTAAATTAAGAAAAGAAATATTAGTACTTGGCAGTTACGTATCGGTTTTCCAATGTGGGTGAATAATTAAATTAATATCTCATTTAATTATCGTGGACGCCAAACTGGCGAACATCGATTACCAATGTCCGTTAATCTTTAGTCAAGAATTGCAGAGTTTAGAAATCGATGCGGATAAACAACTTTGCGCACTCCGCATTCGATTGGAGAGTAAACTTTTACGACTCCACTCCATCGAAGATATTCCGAGATTCCGGTTTCTATCAACGCTTGAACGCCCTCTCAATTGGGGCGTGGAGAGACGTCAGCCGTTTCATCTAGAGGTGAAGCAGGGTGTTTTCGTGGAAGCGGTTGACGTCACTCGCGAAGAACATCAGGGATCTGCGTTGCTTCCTTTTCCTGACCGCCGCGCCCCTTCCTCCCCCCACTGCCCCGACCGCACCCTTCCTCGCCCACGCCCCACTCCTCCACGACTCACTCGGCCGCATCCCATTCCACTCCTATTCCACCCACCCATTCCCCCCGCGTCCCCCTTCGTCACACCCCGCCCCACTCCGTCCCGCTTTGGCTCGCCCCGCCTCGCCCGACACCGCCCCCTTCCTCCCACGCTTTTAGCTGAGGGCAGCCTTCGCCGCCTGAAATACGGCGGCGAGCGCTTATTTTGGCTCCGCCGTCCAATTTCCGGTCACCCCCTCTCTCCGGCTTCTCGGACGACGCCTCTTTCGCCGCCAGCGCGCTGTAAAATTATCATAATAACCTCGCTAGCCGCGGCCTTCGACGGCTCGACCCGCCCCGCTTTTACCTCATCGCACTCTGGCACTCTAGGCTGAGATTGAGAGGTGGGGAAGGGTTGGCTTAATTTCATGTGATAATTGACGAAATGACTTCCAGATTAGAGCTTTTTTTCTTGAGAGCATTTAGACGTATTTATAACCAGTATGCGTGCGGTGGATGTAGAAGTAAATTGATCTAGTGTTAGTGGATACATGAATATCTATGAATTCGGAAGTAATGAATTGTGAATGGAAGTAAGAGCACTTACCTTTGGGATATTTTTTCCTCAGGGTATTAATAATCGAATTTTAAAACTTAAACTGCAGGTGGTGTTTTATAATGTGAGAACTAAAATATTTTCACGTTTCTTTAAATGTAAGTTTCAATATATCGAAGTTCTTACTTAAAAACACAAAGTAAATAATGAGATAAAAAGAGCCCTGTCCAATCTGTTGTTTTAGGGTGAAAATCAGTATTGGAATGGCCTAGCAGAAATGAAATATTGAAAAAGTTTTACAATCGTGTTAAAAATTTGTTTTCTATTGATTTATTGTTGCTGATAAGTGGCATTCTATTTACAACTGTATAGAAATGTGAATTATTGTAAGAAAATCAAAAATAGCCAGTAAAACTTCAAATGAATACGCTTATCTATATATTAATTGCAGAACACTTCGCAAGCAAGACCAAAGAAAATACTAAATATATTGCAGTACCTATCAAAACGCAGTGTTCTGTAGGTGTAAAGGCAGAACTGTCTGTGAATTACTGGAAAAAGCTAGTATGAACTTGAGTAAGTGTTTGTTAGAAGGTAAGATGTGATCGCCAGATGGAACATGATGAAGAAAAGGTAAAATATACCGCTTCAACGGGCGTGAACACTACCTCGCCGCGAAACGGAAGACCAGCACGTATGTTCAACACCTGTCCGAGATAAGGGAGCCTAGCGACAGGAAGGCAAATGTGGAACTGGGGCAATAAGAACGGCAGCGGGGTCGAGGGGGCGGCACTAAGACAGCAGTCACACGACCACGCGAGCGGCACGCGCGTTATCTTGCGGTCTCCAATTACACTGGAAACCACGCTGGACCGCTAGTCACGCTCGTCCGCTCCCCTCGACGCCCCTATCCTCATTCCCTACTGTCACCACGCAGTGGAGCGAAACTGCATATAGAGAGATCATGTTGCATTTTCTTAACAAAAAACTTGAAAACATTTCCGCTGACAAAAATAAGAATTTATGGTGTGTAAAGTGAAAGAAAATACAGCAGACGTCGTTTCTCCCTTTTAAAATTGTTTTTCATTGGTTTGAACTTATCTTTCAAATGGCGTGGATGTCTTATATTTCCTTTTTACAATAACGAATTACGTTCAGTGACTAATTTTCCGTTTTGCATAATTTCATGAAGGAACTTCCTGTTTGCTTATCATTTTGAGATCTGAAGATAGGTGAAGTTTAAAGTACCCCTTTTTAGCACTTTTACAGTTAACTGCAAATATTCACTTTCTCAATGAATATCTCGAAAATTTACGCATTTTGTTTATAATAGCATTGTAACTTGTTTCACTCACTTCCTACTTTATTTTATGTCACCTCCATTATGTTCTTCTCATTCCCCTCTCTCGCTTTCCTCTGACTCTCTCTGCTCTATACTCCCTTTTCTCTCTCATCTCACTTTATTTATATTTCTTTGTTGGTATTCTCTTCTCTTGCGCTGTTCTTTCCTACCCCTCTCTCTCTTATCTCCATGGCTTTTCTCCCCCTGCCTGTCTTCTGTGTCTCCCTATCCATCTCACCTAGATTTTCTCTCTCTGTTTACCTTTTCCTGTCTCTCTCATCTCTCCATTTTTCTCCCTCCCCCTTTTCCCCCTCCCTCCTCTCCAGTTCCTCTCCTCCTCTCGGTCCTCGTCCTCTCTATCTCTCTCTCCTCCATTGCCTCTCTCGTTCCTCCTCTTTCCATTCTATCACTTTCTCCTCTGTCAGGACCTCTCCCATTCCCTCTGCATCATTTCTTCCCCCCCGAGAGCGCATTTGTTTTGGCCCATTCGGCGGCAGTGTGCGGCGCGCCGCCCCCGCGCGATCGATGGCGCGGCCCTGGCACGGCGTGGGACAGATCCGCCCCCGCCCCCGTCCCCGCCCCCGCCCCCGTCCACGCCGCCCGCGCCCTCGCCGCTGCACCTGGCACGACGCCCCCGCAGGCGCCGCGCCGCGTCTGGTGACACGGGAGACTGGGCTGCCCCACGGAGAGCGCATTGCCCCAAGCGACGCCCTGATCTCTTTGCCTTTTCGGCTCCTCGCGCTCGCGCTCGCTGCTGCCGTTCGCGACAACTTGATAGAAGCGTGTCTCACGTTTGCGGGGTAGTTTTCATTTCTCTTCGATCTGCGCCCGAACATTATATTTGCATTTGAAATGTTAATGCTGGTCGAACCACAAAAACAAACACGGCTATAATTCTAAGAAAATCTGAAGTTCAGGTTTAATGGAAATTAATGTGTTTTAGAGACGATATTCCTCATTTCCGTGTGCGTGTGTACATGTATATGCTTGTGAGTTTGTATGTATGTGTAAAAGAGAGAGAGGAAGAAAGAAAGAAAGAAGAAATGAGAAAGAAAGAGAACGAAAGACGATATGAAGATGCCTTGTGCTCCGTTTCTTTTAGAATAACTTTTATAATTCTCCTTATTTCGAAATTAGAAAATTGGACCTTCTAGATGCTAAGTGATACCGAAGTGTCGGGTGTTTAATCTTGCATTGTACTTATTGGAGAATCATAAAGAAATTCTATTTTACTTTTTATGGAATAAATGCGGCAACGCACATTTTTAAAGTGGACAGTCAAAGAAGCACGCCTTGTTGCAATGGAAAGAGGTTGAAAGATATGGCAAGAGGGTCTCATGCCTTGCCCCAAAATTCCTTGAGAAATTCAACTACACTGCTTTCGTTCCTTCGTAGGACAGATTTTCTCTTATAGTGTCACATTTCTGTAAGCTACTAATTTATGAGGATTCTCTATTGAATATTCTAACAATTATGCAGTAAAAATGCAGTTTTGGCGTTCCTGTAACAACTTGATAATGTGAAAGGTTCTTCTTGCGGCAGTTTTTCTTTGCGGCGAAAGAAAGTTTGTCGTATATTTACTTGATTTTATGAAACTTTTTTACGAACTTGCGCGCGTTATAGTATTCTATTGCTCTCTCAGCTCGCTACGCTTATTTATTATTCATTAATTCGCATTACTCTAACGCCGTTGAATCCCTTTACACAACTTTTTTCGCCTTTGTAAATTCACTGCGACAGTCCCTTAAAGAGGGAACAGCTCTGGACGGCGCTTGAGGGCTTAGGAAGCGAACTTGCGCCCGAGAGACTGGACGAAGTTTTTACATCCCCTGATGTTTGTTCTCTGAGCCTTGCCTACTTTCATTACACTGGATGCACAACTGCCGATGAAGCGCATTAATTAGTCATTTGGATGTGAAATATTGCGAGATTGACATCGTAAATTGTGTGATGTTCTAATTTATTTGAAAATAATTGGATCTGGATAGTCTACGTAAATGAAAGCTGTGTACGAATTTAATATATTGAGACAGTAATTTCGATTCCAAGGAAAACGAATTTGTTATTTTGAGTCCTTCATATCTTAAAAAGAATATAAGTATAATTGTGTTTCGACTAATGTGAAGAATTAATGTGTTAATTTATATTACACTCTCATTTTTCCTTTCTGTTTCTTTTCCTTGGTGTTGTGACTGATAATTGACTTTCTCAACCTCTCTCTGATGCACCAACATGTCTCTGGCAGTTCCTTTTCATATCTTTATTACGCTACTGAATAGACAATGAAATTCTTAGCCTCTGCTTATTTTTAAAATAACCAATTAAGTAACGTAGAAACGCGTCACCGTCATGTGTTTGACTCTCAACGATTCTCCTCATATTTATGCTTTCTCGAAAGGCATCTCATTGCTTTTTAATCAACTTTGTCGATAGAACGCCTGTCTGTCATTCTCGCCTTTTCCCAGCCATTTACATCACGTCTACGTGAACTGTCGGGCCGTCGGCGAATCTCTTGGTCTGCCGTTTTCTGCGAATTCGACTGCAGTAAAATTGATTTCCAGTCAGACATATCCCTAGACACCTTCGTGAAGTTAGCACGAAAAATATTTAAAGTTTCGAATTTTTATGTGCATACGTTTGTCCATCGTTTTTTCGGGTCAACTTCACTGGGTGCCCTTAGACACCGCGCATTCGAGACACTCCGTATCACCAAAAGTCTAGTGGAGAATTGTACTGTCGACAACAGTCCAAATGTCAATTGCGTACTCGACAACCGTCCACTCACGCTGTGGTTTCTCAGCCCCAACATGCAACCGATCATCCACAACCTCGCTCGTAACCACCCGTTCACAACTACCTCCGCACAACCCCCGCTCACCCCCACCTCCCACCGCGCATAACCCCTCTTACAACCCCCACTCACAACCGCCCACTGAAATCGCCCACTTACTTCCGTTTTTAACCGCTGACTAGTAACCATCGACTCACAACCGCTGATTCCCAACTGCTCTGTCACAACCGCCCACACCTTAACAGTTCACTGCTTAATCCTTCCCCCACATGCCCTCACCTGTGTATTACCAGCTCGTCACCCGCCTTCTCGTGAAGCGCACGTCTGCCTCAACCACCCTCTCCCAACTCCCGCGCATATCAATGCCTCCGCCTGTCCGCCCACGCGCCTGGCGCTCCCCGGCGCCGCGGCGGCGCCTTTAGTGACCCGTCGCCCTTCGTCGCCGGCGCGGCGCGGCGGCGTCCCTGGGGCCCGGGCGTCCCCGCGCCAGCGTCCTCCCCTGCCTCTGCCACGCCACTGCCCCAATTACCCTGCGGCTCTGCGCTCCCCCGGGGCTTTCCTTCGCCTCGCCGCCCAACGCCGCCGAACGCCCTGTCACCGCCCGTGCCCTTAGGCCCGCCCGCCTCACCGCCCGCCCACCCTCGCCCACCCTCGCCAACCCCGCTGATGCTCCCTGCGCGCCGGCCTCACTATGGGCCGAAGCGGCATCCAATGCGCTTCTGTTTGTTTGTTTTGTTTTCTTACGTGAAATAAGCTCTTACGCATTTCAACGTTCATTACGTGGCTATGTTTTCCATTAATGATTTTGACACTATCTATAATAAATATGTTATATTTTATTATCATCACCAGTTGGCAGCTTAGAGCTTGTCCCGGCTGAGGCGTTGTCTCTCAGGTGAGAGAGACATCTGATTGGGTAAAATCACCTTAAGCCGACGTATGTCGGCTCCGGATCTCGTCCGGCACCATCCAGCGGGGAAAATCACCTCCCGCGATAAAAACATGCTCTAAATTTACGGAACTAATGATCTTAGCAGTTGATTCTCCCGAAATCACTACTCAATTAATCATTAAATGGTATTGTCATAGTTGGAGATATGCAAGTATAATTTGTGTTCAAAATATCACAAAAATAGGAATTGAAAATTGGATTTTCAAATTGAGTAACAGAAAGACTGGAAGCCTTTGTTGAGCAGACCAAAACATTTATATTGAAAATGTTGGGTCTCCAGAAAAATAAATAACGTGGTTAAGCATTCATTGTTGCACTCTGTAACTTAAGAAATAAACACACGTTGAAAAAAAAATATTTTCCTCAGAGATTCTTGTTGTTGCCTTTGGGATATGTCGAACTATTTCGACCCAGTGTGCACTACAGCCGCCCTTCTCAAATCGCCCCCCCCCCCCACTCCACCTTCCGTCGTCCGCCGCTCCTGTACGCACGTGGGGATTGAGGGCCCCGAGTCTTGCCGTGTTGAGGCTTATCTTGCCTCTCCAGCTGTGCTAAGTCTCATTGAACCTCGTAAACGTGGAAATGCTATGCCTCAATAAAACTGTAAGTATTAGCCCCCAGTTTACCAGTTACGATAATGCTTGGGCAGCATTTATTTTGAGTAAGTGATATTTTCCAAAGCTGGTCAGGGAAAAAACTAATGAGATTGGATTTTTGTACAATTTCTGAAGTCTTTAGTACGATTCCTGCTACCAGTGCACTAGTACATGTAAAATGTATGAAATTAAATGACATTTATAAATATCTTGACATTACTAGCAGGTAAGAATAATTCAAATAAATATATTCTTTCTGCAACATTTCATGCCCAGACGTTGATGCTTGTTATTGAAATTCTAAGTGTGGGACACAACAACTTCCAGTTTAATAATTTGAAAACAAAAATATTTCGATGAATATTTTATTTGCATTTTATTTGTGTAATTGATACGTGATTAATAAAATAAGTTGGTATTGTTTATAGTTGGACTTTCTCCTTATATGTTTATTATTTGTTTTGTTCCACTTTTCCCGCGTGGCAATTGATGAAATTATCTGACGATTTCAATATTGCCACGTATTATTCCTTCGTTATTAAATGCTTTAGCCCAGACTTCTAGAATTGTATAACTATCCTAATTTATTCTTCGCAGTAAGATCCTGTAAGTTGGGAAAGTGAATTGCCTCTGCAGGTATAAACGTAACCGATGCGCATGCCTGCGTTTAGTAGGTACGCTTTTGAGCAGGAGTGTCTGTGCGTGCACGGACTCATTAAAATTCATTAAAGCAGACTGTAATTACCCTCGGTAGTAAATTATGATAATGACTTGTTTCACGTATTAATTGCGGAACCTTACCTTGTTAGGATAATGATTGAGGAACGTAGTATTCCTACGGTACATTAATGTGTACTACGAGCGGCACGATGCTCTAGTACCAGGTTGCGTAATGCAATCTATCGACATAAGCAAGTTACTGTTAATGAGTTCATTTGACATGATATGTAAGTACTCACGAAGAAACTTTCAGGGTCCATTAAGAACATACTAATTTGAGAATGAGATTTATCTAGACGTCTGGAAATTAATGTCACAGAATGGAAATAACGAGTTTCACTGAAACATCAAATGCTTTTGAGTATTCTTTTTCAAGTGTGACTTCGTTTTATGAGTGTGATCATTAGTAAAATATACATAAAATATATATTCTTAAACTAAGAATATTCGTTAAATTAAGAAAAACTATACACTTCTTTGAAAACAAATAGATTATGGATCTTCAGGAAGGAAGATCAAGAATAGACAGACGTAGATTATACGAAATGCATGTGTAATGTCATAGTATTGTTCACATGCAAAATGTGGAACTTACTTCTCTGTTGGGGATGGAGTTTCGAAGTTAGTAGTCTCTATTTTTCAATTATTTCTTTCGTTTAGTCTTCAAATGTGAAAAAATATAACATGTGCAGATTAAATTTTTATGTTATATCCTGATGCATTCTTCATTCTTACAGATCCCATTTCTGAGTGCCCAGATCTTCGCTCGGAACCTTCAAAATGACTGAAATGGTGAGTCACGAAGTCTCCGATGTTACTGCTAACGAAACACCTTAATTTCTGGGAATTTATTTACCAGAAATTAAGGTGAATTTATTTACCAAGAAAATGGCGTTTCGTTGCTTCTTGTTCCTTCTGAGTGCAGACAGTTGCTGGCTACCCAATTATCCGACGTCCCGTAATTTAACAACACTGCCAAGGCGCTGCCAGCGGCGGAATTGATTAGATAAGGCCTGGAGAAACGCATAACGAAATTGTTCCCCGGGCGGCGTGGGCGGAATTCGGCTGCGAGGCACGCTTCGCCCACCCTCTCCCCTTGCACCCCCCATCCCTCCTCCCACTCCTGCCCGGTCGTGCCACCAGGCGCCACTGGCTCCGGATCCCTGGACTCTGAGGGCGCTGAGCGAAGACGCTGCCGGGCAGCCTGCCCAGGACGCGACTCCGTAAATACTATCTCAATTCATGTAAAGTCTCTCCTGATTTGAATTCTGCCCAAGAAACGATTAATAATTCGTTTTTATTACATTGCAGAAAATACTGTTTCCTGAATTATATAATCGGTTACAACTTTTTGCAAAATGAATTTAATATAACGTTGGATCCAGTCTGATTTAATCCACACAAATTTATTTATAGTTGTGTCAATGATATTTAACCAAATGACCTTTCTCCCAATTTAAATTGTCTACTATTAATACATTACATACATGTGAACATTCGTAGGCGGAATCTGGCGCAAGTTGTGTTAGCGCTGTTTGTCCACTCACTGGATGTTTTGCACAATTGAAACACATCAAGTCAAAAGCTTTGTTATTCCTCTTCCTTTATGTTTTCTAAAAAATAAAAAGTTTAAATAGCATATTTCGAAATCTTTGCCTATATTTACTGCCCACAGTGAAGTATACTAAGGTGTCTTATTTTGTTACATCACGAGCAGGATGTAAACGACAAAGTACCAAAAGCTGGTTCATGGCGTTGTAAGGCAGCTATGGGTTGACGTAATTGAAATGATTGAAGGCGTTGTCATTGTTAACAATACTATTTATTTCAATAAGAGCAGCTTTCGATGGCTTAGCCATCATCATCAGTTTTCTGATACAAGAAAATATAAACAAAATTAGAATTAACATAGTTACATACACATTTTGTTTATATTTTCGATGGATAAGCCATCGAAAGCTGCTCTTATTGAAATAAATAGTATTGTTAACAATGACAACGCCTTCAATCATTTCAATTATGTAAATGCCAACTATAACTCGCCACTAAACCAATATGGGTTCACGACCAATCATGCGGATGAATTGATGGCATATTATATGAGGGTTTTTCCCTCTACAATCCCAGGAAGAAAACTCTTGGTCTCAAGCTGTACGACTGCCGAACAACTATATTCGCTACCTTACAATGGCAGAAATCAGACTGCTAGGTCAAAGTCTGCTAGATATTGTGATACATTGACAATAATACCAAATGTTTTGAAGAAATAGCACATATTCTCCCTAGCGTATACAATGATATCTCTACTGTTGTTCATCCATTTCGTATTTCTTTTTTTTTCTATTCTGTACTTTTTGCGAGATTCATATTTCGCTTAGAGAGAAATGCATTTTATTTCACTTTATTCCTTTCCTCTGCGGATGTACACTGTTTCATTAACATTAATGTCGATGTTGTGTTAAAAGCAACACTTCCTGTATTTGCATGTGTAATGCGCATTTCTTTTAGTCAATGAAATCGTCTCGTTTTTGTTTCCATGTGCTTTTAAATTTCTCACATGACACATAACCAGCATTAAAGTTGAAGTTCTTACACTTCCAATAGTATTTTATACATTTGTGATAAGATGATCTTCGACTGCACTTTTTCTAATGGGTTTAAAAATAAAATACGTTGATTTCGTGGCTCCAATCTTCAAACGCCATCGAGAAAACAGGGAGGAGGTTCCACACAGTCATTGTCAAGTTGGCGCTTGGGCATCATGCGAATACACTGTCAGCGACTACACACAGAGAATGAGTGTATGTCTCATTGTATCCTTTATCATAACGATGAAAACAAAAGCGTTATTTTTTGACTTGATGATGATGATGAATGCCATTCTCGACAGACGAGCATAGGCGAGGGAAGAGGCTTACGACATTATCCTCTCTTCTTTCTTAGTCAAATAATTATGGTTGTATTTGCCATTGGCTTACATTGGATGGGGTAATAATGAGCAATGAGTGATGTTCGATTAATTACGAATGGGATGATGCTTCAGGAGAATTACTTAGTGGTATGAAAAACCAACCATGTCATTACATGGTTGAAACTCCCATACCTCTTTACTGCTGCCCTTCGTTACCGAAGCAGACTATACTTAATTATTACGAAACCATTAGCCAACATCCAATTAGATGTTAGATAAAATCACGAACTCCTCTTCGTATACTTGTGGTGTTTATAAAAGCTCAAGTCATTTCATTTCCTGAGCAGGAATATAATTATCCGATCCAAAATATCAATTAAGGGCAAAATCTCGTTACCTCATGCGTTGAGAAACGCCTCAGTGGTAAGGGTAGCGTCGTATTAACGGTGTGGTGAATGTCTCCCCTTGCCACCCCGACCGCTGCTGTCTCTAACCCTTCGCGAGTTCGCTGCACTTCGCGATAAGCGCTGCGGCGGAGGGAAAAAAAAGATGAAACGCCTTTGGAGAAGGGGGCGGTCGTCACTTGCCATCGTGCAGCAGGGTGTTTCTCCCCCCCCCCCCCCCCGACGTCCCGGCCGACGCTGCAGTCACCACCGCCGCAACCGCTGGCCCGCCCCCTCCCACGCTTCCGCCGCCTCAGACCACACCCCCGCCGGCGCGGGCCTAATCTCGGCGCGCGGTGTAATTTGCCTAATCTTGTCTGCGGGGGAACAGCTTAATTAAGGACGCGACGGAGGATATCGGATGTCATCATACCACCTTAACTAACCACTGACGCCTCCCGTCGCCGACGCCATATCGACTCTATTTCATCCCTTTCACACCAGCCGCAGAAATATAAACAGATGTGATCAGTGGCCATCTTTCATTTTCAAGTATTGTTATGAATTCCTGCACGTGTCTTGCTGATGATAGCTCTGATTGTTGTGTACCATTGCTCCTACTATCAGTTATCGTATAAGGATTGATCACTAATCCTGACGCCTCAATTTATGGATGAATTCTAATAATTTATGCCAGAGGAAAGCTACAAGGTAATAAGAACAGCAGTGATCGCGAAGCCGCAGCAACCAACAAATTTGTGACATTATTTTGGAAAATATTTGTACACATGTACATTTTCACTTCTAAAATCAGTTTATATTGTTTTGTACTTTCACTTTTTTAAAATATTCATCATAGCGAACAAACTATTTCATTGTACTGAAACGGTCCTGTTCAGTTCTCAACAATCGCTTATTGTGTCTGCTAAAAGTGTGTACGTCAGTAAACATTTTCATACATCAAGTTACCCCAGCAAACAGAATAATGAATAACGAAAGCTGTTCTCAGTATTTACCTCGACACTACAGAAAACACTAGTCTCGGCACGTTTAAGAGTAGAAAGATCAGAAAGTACACAATCTATTCTATTCCCTACAGGAGTCTCCCCAAATTGCAGGCGTGTTGTTAATGTCGTGATAATAACGGGAATATTTACAGGCGGAGAAACGATGCACTTTATTTACGTGGGTAATTGAGAACAAAACGTGAAAATGGACCCAGCCAGGCGCAAGCTCGTTTATACTAGGGCGTGGTACACAGGCGATATCATAAACTTTTTCCGCCCACCCATAACGTTGCTACGTTGGTTGGCGTGCACCAGAGCACGGCAACGCAACGTTTCGTGGTTGCACAGCCCTCCATTCCGGCTGCAGATTTTCAGTTGTTTGTGTTGATAATGTGTATTGAATTTCAAAACATTGTGATTTTTTTCGCCATAAACGAGGTGGATACAATGAATAAATATTATGTTGTGTGAGACGTTAATAGCAACAATAGTATGCTTTAGTTGCTTCCTCTCAGGAACCGCTCGTGTCAAGAGATCTATGTAAATAGCATAATAAACACACCATCCAAGCAATATTGGGGACATGCAAGTTTCCCATTTCTGTAATCGATTGCACAGTTTAATGCAAAACAATTTATTACAAATAAACTATAAAACATGATTAATGGCCTGGAGAAGCAAAAACGCTGCAAAACAAAATCACTTAAAATGTCTCCTTGTTTTGCTTCTGGGCATAAATGTAACTTCATTAACTGTACACGTCTCCTAGAATTCAGTGGGAAATATAGTTATTCATATTATCGTTCATGTTGTCGCGGCAGGAAGGATAATACCTTGATGAAGGACATGATGAGGGATAAGAGCCTAAATTTTTTGCTGATTTACACTTGAAAATAGATTTTATTACATCGGAGCATATACTTTTGTTAACAATCCTTGGAAAAAAGCTCATTTTTTCTGTATTCAAAATTCAAGTGGTATATGGCTTAAGGTAGCAATCACAGAATTTTGAATAAGTGCGCAGAATTCACTTCTCCCTATATCACTTCACACACAGTTTTTAACTGTTTTTTACTTAAAAATAAATAAATTTCTTTTACCAAAAGTTTCTCGCACACTGCTCAAGAACAAGAAATAAAATACTCTTGTAGAACAAACAATAAATGATATATTTTAACACATACCGTGTTCAAGAATACTCAAATAGTATATTTGTATAAACACCGTACAAGAGGTCTTTGCGTAAGAAAAATATCGCAGAAATTGCTGTTCCATAACGTAATACGCGAAGAGCAAATATTTAATGGAAGGCGACCTCATCCTGGAGCACTGCAATTGTAGACTTCAGTGGCACCTAAAGTAGTGACACAGAATGCGAATTATGTTTGACCATGCAGTATGTGAATAGGTGAAATAACACAATCAAATATTTGCATTTTTTAGTCAAAATCGTAATTGTTTAAAGTTTTTTTGTCTTTCTCGAGTTTCAGGGTATCTAACGAAACCATAAACACACCTGTCACATGGCTGGAAGTTGCCTACTTTCCTTTCAATTTCTGCGCACCTTGGAAATTAGTAATAAATATACTTCAAAAAGATTGTATGTCAAACCCAAAATGTATGTTGACTGCTGCAGATAATGATGTTGATCAATAAAGTTGATGCTATTATTTTACTTCCGTATTGTCATAGCTGACTTTAAATAGAGAGAAAATATGCTGAAAACTTTCCACGGTAGATAAATTTATAACGAGATAGAGCCAAATTAAAATTCTTGAGTCTCATCATTTCGAACACTGTGAAAAAGACTGCTAATGGAGAATAATATACAAAAGATTGTCATATTTCAGAATTTCTGAGTGAATTGAAATAAAGATGTATTAAGCGCATGTAATTCAAACCAGGATCTTACATAGAGTTTCTAGTAAAAATTGCGTGACAGGACTGAAGAGAGCACTGATTGAAATGAAAAATTAAACATCTAATAAATGAGAAATAGAGTGAACTTGAGAAAGAGAAGTGCACTTCATAAGGAGCAGAGGACCCGCTGTGTAAACCCAGCGCGTTCTATCGCGCTCAGTCAAGTGAGCCATGAAAGCGGGGTCGTCGTGTGTAGAGCGATGCTGTTTTATGCATCATCCGCCACCGCCGCCCCTGTTGTCGTCATCACGCCACCCCCATTGCCACCGACACCGATACTGGCTTTGACTCTGTCCCTGTCTCCGACATTGCCAATCCCACTCCACCTTTTTCTCCAACTCCATCCCCGCCCCAGCACAGGTACCATCAACACTACCAACACCACCACCACCACCAGTTCCACCACCAACTACCACCGCCACCACCACCACCACCACCTACCACCACTACCGCCACCACCACCACTACCACTACCACCACCACCACCACCACCACCACCTACCACCATCAACACCAACACCACCACCACCACCAACAACAACAACAACAACAACACCAAAACCAGCGCTACCTCCACAGCCGTCACCATCTCCCTTAACTTCAGCGCCACCACCGACGCGTTCTCCATTACCTTCCCTGTCTCACTACCGTGGTCCACGCCACCGCCACCCCCAACGCCTCCGTCACCACCAAATTCCCCACCGCCTCCATCGCTCCCTTCGGCACCGCCATCACCGCCACCTGCAGCTTCCCCGCCGCCTGCCGTGGGGCGCGGCTCGTCCTCCGCCCCGCCGCTGGGGGCGCGGAGCCTCGTTAGGGCGTGCCCGGCGTCGCGGCGCAGGGCTCTCCTCGCCGCGCCCTCGACGCGACGCAGCTCGAGGGCGGAGGGCGCCGCCGCTGCAAATTGGGCGCTTTATGAAGCCGCGCTGTCTGCGCCCGCCCGCTTCCACGCGCACCCCGCCGCGCCCGCGCTGCCCCCTCGCGGCTCCAGTCGATGCTCCGCTCGCTTCACTGCGTTTGCAATTCTAGATTTCACTGTTTTCCAAACAGTGTTTCGCGCCCTGGCGTCCGTAGATAGTCACTTTTTTCGGTAGAATGCAAAATCCATTGTTGGTCTCAATTCAACAATGCAAATTTTAGATATCTTTTATCGCTTTTTGGTTATAAATAATAACTTCATAATTTCGTTCAACTTGTTAAGGGTAGTTCACGATTGTAGAAGTTGTTACATGGTAAACAAAAGGTGTCTGAGTTGCCGTGCGTTCATTTAGTACCTCTGAAAAAATAATTTTGTCGTAGAATTGATTTCGTGTTATAGATTCTTGAATTATTAAATATAACGTGTTTTTTGAGTGCACCTATGTATCTTTTATAAAATATGGTGGATCTTTGCCTGCTTCAAACTTGATCCATTAATTGGAACAGAGCTTGAGTGTGTTGCTAATACAACAATCGAAATTCATAATCCAGTAGTTTTATCAGATACTTCAGACCGTCAATGAATTTTTTAAAAATTCTTTATACAAATGTTTGAGACTCATTGGAGAAGAAGAAACAATTCTTATTCTCGCATTTTACTTGTGTTTAAAATAAACAAAATAATAATTCAAAACAAAAAATTGAGTTTTCTGACCATTTTCTAAACCACAATAATATTTTCTACTGCGTATTATTTCTAATAAAAATATAGAAATATCATTTAGAATGATTTCAAGACTGAAACAGAATCGTTTTGTTATAAAAAAGCAACTAAAGCATTTTATGAAACAAAATAGAAACCGGAACCTTATTTTTAAATAGTTTGATGTCGTGTCGGCAGTTTTCAGTAGTTTTTTTCAATCTTTGCAAATGTTCAGAATACTACTGGAATGAAATGCCATTATTTATTGTAAATGTGAAAGTTAGCTGATTGTTTTCTATTAATCAGTATGTTACATTTTCATGAATCAATACGTTTGGGAATACTTTCTCTTTCTGTTTTGTGATCATATCCACGCTGCTTCGTTGCCATGTTTTTTGCTCGTATCACTCGCTTGGCAGTTATCACTCGCTGCCCTCTTGCATGGCGCTTGTAGGCTCTTCTTCAATCCGTGGTGTTATCTTGCAGCGTTGTTTGTTGGATTTTCCAGTTGATTGTTTTCCCCTCTTTCATTTATCGTCTTGATTATTTCTTTTATGCATTCTTTGTTGAATTAATCTCACTTCCTTGGTTTGTTGTCGTCCATTACTTCGTGATTTGTCCTCTCTTTTTGTCTCTATCTTTTCTTCTTCTTCTCCTCGATTTTGTCGTTGATTTTTAGCTGATTTTTCCTACTAATTTGCGATATTTTATCGTTAATCGTAGCTTCGTTAGCTTGGTTTGAGCGAAATCACTTTATTGCAACCGGGAGCGGTTGCTCAGTGCATCAACTGATGCCATTGCAGTGCCTCTGACCGGGAGGTCCTAGTTTCGAGTTCCGAAGGCGGCAGGTTTTACGAAACTAGCGTTTCAGCTAGGTCGAATTCAATCGCTGTCTGGAGGAGAATTCTAGCGGCTGTCTGCTCTGATCGGTAGTTTTCCGGGGTTTCTCCGATCAACCCCAGGCGAATGCCGGAGCAGTACCCTAACAAACGGGCCACGCACCACGCGCAATATTTCCTTCCTCTCCCTTATCCACTCCTCACCCTCCCGTACACACACTTACACTAACATGCACTACACTCCCGGCATGCACACATGCCGGGAGACCGGTCGGGGACTTAGAGCTTGTTCCGGCTGGGGCGGTGCCCCGCTGGTGGGAGATACCTGGTTGGGTAATACCCCGCTAGTCGACGGTAGGTGGGCGCCGGTTCTCGACATCCAGTGGGGGAAGAATGATCCCGATGAAAAACATGCACTACACTAACGGGAATAATGAACTCTGTAGTTGCCGCGCCCAGAATCACTAATCAATCAATCAAAAAAACGTTATTGCATTAATCCTTGAATTTTTGTTCTTCTGGCATTTCCAGTATCACTGTTTTTCCCCCTTCATTTGACTTTTTGATCTCGCTCTGTTCTATTTTGATTGCTCGCTTTTTTGGTCGCCTCCTTCCCATTGACATTTGCCGCTAATTGCTCAACTCATCTTGAATTGCTTGATTTATCGTTTTTCCACTTTTCCGTTAACTCTTTCCTCCTTCCTTGTCTTTCTTTGTTACTATTGTTCCGTAATATTTTTATTTAATAAAATCGTTTCGAAAATGCGACATTCATAAGTTTAAATTGGCTAAATTTTCTTCACAGTTAAGTGAAAACTATCAACTCTTCTTCTTTTATTTTTATTTTTGAAATGTGTTTCCTTTCATCGGAATATTTTTGTTATTATTAATATATCGCCCACTCTTGCCCTCGCCCAGCAGAATTTGCTTATGTTTTCAAGCATGCTTGTCTTCTAAAAATTATTATTATTATTATTATTATTATTATTATTATTATTATTATTATTATTATTATTATTATTATAGATTTTCTAGAATACTTTTCCAATTCCCCTAATTCTCTTCCACTCCCATTCCCTATCTATGCTTATCTTTTTCTCTTTGGTTTCACTTCCCCCTTTTGTATTTGCATTTTCTTCGAAATGTACGTTCGTGTTTATTCTGCAAAGCAATTTTCATTGTTTCTCTGTGTGTTGAAAGCTAGATATTCTTTATTATAGGAACGAGTGCAACCTTTGACTGCATGAATATTTTGGTAGTATGGAAAAACAAAATATGCGTTATGTAATATTGTATGTATAATTACCAGCCCATTATGAATTCCTAAACGAAATCCATTGTGATATTAGAAAAATTGAGTATATATGTTGAAAATTTCATGTTTGATCACAGTCTCAGCAGAAATTCGCAATCTAACTCTTTAAAATTGTGTATCTTTACTTTGCTCATGCCTTTCGTCGGGCAACGCGCTTGTCCCTCTTCCGCTCCTTTTGCTTTCTCCTTAACCCTCGTCGGCCTCCCCTGCCCTCTTCACACTCGTTTGACGCGCCACGCACCCTCTCTCCGGCGCCTTGTACACCGCGCCGCTGCATTACCGCGCCCTTCCGCCCTTCCCTCAGAGCGCTTAAAAACGCCCGGCCGTTACAAAGTCTCCGGCTGCCCCCGCCGACGGCAGACACTAACGAGCCGGCGTCAGAGACGCTCCCGCAGGTTAAGAGCCCGAGCAAGGGCGGCGCCGCTGCGCGGAGACAAGCGGAACTGCGAGCAGGCAGGGCTCTATCAGCATGGGGCGTCACGCTGTGTAATGAAGTATGCAGCAGCCCCGATCGCTCTCTTGGATATCTGAAGTATCGAAATTCCTTGCGAAGCAATTCATCAACCCTCCTAAAACGTGCTGATACTTTTCATGTCTTTTGTATCGATTTCTGACAGAAGAAATTTGAAATTGTTTGTTTGTTAAACTTATGCCTGAAAATTTGGTGTATTGTAAAGTCTCATTGAGAAATAAATAACATCCAGCTTTTGTTTGCTCGGCAATCATTATTACTACCTTGATTATATTGCTTCAGAATCACTTCGTACTTTGATGCACAAGAACTAGTATCGAAAGTAAGTACGCAAAAGTAATCTATGTGGTATTGATCAAAACATCAACGCAAAGGAATAATTCAAGCAGTGTTTTGAAAGGAAGTTCGTGTATGTGGTATATGCATAAACACATTAACAATTTATATTATGAGACCCAAGTACCCAGCGATTTTCTTAGAAAGTTTCGTTTATCAATTCCAATCATTCAAAAATGAACATATGAAGTAGATAATAGAAATTAATGGAATTCCGTAAAGTGTAAAAAGAGAATTGTAGAATAGAGCTTAGCAGTTATACCAGAAATCTTCAGAGGTGCGAGAAAGAATAGAAAACAGAACTGAATTATTATAGTTGTTTCATAAATTACACGAAAAAGACTTGGAAAGAAAGGAGTGAATAAATGGCTTTCCTCGACATCGAATAGTAAAAAAGGGAATACAATTAATAAAGCTTGAGCTTCTAATATTACTAAAATTCGGCCTCTACAATATTTGAAGTCTTTACTTCTCTGTATTTGATTCTTGGCAACCTGAACAGTTTTAGACATTCGCCAAGGCGAATCAATTCGCTCTTTATTACTTTTCCTCAATGGTGGATTACAAGCAATGAAGTGCATAGGGTCCCCAGTATTTTTAAAGAAAAATTTGTATTCGTTCATAAATATGTGAAATGTATTTTAGTGTTAAATGTTTAAACTGAAAAATGTTGTTACTTTTTATATTAATTTTGATACCATACTATAAATATTTCAATATTATTAAGGGGCCTCATGGTTCAGTCATGTTTAAGACTGTTAAGATGTTTATCTGGTTATGTATTTTCTTAAAAAAACATGTGCATATGCAATGCATATTTCAGGTTTGTGCTTGTTCCCTTCTTTTCATAAGAATTATATTCCATTTTTGGGCACATTTGGCCATTTTGTAAAAACAATATGTGTTGTGCTTTGATAATTGAAAATGTCAACACTTTTTGAACATTTGAGAAGTATTTGACTGGTGTATCGCTGTTGATGCCGTTATGTTTTTGGTTTTATAGAATCACAATAGCACTTTAGCAATTGACTTTGAAACTGGAGGTTGGAGTTAATTTGTTGCAAAAATCAAAAGCTGCATTTCTGTGCGGGAGAGTCCACAGTTCATTAAGTTTCTTTCTAACATAAAATTATTAGGTAATGTAGTTTCTCTAACTGATTTGATCCCGAATTATGTGCACTGCGAATATTATTCAAAAATATTTCATTGAACATGGTTTCAGGAATGGAAAACAGATCCTCCGAAGTTCATCAGAGTTTACTTCTTTTTTATACAATAACAAATAATTTGTAATAGAAATTACATTACCTTTCTTTGGGATGAATTTCTGTAACTTCCCTTGCCCTGCGGATCCATCTGTTTAAATTCACTTTCCTTGAGTTACCTCCTTTCCTGCCTCGTTCGCGCCTCCTCAAGGACCGCCCCGCAAGGCCGGGCGGTGCGGGGGCGGGGTCGATGGGCGTGCGTGACCGCGGGGGCGTTCACTTTCCGCGGGCGGCCTGCGCAGGTCATTCCCTCCCCTCGCTGGACGGCGTGGCGCCGACCTCCTTGGCCCTCCCACCCTTATAAACTGCCTCCCCACTGGGAGCAGCCTTCTGCGCCGTGACGTAGACTGGCTATGCAACCCGCAGGACACGCACGTTTTGCGGGCCGCTTGCGCGAAGCGATGGAGAGTTTCTTTGATGTGGAATGGGTCAACAACAAGCATATCGTGTACAAATTGGTTTTGTGGCAACGAAAAAAAAAAGTCATACTTAATTCATATAGATTAAAATTTTCAAATTATTTTCACTCCCTTTGATCCATCTTTTCTCCTCAGGAAAGAAAATAGTAATAGAACATTTTTTAACATCATTGATTAATTGTCAAATTTTAATTTAAAAAAAAATTCTAAAGAAATACAAGTTTTAAGTAATTAAATCAATTGTTTTGATTTTCTATATAACTCAAAGTTGTGATTTAATTACTATTGATCCAACGAATTTTCCGTATTAACATTCGATATAACGAAAATTCTCAGCTATGGTCATTTCTCTAGAAGCCTATTTAACATGGTAAATTTCATGCTTAGTTTTTATCTAAAATAATGTCCGTAATTGTCAAAATATAAGAAGTAATATTTGCATGATTTCTTATTTCTCGTACAGTACTCGTATTATATAATTGAATCATATTATAAAATTCAATATACCAAAACTTTCAAATATAACATTATTTTTCGTTCATAATATTATAATTAATTTCTTATGTAATTTATAAATAATTTCAATATTTAGCTAGATGGTAAATATTTCATTTCGCAATTTAGAATGTTGAATACTTGATGATGAGTACAAACCCAGATTCAGTAAACGTTTTTTTTTTCGTACAATTTGTGAGGTGAATTTTGTACTGTCTGATCTAAAGTGCTTGGTTAACTAATCAAATAAATTTCATCATTTTAAAAGCTTATAGTCAATAAATGTTGCTTTTCGTGACCGGTAAAGGAATACACAAGACTGATGTTTTTATTCCTTGATAGAAATCACAAGCGCAAGTCGAGACTGGCGCCTTTTGGCTCAGTTTTCCTGGTCCGTCCGTCTCGCGCTCGTTCGTCCTTCCGCGCGCGCTTCAGGTTTTCCTTCCTGACTCGAGGCAAGAAAAACGTTTGTTTATTCAGGCATCGCTCCGGCTTCTCTGGCCTCGCACCAGTCGAGAGAAACATGAATATTTTCGATATTTTCCCAGCCTCTTCGGCCGCGCGTCTTCACGATAGTGAAGTAAGAAACTGAAGGCATATTTAACCTTTCGCCTGAGAAACGTGTCTTGAAGGCTAAGAAAATAGGCAGCAAGCATCGTTAAGTTAATTATTTTGTATACACATAAAGTATTTTTGATAGCTGATGGCTTGTACAAATTGTTCGGTAATGTAAATACACTTTTCGTTTCACATGTTAAATATATTACTTTTATTTGACTGTCCAGAAATCGATAGTTTTGATGTAAATATTGAAAATAACCTTCGCATTTTCAATTTTCTAACTTTATTTTACTGTGAAGTATGTCACACAAGCATATTTATATCTTAGGAACCGATAGTCTTTAATTCTAGACTTAGAAAGTATAGATAAGGTAATAATACAAAAGAGAAACAGTGCATCCACTTTCATTAGAAACTCCCTGCTTACATAAGAAAGCATGTGTTTCCACGTCTGTATCCATTTCTCAGAGTCAACGGGAAATCCACCTTAACATAGGAAATATAACTACTGCCTTATTGATGAACACAGAGAAAGAGAGATGAGTACAAAGTGATGGTGATCTAATTTAGGGCAAAATATGACTATATGATTTTGAATAAGGATCTTTGCTAACATTCTCTGTTTTAACAACATATGCAATTTGAGAACATAGAAATAGAAAAAATGAAGAATTATAGACAACATCCAAGCATTTGCCGAGTATAAATTTCCAGTCGGTGATATCGTATTTAATGCAATATTTATGTGACACGTTTAAAAGAGAATAATTGGTTCTAAACTTTTCAGCAATGATCAGCAACCACGATCCAGTACAATAATTGAAATATTCATCTTTTGGAAAACTTATGTATAACTTGATGGTGAAAGTTATTAATTTGTTTTTGAGATTATCGGAACATACCAGAACTCGGCATGTAGCTAGAAAAGAGTGGTGCGAACAACAAAACTCCAAAGAATAACGATCTTTAGGTCATGAAAGTGATAGCGTGTATTGGTTGCCATGTAGATGTGACGGTCTGCTTTCCAACGCCTGTACCCACCAGAAAAAGAAGTGGATGATTTGCCTCGTTCCTTCCGGACGCGAACTTCAATTTTCGAACCACGCTTTTGTAACTGTCTTGTCTCTAGCTCGCACGTTGCCCTCGTATCGCATTTATTTTGATCCTTGGGACCTAAAACGCCTATGCAAAGCTGAAACTATGTCGCCTCGTCATTTTCGCTGAAGCTATGTCATTATCAACTAAGAATGTTAATGAATAATCGATGTTGTCATTATAATATGAGCCTGAACTTCGGTAATAGTAGCAGAGAAAATTCTGAAAAATTGAGAAAGATTGTCAATCTCCTCCTCAAATTCATTCATATTTCGAAGGCAGCTTTCCAAAGATTGCCCATTAACTACACATCATGGAAGACAAGCATAGACCTCTTTCATATCCATCAATTGGAGTATGTCAAACTCCATTGCATGGAATGCATTAATACATTAAAGTTTTAGAAGTTTACTTCACGTTTAAATTGTAGTTATCACTGATATTCTTAAACGTAGCTCTCTCATTTTTTTATGCTCGTGGTGTACTTCTCTAGTGGTGAACATTGATCCATCAGTGGAATCCACGTGCACTTCATAATTGCTTGAAATCTTTTAGTTTCTCTAATTTGAAATGACTAGTGTCAATGGACTCCAATAATTTATCTGACTCATCTGCATGACTTGATGTTGTACCCTTGTAGGCAGTGTTGCTCTGAGACAAAACAAATACTGTAATATTCAACTCGGCGATTCATTAGCAACATTTGAAATTCTCCGTCCAGTACCAATCCAGGTATCTGTCCAAGTCCAAGCACGCTCGAACGGAACGTGGAACGTGGCGCTCCCACCGTATGGGAATGCGTTTGCATTGCGGCTGCGGCCCTCGATTATTTATGGAAATCGTAACGGGCGTCGTTTAAATTTTAATTACTCGCATCGTAAATTAATTACCTTCCGGGGAGCGCGCGATTTTTTAGAAGTGCCCTCGAGAGCGCCGGCTGAGCGCGGCGACCGGCTGAAGGTAATTTAAATAATTAAAAGTGCCCGCTGCGCGTCGCGCCCGGCGACTGACGCGCGGATCGTAGCGACCATTAGTTCCGCCGACAGCCGACAGGAGCGCCGCCGGCGCTCTCGTCTTCCGGAGGATTGACGTGGACGGAGAGAGATGCGAAGGCAAGGGAAATGGTTTTTGTTCTGTTGTTTTGGCTAAGAAACGAACAGGAAACCTTCAGTTAAGTTCCTGTAACAAATACGGAAGTAGAGATGGGAAGGTCTTTGGAAATCAGGAACGTGAATAGGGGTAATTAATTCATTAATTTATATGCACGTATGATATTTGTTGAATTTAATGAAATTTTAAGGAAGGTTGATAATTATAAGTTTAACAATGAATTATTTGCACGTTTAGTATTGAATTTCATACACTTTTCTCTTAAAATGTGAAATTATTGTTCTCGGGTAATCATTTGTTTTCAAAATATCTTGGGCCTTTAATAAGAAATTTCGCTGGTAAAATTATTATTAAAAAGTACTCGGATATTTCAGTGCAAAATGGTTTTGTGCAATTCTATATCAATTAAAAAGTAAATGTAGTACAAATCTTTAAACTCTTTTATCTTTCGTTGACCTATTAACATATAATTATTGCTCAATGTACAGCAAAGGGCGTTTCGGTTATAATTCTCCATTTGATATAAACGAATAAGCCATTAAAACGAATAAGCCTCAGAAACCATTAAAAGAACATCATTCAAAAATATGTTCTGCTGCATCTAATGTTTCTGCGAATTTTCCGGATTTTTTTTTTCAGAGAACTTCTTATAAATAATACCAATGTAACTAAGAATTACTTCTACGAGCCCTAATGCAACCGGACTAAATGTGGTATTGTTTATGGGAATTGTCAGTTGCTCCGTCCAAAAACCTTTTCCTCTTCAAACTCTGGTCGCAGCTGTAGATTTATTATACTGTTATTGTATTTTCGCAGTAGATGAATTCAACATTAATTATTCATTACGATAGAATTTCAAAGTAGAATCTCCCATTGAGAAAATTTCACTCCTTTGAAAGTGTACGATTTCCCCTCCAGCCATTAAAAACAAATAATATTTGGCGTTCCAATACGACGTTACTTTTCCATTAGCAAGCCTTTATTTTTCAACAAAAATAAATATTGACCCGAGCGGTAATGAAATCGGTTCGGCGAGCAAAAAGAAATTCGTATTAAAATGACGAATGGCCTTTTTGTGATTGGGGAAGAAAATCCTTTTATCTACGATCTCCTGATCGTCTGCTTCCCTCTCCGTTGTCCCCGTCCCTTCCCGCCCCGCCCAGGTCCTTGTTCTCCGCCGTCCCGACCGCCCCGCTGCCCTGATCCGCCTCGTCCCTCTCCGCCCCGTCCCACCCCGCCCAGCTCCTTCCGGTCCGGCCCGCCCCTACCCCCTGGCACGCCTCTTCATGCATCCCCCCGCCCCGCCACGCCCCGCCACGCCTCTCTCCGCCACGCCTCTCTCCGCCACGCCTCGCCCCGCCCTGCCCTGCCCTGCCCTGCCTGCCCTGCCCCGCCCCGAATCGCCCTGCCCCGGATCGCCCCGCCCCCCCCGTCCCCACCCCTCCCCTTCCCATCGCGCGCCAGAGGACCGAGCTCGACGTTCTGTCTTCCTCCTGTGCGTCCGCCTATCGATTCCGTCTCGCCTCCGCCTTCAGCTGGAGCGCCGTGGAGCCTCCAGCGTTCTTCTCCTCCCCCTGTCTCTGCGCTCTGTCGACCCCTGATTCCGCCGTGCGTTCCGCTGATACGTCTTGGTCTTTTTTTGTTAAACGGCTGCGTTTTGTCTTGTATAATTTTTTTTGTCTCCGTTTCTTTTACTTGATTACCCTGGTCTGAGCTGGTTTTCGCCTCCTTCTTTCCACAGTTTTAATTTCATTTTGCTTCTCTTATTTTCTGTTCTATCTTCCTCGAGCTTTCTCTATTGTTCTATTTCCCTTTCTCCCTCTCTCTATAACTCTTCTCTGCCCCTCATTTTCTCTGCTTCATTCCCTCTTATTTCTCTTCCTCTTTGTTTCTGCTTTCAGTTCATAGAATTCCATTTCTTGAATCCACATAGTCCGGCATATCTCGAGACTATAGATTCTCCATTTCTTCCCTTTCTTTTCATTTTCATTTCTGTTAATCTCATTGTTTTCAATTCGTGCCCATTTTCTCATGTTTTTTTTTGTCTCACCATTTTGGTTCCTTACCCGTCTCTCCTTTTCTGTGAGCGCAGACTACCCATTATGCTCCCTTCACTTTTCGCTCCTTTCACTTGCGCTGCCTTCACTTTTCCTTCCGGTTTGCCTAACCCCCCGCCCCTATTTAATCTGCGAAGATGGCTGGCATTCGTATTAATTCCTTCGGTCGATAGTTTATTTACTCACCAAGCTGGGCTTTGCGCTTCATCTGGTGCCGGTGTGTACAATGTGTCGACTGCTATTGGAAATTCCAAGCTTCACTGAATCCACTAATGCCGCTTGAAAGAAGTTAGTACTTCGATAAAGGAAACTGTTGTTAAGCTACATAACTTTCTTTTATGGTCTAGTGTCGTTTTTCTCGAATTTATCGATGCTGGAAGTGACAACTTTGGCAAGCACAAGGGAGGTCTCCATGCAAGGTTTTTTTTGTCATTGGAAACACGTTACTCTCTAGGTAAGGGAGGTAATGAATTTCTTTTGAGGTCACTCCCTGGCGGCATTGGAGATTATAGATTGAGTTATTATGGCTTAGTGTAAGAGTTGAGAGCGGTGAGAAGTGTTTTATACGATGACATGTGTATTTTTTCTGTTTAACTTACCAAAATATAATAGAACTCTCTAAGAATACAGCGTTCTGGAATTAATATTCCAATGTTCCACGTTCAGTAAAATTAAATATTGTAACTCTTATGATCTTTTGTGTTATTGAATTCTACGAGTGCACCTGATATTAAAATATTATCCATGAAAGAATTTCTCATAATGAGAATGAAAATCGATATTTTGAATAGCAGAAGACTTTTTAGACTACTTCCATTTTATGCATTTTAATTGAATGCAATAGAAACAATAAAAAATGTATATCGGGATACACAAAAAAAATTGAAATGTTTTCTTTTGCTCATTTAAAATATGTCGTTATAAGACAATCTCCTCAAATTATTTTACATTTTTGCTTAAATTGATATTTATAAATCAATATATTTTATCAATTCATCCTTAGATATGAAACATATTTTAGAGCAAAATAGTGTTCTTACAACAAAGCTCTTGTGTGTAGAATTTATCTTTTGTACTTCCTATGGCAGGTGTACAGCAATTACTGACCCACAGTTTGCGTAACGTATGCACGTGTCCATCAGCTCCACCTCTTCGCCATTAGAACAATAAATAGTCGTTCCGGCTGTCTCACTGTCACAGTTCACAAATTCCGCGTTCCTGTCACCGTCGCCATTATCACTAGCGCCTCTCCGATTTAATATTACAGTCACGCCGCCCTTACCACCGCACCTCACCCTGCCGCCCCGTCGTCCCTTTATTACCGCGCCGTCCGCTACAGCAATCAACCGGCAACTCTCTCACGGCAACAATCCCGCATCGCCTCAACAACATCGCTGTTGAAGCCATCATCACTACCGCTACTACAGATCTTCATCAGACATGCCATTGATATTCATCACCACTATTACGATTGGTTCCATTACCCTTAAAATAGGGAAACGCTCGAAATATCTATCTCGGCCATAAGCAGATTTACAATGAAAGAGGAGAGGTTATAGTTCAATGACGTCTTGGATACGTATGTGGTATGATTTCTGTTTATTTTCAACGTATGCCGCAGGTAGTGGAAAAGAATAAAAAATATAAAAAATGTGGAACGATGACAATAAATGATAATTAAACTGTGATAGAGGGTTTAATGTACGAAAGTGGAGTCAACTTAGAACCCTTGTCCAAATAATGATTTAAATTTAAATAAGAAATATAATGCAGCAAATCTTGAAGTATGACAATAATATACAGTATTTCAGGAAAGTCCAAAACCTGTGAATAGAATTATAAATAGTTTTATTAAAATTTCGATAAAATAAAATTTAAATAATGTTAAAGTTTCTCTTCTAGTTTCACTTGAATAGGTGCCTCAACACAAAACCATCCACCTCATTAGGATCCGTCTCGAATTTTCACCGCACAACTCTCGCTGAGCCGCGTTCATCTCATCGCCCGCGGCGTACTCACTTCCTTCGCCATCGCCGGCGTTCGTCTTGCCTCTCCCTGCCGCCGGCCCTTCCCTCCACGGCCCGCGGCGCGGACGGCAGCTGCGCTTCCCGGGGACGTGGGATCGATGTCCGGTCGTCAGCAGACCCTCGCTCCCCGCTCGCGCCTGCGGCAGCGCCGTCAGCCGGTCGCGTCCCACGCTGCCCGCCCACTGCCCGCCGCCGCCAAAGCCGCAGCCGTCGCCGCTGTCAGCGCCGCCCCCGCTAGAGCCACAACCGCTTCCGCACCACCGCATCTTCCGCTGGCGCCGCTGAAACGCCTACATCCGCCGAAGCCACTACCAACGCCACAGCCGTCACCGCCCCCGTCACCGCCCCGATGCCGACCCCGTCCCTGTCACCGTCCCTGCCGCCGTCCCTGTCGTCCCTGACGCCGTCCCTGTCGCCGTCCCTGTTGCCGTCCCTGTTGCCGTCCCTGTCGCCCTCCCTGTCGTCCTCCCTGTCGCCCTCCCTGTCGCCCTCCCCGTCGCCGTCTCTGTCACTGTCCCCGTCGCCGTCCCTGTCGCCCTCCCTGTCGCCGTTCCCGTCGCCGTCCCCGTCCCCGCTCCCGTCGCCGTCCTCGACCCGGTCACCGTCGCTGTCCCCATCCCAGTCCCCGTCGCCGTCTCCGTCCCCATGGCCATCTCTACCACCGCCTTCTCCTAACCACGGTAACGTCACAACTGTTGATGTCACCACTGCAAACCGTCCCCCCCTGGCAACTTCCACCGACATTATCTCCTGCACCACAATCATCACCATCACCTCACATTGGTCATCATCGTTACCACCTTCATTGCCACCATCACCATAACCTCTGGTACTTCTGCCATTCTCTCCACAGCTGCCCACGGACGCCACCAAGACCGCTACCGTCACCACCATCACCACCACTACCGCCACCATCACCACCATTACCGGCGCCGCCGCCGCCGCCGCCGCCGCCGTCGCAGCCACCGCCAACGCCACCACCAACACCGCCACTAACAACACCACCACCACCACCACCACATTAGAATTATCGACATTAGGTTTACCACCAGCTAAGTAGGAAGCACACTGATTACAACCCTTTCAATTTGTTGTACTTTTTCTTCAATTGATGGCGAAATGGCTTTTACTTTTGAGATGATTTTATTTCGATTAGTGTCCATTGTTTCCTTTTCCTCTTTTAGAAAACTATCGTTTTTAAATTCTTGTGTATTCTAAAAACGTGTACGTCCATATTGGACAGATTTATTGTAATGTATGGCACGCAAACAAGGTATCTTACGAAAGGAAACACATTAGCCTTCGGAAGCGGTACATTCTGAACAAGGGTGTAATTTCAATTATTATTCCTAATCTTCACAGTATAAATGCATTTTCAGTCGGGCGGACGGATCTCTTAATCATTGCAATTGATTAAACCAGGTGAACGTAAATTTATTGTTCGCTTTCAACTTTCAAAAAGCATGCATAACTGCAATGAACGTAGGATGTTCAGCGAACGACAAATGTGGATCAGCTATGAAAATAAGTATTTCGGGCTTCGAACGAATTTGTTCGTAAGGTATGTGAGTCATTTGTTCGGGTTCCGGTACGTCGTGACTACATATCACTAAACGACATTTATTTGCACAAGATTGACTTATATACGGGCTGCAGAGATATCCTTTCCCTTGTCGTTGGAAGACTTGCATTACGAATTTATGTGTAATTGTGTGGACAGGTTTATGGTGGTCGAAGCGCGATTAAAGAACAATTATAGCGACAGTATTTCAACATCGTACTTGACAAACGCACATTTGTTTCATGACCCATTCCAAGGTATAATTTCAAATTTGGGGGTGGTAATATCCCGGAAATATGGTCTGCGTCACTTTTGTCGACTCGTAGAAGTATTATTATAGCCTTCAAACTTATATTTCATGTGATGGCTTTTGGTCCTGGACAGTTCGGTGAATTTTTGAATGTCAGCTGATGTGATCGTTGTTGTACTCCACAAAATATGAACCCACTTCTTAACCTCATCATCCCTTAGTGGAGCAGAATGTTCTAGAACCTTACTAACTGGGCCACTTAGGGGCATAAGAAAGTATCCCGCCAGACGAGGGAAGAAAATTCACCCAGACGTTGAAGAGGCCACAAGATTTATAGAAATAAAAGATATATACTAATTTTCAAATATAAAGGATAGTGAATGTGTTAACAAGTGTATTTAAAACATATCATTCTCTCTTCTTTTTATATAGTGAGGTACATTATTGCGTTGATAAAATACGTGTGATCAAGTATTCAGAATTTAATTGTAAACAAGAAATATATACGAGGAGACAACTTATTGGAACTAAGTGAAGCAAAGTGGTATCATTCCCCTTTCGTTGTGGCTTTTCTTAGTACCTACTTTCGTGCTTCTTCCATCCTCTGATGATTTGTGAACAACCTGCCTTTTATCGCCAGCCATCTTTAGTGTGCAGGCCATCTGTATTTAGACTGATCAAGTCTGAAATTTCTAGACGTATGGTACACGCCGCTCATGCTGTGTCACTTGCGGTTATTTACTTGAGCGTTTCAAATTAATCTTTGTGGGGTGTCAGTTGGACTTCCCACGAATATGTTAATATATTACTTTCCGCACTCAGTTTTTGTGATATTGTTATTTGCACATCATACATATAGAGACTTATGTATATTTATAAGAAAATGTCAAGAAACTCGCGTGAAGCTCTCTACCTAGCTCGGAACGCCCGTTAAGTTTGTGCACTCTTTTTATTAACTCACCTTTTCTTTCGTGAAACCTCTCGAAGTGTGAGATAAGCCATACAAATGTAACTGGTGAGATTTGAAACAAATCGCGATAATGAATTGCGTTGAAGAATCTGATTTATTATGTCAGAATTGGAATATAATGTATTGCCATTGTTTCTCTCTTGTTTTTTGTCATGTTTGTGTTTTCATTCGTTTCCACTGGCCATGGATATAAATTTTACGAAATTGCAATTACTCCTAAAATGGCTGTCATGATTGCGCGTCCACAATGAAATGTCAGTATTAGCAATATATTTCAATTTATAATTAAACGTCGGTAATAGAGTTTGATATCATAATCAAAACACTCTTTGTTTTCTAAAATAAACTCTTGTATTTCACAATTTTGTTATGAATTCCAGAGACCGTTCGTAAATGAAGTTTTATTTGCCATCCGTCTGGCTTTATTCTCTGCGCAATGCATAACTCTAAAATGTTTTTATTTGATATCTTTTTCTATTAGTCGTTGAATTACCATTTGGTAAAACGTTTCTTTATTGTTTTCTGCGAACTATGTTAGATGATAATTTATTTTAAAGTCTTTCACATATATTCCAAAGGTTTTTCAAATGTACTTCGATATTTTATTTATTGCTTGTGGGTGATTGATCTTGTTTTGATCTCAATGCAGAATCATCGGCTTGGATACACAAATATGAGTGTATTGATTAGAAACGAGGAAATGAAAATAATATTAATTTTAGGAAATTGATTTTCTGTTACGAACATCTTTAGACGTGCTTTCACGAACTATGTGTAGTTGTTTATTTCATTCCACAATAACTCATTGCTTTAAGAGTGATATACTATCATTAAATGCTTCTTGTATGTGTCTATGTACGCATGAATATGCCCATACTTCTCAGATTAAAATGAAAATCCACTGTAATATAGAAAATGGCACTACTGCCATATTGATGAATACAGAGAGAGACACGTGTCCATAGTGAAGATGATCTAATCTAGGGAGCGACTTGATAAAAAGCTGTCAATTATTGTGCAGGTCAATCGTAGGAAATGATTTCTCTTGGAGGTCTGTGAATGTCTGTATCCAAGATCAACGTTATGAAATGTGTGGTCGTGCACCGGGGCGGGAATGGAAGCGAGCTGCGAGAACAGAGTCGGTCTGCGTGGTGAGGGAGTGAAGACGAAACCTGAGCCACCCACTATGACTCGACGAAAAGGAGGCACAGAGGAGATCGATCGGGAGAGTACGTGAATTGAGCACGGAGAGAATAAGCGGTAACCCGGAGCGCGGAGGAGGCGGAAAAATAGAGGATTGGTGCTGGTTAGAGCGATGCGGAAACGGAGAAGTCTGAGCGGATCGTTTTAAATGAAGAAGAGAGGAATTGGAACGGTATCGCGGAGGAGGGGCAATATTGACCAAGTTGAAGCGCGGCAGAGGCAGGAAGGGTGCAGACAAGAATCGGAAATTAGGGATAAAGCTACAAAAGCCATGTGAAACAGTTGCCTCGAAGAGGGGATGGATTGAAAGTGTAGCGGAGCCCGCGACAGACCCGGATTGTGGAAAAAACCGCGTCTGGTTTGAAGAGTGGAGAGGTTTGAGGAGAGAAGGTGGAGGAGGGTGCGATGCCGGAGCAGTTCGCTTTAGTTAAAAAAGAGAGAAATTGGGGATAGATCGAAAACGAGCGAGATTGGAGCGGTACTATGGAGGAGCGGCAACGGACGCGAAGCTGGAGCACGGACGAGATATAAAAGAAACAGACTGGACGGTCGGAAATCGAAGCGAAGCTACAAAACTGCTGTGCAGAAGCCGCGAAGGGGGATGGATGGAAAGTGTATCTGAACGACTGAACAGAATTGGACGTGAGTGAAGTGGGAGCCGGAAAAAAGCTGGGCGAGTGCGTAACAGGGCCGGTGGGATGGCGGAAGTGGAGACGGTGCCGCGCGCCGCTCTGTCGGGGGGAGCGGGAGCGGGCGCGTGGCGGGGTGAGCGCGGGGCGTCCGTGCGTTCAATGAGGCCTCGGCCAAATTAGCCCCCGGGCGCCGCTGCCCGATCGAATTAGCCGCTCCCCTCGCGTATGAGTCGCGCGACGCGAGCTGCGTGCGGTGACCGCCGTTGCGCGCGGGGAAAACGCGTCCCCGGGGCGCCCGTTGGGCGGGATTTTTTTTTTTTTTTTTTTTTTTTTTTCGCGACGAAATTTCCATGATAACAAATGCATGTGGTGAGACTTCAAAACAGTGCGAGTTTATGTAGTTTAGCTTTTTGCGTTCAAATCTGAGCATTAGCTGAACATAATTATTACGTAGAAAAAACTGAAACACTTGTTCTCGAAATATTTTGTCGTTTTTTAAGGTTGCTTGTTAACTACTAGGTAATGTTGTGACCACTTTGATTGTTTACATCGGAACTGTAGAGAAACACAGTACGTAAGGACAACACAAGCACACACAAACATCCATGTCCGAGGCGGGATTCGAACCCGCAACCCTTCGAGCCGAGGCAACTACGGATCTACAGCCTCAGCTACCTCAGCTATTCAGATCGGCTATTCGGGCGGTGTCTCGGTGGTATTTGTATTATTTTTGGCATCATTGTATAGAGTTCGGTGCGCCTTCGAATTACGAAGAGTCAAGACCTGCGGGATTCAATCACACCTAAGGTTCTGGTACTTTCACATTTTCACTGTGGTGGGGATGGCAATGATAGTTCTTCGTGTAACTCATTGCACCATCCATCGATGTTACAACAAAAGTATCATGCCACCTTGACATGACCCCCAAGTGGTCACAACTACAAAATATTTCTAAGATCAAATAAATAATTTTTGAGTTAAAAATATGGTAGAAGACAAATCTGTAAGTGTATACAGAAGAGAAAATAGAATTTTCAGATATTTTCTAAAGGATGTACATTTAGGGGAAAACTCTACCGTCGTAATTTTGTAGTAAATTCTGCAGTAATCAGTATAAATTTACGTCAACAAGAAATTTGTCGGGTATAATTACTCAACTATATTTATTTCTTTACTATTTATTTTTTGTCATTGTTATACCTTTTGCCGTATGTAAAATAATTGCTGATTGAACATAGCTGAAAAAAAAATTAATAGTGGATGAGAATTATTTCAATGCTTAATATACCAAGAAACGTTCGATCTTTCACAAACGAAATTCTTCTATGTACGTTATTTACCTTATTTTTATTAGTGTCGTTAACCGAAAGGCAACTTAATCTATAGAACATAATTAACTATACCATGCTCAATGTAAGCGTTACAAGATCGATATGATGAAACTCCATGTGAGCATTTATTTCAGCACGACTTGTAACTTCCCCCTTCGTGAGCCATATGGCGCACCACTGCATAGATTTACGGCAGGCGCAGCGGGCACGGGTCGCGCGGTGATTTGTGTCGAAGACTTATCTCCTCCTCCGGAGCCTCCTCTTCCTCCTCCTCCCCCTCCTCCGCCCGTTTCTCTTCGTGGGCGGCGCCATTTGCGTTGAAGAGCGGCATTTAATCCCACACTGCCGCCGCCGCCCCGCGACCCCCACTAACCCCGCCGCCCCCACCACCACTGCCACAACCTTCATCAACACCACAACCCCTGCCGCTACTGCAGTCCCCGCCCCTCGTCTTGAGCTCCGCCAGCCCTGCCCCGCTATCGCCGCCCCTGCACCGTCCCCGCCGCCTCCACCCCGTCGGATCCACCCTGTCCCTGGCGACTCGGCCCCTGTCTCCGCCGCCTGTATCCCCTCCCGCAGTTACCATCCCTTCTCCACAGCCACCACCCTCTTCCCGCCGCTCCCTCTCCGTCCCCGCCGCCCCTAGACCTCCCTGTCCCCGGCGCCGACGTCCCTCTCTGTCCCCGGCGCCGCTTTCCTCCTTGTCCCCGGCGCCGCCGCCCCTCCCTGTCCCCGGCGAAGCCGTCCCTCTCTGTCCCTGGCGCCGCCTTCCCCCCTGTCCCCGCCGCCTACACCCACGCCCCTCCTCGTCTTCGCCGCCTCCTCCCTGTCCCCACCGCCATTCTCCCGGACCCATGGTCAGGAACATCACCACGGCCACGCTTCCACCGCCACTGCTAGCCTGACGCCATCGCCGCCACCGCCCCTCCCCATCGTCAGCGTCCCCTTCACCCGCGCGAGGACGACTTGAAGCGAACAATTCGTTCTCCGACCGAAAATTAACTCCTCGTTCCCGCAAGTTGTTGGGCCTCGAAGTGGCTTCTGGGCGCGGGCGGCGCGGCGCCGGCGGCGCGCACGAAACGGCATGAAACGCCGCCTTTGACTCCTCAATTATTCGAGTGTCCGCCGCCCCCGAATGCGCGCTTTGCCGCGCGAAGGGGGCGCAGCCGTTCCCCGCAATGCGCGCGCCGCGCAGCACCGCGCCGCGGAGAAAGTGAATAGCCGGGAGGTCGATTCGAGCTAAATACAATGAAATATAAATAGCCCTTTCGTCTGGCGCCAGCGGCCAGTGAAAGAGGGAAAGGGTGCAGTGGGGTAGAAATGGAAGAGAAAGGCACTGCAGAGTGGTAGCGGTATTGCCGGAGTGGACTGGAATAAATGGAAGTACGTTGCACAAAAGTCGTGAAGGGTGGGGGGGAATATTCGGGTAGAAACTTCTTCGCAAGTTCCGCCACTCTCGTGTTTCGTAACGCTTGCTGCCTCTCACGCACGAGAGCGCTCACGTGTGCACCCACGCGGGCATACACGTATTCACAGACACACACACACACATTTGGAGACTTTTGTCTTTCATTCAATAAATGGAAATATTAAAGATTTGGAAACTTGTTCAGATGACTTGCCTCTTAAATTTCCTTCAACTCGTTTCATAATCTTTTGTAAAAGAGAATTGAAAATGACGTGTCGAAATATGACATCAATACGTTCTTGAACATGCTAGAAACAAGTATAACAAACGACTACAATCCATGAGGGAATTGGGTGAACACACATCACAGAATACTTAATCATAATAGTTTGTGTTCCTTCGCAGTGTGGCTGATTCATGAGTTTCAACCTGCACAAAGAAACTGCAATAAATTCAGACTATGACATACTAAGAAAGAAAAAATTGTCAAATCGTATCATCGCTTTCTTGGTCTCCAAGCAATCATGTTGTGACATCCTCACACTTGTCATTCGCTTCTATTTCTTACCTGAAGAAAAATGAACTGTTCACTCAACAAGGATTGTTGTAGTCAATATTTAATTTTCTGAAAACAAGTGGGGAAATTAAGATTTCTCTGTTGAAGAAATAATATTGTTTATATTCTAGAATATTTCTGTTTTGCAGTTATCACAACATATTCATACGAAATATATTGAACACGTATTAATCATGTATAGTATTTGCTAGTTATTGATGACAGTACATCTACTAAATTTGCATTCCTAGTGTATTTTTCCCGAAGTGCTCATTAATTCTGACATTGCGGATTCTTTCGTAACATTCTATTCGGTTTTAGAATCCACTTAATCATTGGTATCGAGGCCGTAATTTCCTGGAGCTACTATTACTGTATGAAATGTGTTTACTGCCGGGATGTATGGCAAAATCCATTCTGACAATTATATTACAATTCATTTTTCTTCATTATCAAAATAGTCATTCATAGACCCGCGATATTATGTAAAAGGACGGCTTAAAAGCTTATAAGATTTTAATTTTCTTATAATATTTAAATATATTATTTTTATCTTTTTGTATATTATCAAATAGAATTTGTTTAATTCAATAGACTATAATTCAAAATATATAACTAGCTCGTTATAAATGAATATTGCGGGGAAAAAAGTACAAAGCATACATTAATGATTTTAACTAAAAAGCGTGCCATATTCCTCGAGCTATGGAGTTATAGCACTTCAATATGGCACTTCTGAAACCTTTTATCCGTCTTCTTTTTTGTTACTGTTACTATTTTAATTAATTTTATTCCAGAAAAATTTTCCATAAAAATAAGAGATGCCAGCGTTTTCCATTTCATCCCTTCATACTCCTTGAAAGGAAAAACTCAATGTTGAAATAAAATAATTCATTACCGATTATTTATTTACCGTTGGATTTACGTATGAGATTTGGCATTACAGCCGTATCAGACTATGTTGTGCCACGGCTTCCCAGCCTGAAGACCATGTGATCAACGCAACCCATCATGCCAGGCATGTCAAGGTCACGGGCAAAGTAACTATCACTCTAAGATTTTGCAGGCACTGTATCCAGAGAAACTGGCGCGAGATTTAAAACTAAGGGTCGTACAAATTGCTCTGAATGGCGATACACTAAATACCTGGCCCAAGACAGTCTTTCGGAGAATTCAGTTGCCAGTTATTGCCTCAAATTTCGCAATATTAATTTCCACTTATAAGTTTATGAATGAAATATTTGATCTTATCAGTTGCAGGAAAAATTAAATATATTGAATCCAAAGGATCTTGCCATCGAAATCGCTATTACTTAAGTGTGATACACACAATTATCTGTTTTAGTTCAGGTTAGGAATAGAAGTTCTTGTCTGTTAAAAGATCTCTCTCCCCTTAAAAGTGTTATAATAAATCTAAGATGTTTTACTAGAGGAGGCAGGCTGCAAAGAGATTTGTTCTTTTTTCACATTATTGCTACAAACACAAATAACAATAATTTAATAAAACGACGCAAAACGAAAGCAGGCAAAGAATTTCCCATTCTGTCATATTCCTGCCGTTTGGCAAAATTATTGTACAAGACAGACAGTTAAAAGAAAATAAAGTAAGGAGCAGTGGATTAATGTAATAAGCAATAAAGTATATATACATAATTCAAATCTAGGTTGATTGAAAATATCCGGTCAACAAGCTTTCGTTTGAAGCTACCATTCGCTGTGACTTTTCGAGCGCGCTTCGCGCCTACTAACCCTGCTACTGCTTGCTCTTGTACACCCCCATTCTAGATTTGAAGGGGAAATAAGAGCGAAGTTAGGGGAAATTGCTCGATCCCGGAGGACCACCGAGCTTCCGTGGCGGGCAAGTACGAGTAGCTCATGTGGGCGCAGTTTAACAAGCCTGCCTTACACTATTTATTGCCATTCTCTAATTGGGAGAAGCTTTCACTTTGTCAACCAGTTATATAACAAATATAGTGTCATATTATTTTTGTTCATAAATTTTGTGTAATAAATAAGGCGTTAATTTAAATTATTATTTGTGACTAGTGAACCTAGCAATGCTTTGCAATTGTAGAGTATTGTACATCACACACTACTTTTCACGTGATTGTTAATCACGATTTACGCTACACTGTGCAAAAATTCTAATAGATGAGTGACTTTCTCTCAAGTATGGGTTTGTTCTATGTCTTTGTTTGAACATGGTTGTCAAGTATCCTATTGTTGAAACTTTCTCCAGTAAATGTGGGCATGCGTTCGCTATGACACCATCTTGGAGAGACTTGATTTACGTACTTGATTCGCGTAATTCATCCGGCCGATATTTCGCAGTCGCAGGGGCAGAATACTGGTATGAAGTGAAGACGCGTTTAGTCCTTGACTGTGCAGCGAGTTGCGTAGAGTTCAGGGGCGTTTGAGTTGTCGTAAAGGAATAAACCAACAACGTCCTCACATGTCTGATTTAATTCAAACCACTCTTTAAACACTCCCATTACTAATAAGAAAAAAAATGTGAAAAGTTCACCGAAATCGGTCGAGTAGTTTTTACGTATATGCGCGACACACATACGCACATTCCCTGTTGGTTATACATAGATTATAACATCCCATTAGTGATGTTTGATTAAAATCCGTGCTCAGTTAAATTGTGACAGAATTACGATTTAAAACTTTCGTCTTCAAGAACACGGACCCTACTCCTATATCGTTGCTTGAGGAGGACCAAATAATTAGTGCTGCAGATGGCGGGAGAGCAGGAGGGCGGCGGAGGACAACGTGGAACGAACGGCCATCGATCGACAGGGCCGCGCGCCAGGGGCAGTGCGAGGGAGGGGGCGGGGTCAAGGGTCGCCGCAAGGTGCGGATTACCCTCCCGGATTATAAATTGCAGGGGAGCTTCCCCCCGCGCGGGAGCGCCCCGGGCTTCCGGTATCGCTCTTCCGCCAGTGCGCGCACCGCGCTCAACCCCAACCGCAGGGGTGCCCGCACCAGGAAGAGGGAGAGGTAGCTCCATAAGCGTACGTTCCAAACTATTGCTGTTGGTGCTTGGGCACATTTCTTGGACTCGTTTGTGGTGAGATTTTAATTATATTTCATTTGTATGATCGGTTAAAATAAAACGTCAGAAGAATTACCTTGAGAATTGTAGCCAACACGACCTTGAATAATCGTCAGTAAAACCTCAATATCTCGATAAAGTTTAACCCTCTTCACTCCTTTTTTCTTAGTTTTATTTCCTTATCTTTTGACGTTAAGCTACAGCAGCCTCAGTTCGATCTACTGTACTACGAAAAGTTGTATGCTGGTTGTAGTATAATCGAGGAACAATAAAGTCGATTAATAGTATATCAAGGAAGTGAAGGTGAATCCTCTACCGGCCCTTTCGTCCATCATTGGGACACTATTCACCGTTTACTCTTACTGTTCAGCAATACTAGTGAATAACGCTTCATCCGAGCTTGTGACTGGTTTCGCTATTCTAACTTGGTGAGTGATTTGTGTGATGTACTGAAAGTAACACTGAATCCCTTGTGTATAGTTGTTTGTCTTCGACGTGTGTAAAGGTGTAGGGATAAGGAAATATATGAGAAAGATCTAAAGCATGGTGCCGTCAACTGTTGCTTTAGGTTTTACTCCGCAGACCTGCTATGCTTCGGAGGATCATTGAAAGGACAACAAGGAAAACACGGTAATGAAATATCAATGAAATCGATTGTAAATTTTCATTGTGTAAATAAAAAAAAAAGAAATATCAGAGTAGCCACTAGGTAGATCCATTCTACAGACATTCCATTTTACAGAGAAGCTGCACACTGTCATCTACTCTTTGGCCATGCCAATGTCTTTGCCAATCGGCAGAAATTCGAGTCAACTCCATTATTTCCATTTACAATTACAATCTGTTGCATTGCAATTTGTTTTTTCGCTAATAAGAAATGTGATCCATTCATTATTTGTTCGTTGTATACTATCCTTAGCTTCGCATTTTTTTCAAACGTAATGAATTTCAATGTAATGGTAGTCTGTCCCTACGACGTACGTTAAATTCGATATTAGTATGACCCATATACACTTTTTTATAGGTTTACATCATTATTTAAGGTCAACCATTAATCCTTATATGCCACTATCCAGTAACTAATATTTTAAGCATTTATTATTTAAACGACTACACTTGGTGGCTCCGTGAATGAAAGAAAAATTTCAATGAAAAACAAAAGTGGATCTCAAAAGGACCCAACTCAAGTTCTTCCAGATTCTAAAATGTATTTTGTAGTTTTCTGAAGAATTCTAATGGATAATTTGCTCTCGCAATTTTTTGATGGAATCAATAGCCAAATAAGTACATCGGTTGACGTTTGTAATGGATATTTTTTTATTTGTACAGAGTGTAGTTGTTTATTTCTTTCATTTGTTTTATGGTTTTTGAAAAGGTATAATATAAAAGGGAATAAAATGCGTAAGACAGTTGAATGCTTTAATGATACCAAATGAAACGTTCCAGTTTTACGCCGTATATACACAGAAAGTGAGAAATTACTCATTGTCCTGTTCCGTATTTCAGAAGTTCCGCATGTCCAGAGAATTAGTACAAAATCGCATTAGCCCTTGTATGATTACATTTGTACGTGTTCACCAACCACAAATCAATATTCGATGTTGTCATTCGCGTCAAATAATTAAATTAACGATCATAAATGATAAAATATGGCTCTATACACTGAAAGATGATTGAATACATTCAGTTTAGGGGGAGCATTGGAAGTTACGAAAGGGAAATCGCCGTCGCTTGTCATGATTCTGTGTGATGCTGTATCCTGTAGTTGTCCGTCGCCATTTGTATGCATAAGCTCTGGACGCGAACATCCGGTTCATGCAAGCATAGCCTCGCGATTTGGCTTGATTACAGGTCGAGCTTTGCCTTCGCTTGCCCTTTGGTGCGACTGGTGGAAATAACTATTCGCAGAGCAAATTGGCTCGATCTGACGCGCGTGTGCTAAATTACGACGAACTTCCGTGATGGGGAAAGCTGCATAACGATCAGTGTCGAATTATGTGATGAAATTTTATTCGCTGAATGATTCCTCTCTCGATGTGGGTTGCAGGGTGGTACGACTGAAAAGAAATCATAGTTATTTTCGACGATCTGAGTCACCTCTGAATCTTAATAGGATTTCAAATTGTGTTAAGTATGTAATCTTTAAAAACACTCGGAATGTTTGCGAATAGGTCAATGGCTGAAATGAGCACAAAATAACGTTTAAAATTTTCACTTAAGCTTCATCAAAAGAGCGGTGTTAGGCGTGAGTCGATATTCCATCTACACTGTGTCTTTCCGTGTCCCTTAAAGAGAAAAGTATTGTTTTAATAAAATTGTACTTGTTTCCATTTTCGAATATAATTTTATAACTATAGTAAACAAACTCTCCCCCCCCACACACACACACACACACAAATTAGTAGTATTTAGAGAAACATCAAGCAATTATTGAAGTTTTCACCCTTCTCTTTAAATATACATTTCCTGTTACTGGTGCTAACCACTAATTTATTTCCTAATTTGTTCTCCATCTAAAATTAACGCGAAACTTGCTTGGTTTTGTGAGGTGAGACAGTTTTGGTTTGATACTTGGGTACAAAATCTACGAGATGTCATCTCACCATTAACACTAATTAGAGAGTAATTATCGCCAAATACCAGAGGAAACAATTTCCAACGACTTGCCAGTATAATCGACAAAGCACATTTTTCAGCGAGCGTTCATCGCTACGAAGGGCATAACTGACATCTTCTCAGCATGTGACAATCTGTCTCATTTGCTGACGAGCGCTGTTGGTGGGTCGCCAACTGAGTGACAGTCGCAGTCGCTCGACGGGGAACCGGTCAGGCAGACTCGGCAACTCCCGCTGGCTTCCCTGTGGGAGGTTTTCGGCGGGAGGATGGCAACTCTGGTTTTACAGGACCAGGCCGCACGGCTTTCGATTGGGGACGAGAAAATTCGGAGAGACATGTTTGAATGAGCGACGTATGACAGTCTTGCTAGGCTGTGGTATGAAGTGCTTGTATGTATGCTGCGAAGTTTCATATTCCTGATCCGAATTTTAGATGTAAACATGGTTTAAAAATATGAAACAAACGCAATTGTAAAAGTCCATAATTAAATTAATTGTTTTGTTATTCCAGTATTGCATTACTTATGTATTAGCTTACTCATGATTCGAAATGATATAATTTGTAGGATTCATTTGCATGAGATAATTAAATTTAGTGTGGAAAACTAGGTTTGTGTCAAAGTAAAAAATACATGTTGGAGGGACGTGGCAAAATCGCGAATCATATACTGCTGAAGAAAATAGTGTGATTGAATTTCTGTGACCACCTGTTTATAAAATAATCTATACTTGCACTAATACATTTCAAGTGGTTTCGATTACTATTTGCTCATTTTTGTGTTCCTGAAAGAATTTATTTTTCGGCATAATTTTCAGAGAAATCATGTTCTCAAACAAAGTAAGGATCAGTAGCTCTGTACAAAGAAAAAATATTTGCCTTTTTCTTTTCCATTCCCTTTTTTTGTTGAACGTCATTAAAGGTAAAATATATTACCTTACCGACCTTGCAGTCATTCAAACATTACAAGAATATTGTATAAATTTCGTAAAATAACGGACTACGTAACACTTTTAAAATAACTTAATCGAAATGGGTACTATATTTTCCAGACGGACGTCAAATATGTTTCTTGGCGATCCGGTGGCCTACACTGGGGCAAAGGTGCGCTCCACTTTAACGCGTGTTTGGGGGTCCGACACGGCGACGGCGGCGGTCGGAGGCGTGCGCGTCACGCGACGAGGGGTCGTCGAACTCAAGGGACGGCCGGAAGCCGCGTGCCGGCCCGCACGCGTGAACGCAGTCCCTCGCCGCCGCAGCGTGCACGCGTGTGTCCCCTCCGCGCGAGTGTCGCGCGTCGCGTCGTTAGGGCGCCCACTCGCCCGCCCTCTGAGGGGGCGTTGGCTGGCGGAGGGTGGCAGGGGGCCCTGGCCATTGAGCAGGTGGGCGGGTGTGCAGGATCACGCACGAAGGTCATTTACAATGGAGACTTGGGCGGCTGGAGTCAATGAATTCGTGGCTGCTTTTCTGCACGTTTCGCCCTGAAGATCGCATTATGGCAAACAAATCCTCGACCGAGGCATTCATGCGTAGGTCGCCGCGTCTTCCCTACAGCGAAGAATCCGATGGCATTTAAGTTTTTTGTCTGGCCTACGATTAAGGAAATGCATGCATTTGTGGAGCTGGCAGGAAAATTGATAGCGTGTAATACTTCGAAATAAAATGAAGTTGTGGGCGAAAACGGTATGCCCATATCAAGAATGGTGGCTTCTGCTGTTTGACCGGCGTCGTGGCACCTCAAGGTACATCAGTCTGGTATACTGTGTGTAGTTTGTAACCCCGTGTAGTTTTTTTAAAATTCGTTGCGACGTTGTTGATGCAACGCGTCTCTTAACCCTTGTTGGGCGTTGAGCGCTTTCTTCTGGAGTAATCCTCCGTTACTGAGCATACTATACTCATACACATACTCCGTTACTGAGAATAATCTCAAGTCAAGTCTCGTCCGTCGCAGTCAGTCAGTGCCTTTTATCCCTTCGGCCAGGGGCTCGACGACGTTAGATCCCGGGGTTCCTGGCCGGTCACCCAACCAAGAACCCGCGAGTCTCGAATTCGCTTAACCTTCGTGACTTCACGGAGCGTAGTAAACGTATTCGGTTAGCGCCGCCGGCCAGAAAGCGCCGCTAGTTTCGCCAATAAAAACAATTACGTTAGGATCCTGTCCTGAGCTAACTATTGACTCCTGACTACGATGCGGCATCATACGCAGCTTACAGCTATTCTCGGCTAGTTTATCTCAGATTTGTCCGGAAGTATTTATTTTTGCGTTTCAGTTTCGTGGTAAACGTATTCTCTCTGTAATATTGATGCGTGATGCCTGATCCAGAAGACGACAAGAACGCAGCTGAAATTCCGCTCACATTCTCAACGGGCTTCAAGGTACGCTTTCACAGTAAAATAGGGTTATAATAGAACCTACTTGGTTACATCTTGAAATACAAAATCATTTAATCTACACATAGCATTTTGAAATAAAAATGTATATAGTCTCCTATATTATATCAGTAGTATACATAGTTTTTTGCGGCTCTCACAAGCAACCAATCTTCATAAATGTGTTCTCTAAAGAAAAAGAGTTTGACAGAGACGTGACGAATTGCGCTTTGACTTTAAAACTAGGAAGGATTTGTTTTAAAAAAAATGCATCTAAATATTCATATCAAATGCAACCTGCGACACTCTGCTGCATTTTTTTAAAAATCTGTATCCTTAAATAACTCCTAAGTTTTAGGGCCTTAAATACTAAAATCTTCAAGTCAAAGGCCTCAAAGAAATGTTCCTGATACTGTAATCTACAGGACGAGATCTTCTTGAACATTCTATTAATTCATATTACATTTTTCCTGGTTCGACGCTTCTTGATTCTTCCCCATTTGTTCAGAGCCTGTAGATTCTGCAACCGTATGTGAAATTAAACTAATTACTTGATATCTACGCGATTGAATTACACGGGTGTACCTCTCTGTTCAATAATAACGTTAAATAAGAATAGTTTGTATTCACAGGAATGTTTGTATTGTTATCTATTACAAGGAGACATAGAACAATGGATTGAGGATTACAGAATCTTCAAGAAAAATATATATTACAGTCTTAATATGGGAATGGAAAAATAGGGAAGAGGTTGGGATGTAACATTGCGAGAGTTCTATAACAGGTACGCTTGTACATCCTTAATTCCAATTTAAAAAAAATAATTTTCTTCCTAATGTGAATGTGCATTGATTTATAAATTTATCCCTTGTTTGGGGTGTCATGTGGATTTGTGACAAGACATGCCGGACTATAAAATTTCTTATGAAATATATTTCTCAATGCATTTGCAAATTTAAAGTTTTCTACATTTACAGTTTGTATTATATTATAATCCAATTCCAGTTGTTTTTGTTACAAAACATAATCCTAATACTCAGATGTGCCACTTCTTTTCAGTGACCACAGGGCAATTGGAAACTCACTGACTGATTTGATGAAATAACGACAAAACTCTTACGACTGATACTTTAATCTTACTGTCTAGAGCATTAATTTGAAGTTTTTGATTATTTATTTCATATAAGATATACTTCAATTAAATACTGACAAATAGTCGAATCCAAGCAAACAAAAATATATGTTTTTTTTGCTTTTCTGGAGTGCTGGCGTGTGAATTCGTGCTGGATTGTGGTGAAAAATGTAAGCAAAGAATTATCGTCAAATGCTAAGGAAAGAATTATCGCCTAGATATTTCAAAATTATGAAAATGTAACTCTGCTGTATGTTTTCTTAACGTCAAAAAATCCTGTATTCAAACTTTTACTTCAGGAGAATGTTTCGTGTGGTTTGAAAAAGCTTGTGGACATATTGAGGCGTGAGGTCAACGACCCAAACTGGGCACGAAATGCTGCATTGTACAAAACGGGAAAAAATGTATAGCCATTGTGGAGCCGCGTATGTGTATCTCATAAAACGAAACGTAATGAAAAAAGTTGATGCAGCAAAACAGCTATTTTTTTTCAATTGCAAATTAAAATTAAAATAAGCAAATGTACTTTCTGAATTTTCTCTTCGTATCTGTTTAACTTAAAAAGGTGTCCATGCTTTTTTCCTGTTACTCTCGTTTATGGAATTACAGTAGTGTTGAATAAACAAGCATTAATGAATTCGTTTTCTCACAAATTTGTAAGTTTCAGTTACAAAGTCTCAAAATGCAGACATTTTTCTCTCAGTGGTCGCGGTTTGGGTGGCTACGCAATCACACGGAGAATACACTCCAAATAATCTGTCCGAAATAATTCAAATAATCAATTTCAAAAGTGCAAACAAAATCTTGTTATATCGCCTGACATGCATCTCATGTAGCGTCATATTGATGTTTTCGTACTTTGTTATTTATTCTGATTATTATAATCTCAAGAATACTCGAAAGGGAAAATAATTATTGATTTTTATCAAATCCAGTGTTCTATAAGATCCTTATATAGTAAATGTTAAAATTACGTTACGTTTGTGTTCGCACATGCGCGTTAATTTATTTTCGAAGGAACATGTACTTATAAAATATGCACTTATAAAACTGTTATATGTAATGAAACTGCTGCATTTCAACGAAGGAAGTTTTCATGGAGATGTAGGGCAACAAATTAAGTTTCATTTGCTGGCAAGTAATCATCCAATTACGAGAAATATATGGATTGGAATGGTTATCACGAGTATTTATGTACGGGTCAGATTTCACTTGGTTAACACACTGACAAGGTGTAGTTTTGTGTTTTAATAACGGCAACAGTAGTGTTTATTCTATTCTGCTATTTAACATTCGCTATCATTCCATTTTCGCAAAATTATTCACTCACGGTTAATAAAGCAATTATTTGTAATGGTCACGGTACCTACTCACCAGACGAAAAGCTTTCACCGCAGTGTTCGCAACAAAAAAGTTTAATTCCGTTGCTGGTGGCTAACCAACCGGCTCTGTGTGTGTGTCCCTTGAGCAGCATCCGTACTTTGACGCAGCCTGTGGCGACGCGAACCAGCTCGCAAAACCGGAATAAAACCTTTACGACGCATGGCTATGGGTCGTTTTGCGGACCCTCGACGCATCCTACCCCGCCCTCGTCCTCTCGCCACCACTACCCCCCGCCGGACTTCAACGAGTTGGCCACGGCGCGTTTTACACGCACATCCGTTTTAAATGAGTCCATTCTGAACGACCGTTCGCTCATACTTTATTCCAGCACGAGAAGGGGTTCATTTTGTCGCGATTTGTCGGTGTCTGTTCTCGTGTGTGTGTGAACCGGGCCGGAACGACGACCGGAAACCTACTTGCTGAATCGGTTCTATTGGAAAACCAAACGAGTTTCCTGTGATGGATTGATCCGGAATTACGGGAGAGCTGGAGCCTGAATATTGAATCGTACGAAGATTGATGACGGAGATCGTGAATTGTCTTTTTATATGGCTGAAAAGCCTGTTTACGAAGTATTCGGCTTGGTTATATGGATCTGTTGTGATCCGCGTCCTGTTTATGTTCGATTTTTTGTTCATAATATTTCTTTTATAGATTATCTGCTTTATTTTTAGATACTCATATGCTTCACTTAAAATAGCAAAGAAAAAGTATTTTTGTATTAAAGGTCGCCCATTCATATTCTCACATGTGCGTGCGGCAAGCAGGATTGCAACATGCTAGCAGTTCCCAATTCTTATTATTAGCTAATTGCCCTTTAAAAGAAATTTATTGCAACAGAAAAGAGTAATGTATATTAGTGACAGGTTGGTGATCTATCTTGACAATCTCCGTATGTACTTGGAGGTGATATCTGTGCCATGGAAAGTAGAATATCAGTTTAAGCAACCTGTATTGATTTCGGTGTCTCAATTTCCTCTCAACCGGATACTGGACTCTGGACACATCCGTCAGCCCATTTGTGAGCTCTTTTACATATTATTTGTTATCACATTTATCACATACAGGAGAGAGTATGCCATTGCACATCCTGTCATCCTTTCATCATTAAAGTTATCAAAAATACCAAAATTATTTTTCTGAAATGTACTTCGAATTGTAAATGTGTGTGTGTGGCCTTTGCTTTTGAAATGTAACATCGTCGTAACATGAACGTGAACATCAGACCGCCTGCCAACGTACATACATGCTACCTCGTTTAGTGTTGTGGTAAAACCTTCCCTACAAATGTGATCTCGAGTAAATGCTGAAAGAAGCCAGGAGACTGTGCAAAGTATTAAGACTGACCGAAGTTGCTTGGTGACACTGATCGATCACCAGTCCGCTTCCCATTGACACCTGTCTCTGAAGAAATGGACTGTTCCACACCAGTGACACCGCGTTATTGAGCGCGATGCAAGGAACGAGATTCAGAGGCTGTACTGTGTTCAGCTTGTTCACCTCGTTCAATACTCCGAGAGAGAACAGTCTTCCTCGCCTCAGTTTTATCCGTAGATCAAATTGTAAGTGAATCCGCTCTCACTAATAATGAAGAATAATGTACAAAATATATTAATTTAGAAGCATAATTCTGTCGTTTAAGTAAAAGTTTAAGCTCAGTTGGGATATTTTTAATTAAAAAAGACTATCAGAATCCAGTAGTCTTCTTGTACTTTCTGTAAGAAATCGATGATTGCTTATAAAGTTGTTTTTTTAACAAAACGGGTTCTTAGCGGAGTTTTGTACAATTTTCCCGCTTCTCTTTCCTCTTGCTTCACCCAGCTTAAATTACGAGTGTGTTAACACCTTTCACTAAACTCGTTAACAATTTTTCTCCAAATCATATTCATTGGTCCTCTCATTATTTCGTGAATTGCTAACCCCGCCGTGGCCAGTTTCCCTTCTGGCTATTGACCGTAATCACCCAGAGTTTTTCCATAACATCGTTAAGTTGATGTAGCTTTGTCGCTTCTCGGTAATCTCATCTCTCGTCGCCCAACGTTTTTCCTCTAATTTCATATTGACTGTTTTGGATGTTTCACTCTACTCTGAGCAATTTCATTACATCATTGTGAGTATTTCTGCGAAGAAAACAACTGTTTCTAACCCGCAGAGTTTGCGATCATAGGCTCCAGGCGACAAACCCAAATAACCAATATTCAATTTCTGGGAAAAAGAGGATAACGAGAGAAATAAGATTACGCCAAGATCAAAATCACTTTACGTGTTAACAGACTCTGCAAGAGAAAGAAGACATGGTACTGAAGAAGAGGAAGAAAATCGGTGAACGTGAATGTTAACAAGATAAAATATGGAGGTGGAGTACAAACAAGTTGATTGAGAGATAGATAGGGTCGAAGAGAGTGGAGCAGGGAAGGAGAGAGAGAGAAAGATACAGAGAGTGAGAGAGATACAGAGAGAGAAGAGGGCGTACATAAGCAGAACAGAAGGTAACATGACAGAATAGGACGAAGGAAATTCCAAAGAAATAATTGCAGAAGATTGAATGTTTCAGGTGCAGAGCAAGAAAAAAGTAACTTAATAAAAATAGAAGACAAGAGTATAATACACTGTCCAACTATCCAGTCCACAATCCGCAAGTAAGAAGCGTAAGGTCAGGTAAAATGCGAGCGACGAAAACGAGGCAAAGCGCGAGTTGACTTCTCTTCCCAGAATTGATCCACGCCGCCCGTGGCGCTCCCGCGCCCGTAACCTCCTTATCTCGCGGCGCGTAAAGGCTTCTCAGACGGCTCCATGCGCTACGACGAGGCGCCGACTTTATCACGCACCTGATCACAACCCACAGCAGCAGCAGTCGCAGGTGTGGTGGCAGTGGTGACAAAGGTTATTCCACTAGGCGCGGTGGAAGAAATGGTGGAAATGGCGGCTGGCAGAAAAAAAGTATAGAAGCATGATGGTCGACTGCTGGTAAAAGGTGGAATGGCTGTGAGTGGTAGTAGTAGTAATTGCTGCCACAATTACAACTACTTCCAGTGGCAGTAGAGACGCAGCGTGGTGAAGCTGAAGCGCCCCCGGTTATAGTGGTCTAGAGGGACGGCAACGATGGCAGTGGTGGCGGAGAGGCCACCGTGGCGTGGCGGTAGTTATGACGGGAGGTGGGTCAGAGGCGGAGATGGCGGGAAGGAGGGGCGACTGTACGGCTGCGTTGGCGGCGGCGAAGCGGTTTCGGAGAGGCGGGAGCGCTGGTGGTGGTGGTGGTGGTGGTGGTGGTGGTGGCGGCGGCAGTGCGGCCGAGGGCGTTGTAGATGACGCGGGAGACATCCCGCGGCAATGGCTGCGGAGGGAGCAGTGGTGGCGGCGGCAGAGGCAGAGGCACAAGGGGTGGTGACAGGGGCGACTACAGAGGTGGCATTGGCATTGATCATGCCGGTGGCGAGTGAGGAGATGTTTCGGTGGCTGGGGAAGCGGGTGAAATGGCGGCGGCAGTGGCTAAGTCGATGATGTGGTGGCCGGGGTCAGGGACGATGGTGGGTGTCGACTGCTGTGACAGCAGGTACGGTGCTCTTTCGGCGGCTGAGGAAGCGGGTGAAATAGGTGGCAGCAATGGGAGCGCTTGTGGTGGTGGTGGCGGCGGCGGCGGCGGGGTGGGGGCGGCTGGCGTGCCCTTGGGCGCCGCGCAAACTTATCTACTGGAGCAGCAGGGGTGGCGGGCCTCGCGCCTGGAGTGACTGGCGCGATCTCGGCTGACGCCTTTGGTGCTTTGCGCGTCTGCCCTTTGTGATGTGAATTATCGTTGGCAGCGACGAGTGCGCCGGCGTGCTGCATATCTTGCGAAGATTGAATCGCTGTGTGACGAGTTTTTTTTTTCCTTTAAGTTAGCGTGTATCTCTTCTGGGTGATAAGCTTCAACGGTGATTCTCACTAACAGAAGACACCTGCAGAAGAAAATGCTTCGCGTTTTGAACCTCGTTCCTTAAACTAGTGTATCATCATGAGCGTCCCAACTTTGAACTTAAACGTTGAGACATACGCATAGTTTTTGAGGTCCTGGGCCACGAATCGGTCCTACGTTTTTTAATATATTTTGCATGCGTATTTCCCTTTCATATTGTCACTTAGTTTTTCTTTCGGAGTGTGTCAACGTAGAAATAATTCGAATATATTCTATGGTTGCTCTTATTATTTTCTGTTAAAACCATCTTCAGTTTTTCTTTCCTTGAAAGTAAAAGATGAAAATTTGACACAAGTACGAATCAAAATGTTCTGTGACAGCTGAGTGAATTTCCTCTAATAAAATACTCCATTAAAACTGCTTATATCAAATATAATTGACCTTTTTTTCTTATTTGATTGCTTTTCTCTAGTTATCGAATCCTGCGATCGAATCGTGTTACCTTCAATGTAAATTTTACCAGGCGTGTTATGAAGAGAAGTGTCTTGTGATATAGTTCGTTTTTTGTGCGTGTTTGGAATTTTATTGTCAATAAACTCTAGTTGAATAATATATAGATAATTGCTACAACAAAGAGAACACAATTCCAGCGATCCCCTATAAATTCTTGTTTTCTGTAAATAAGCACTACTTCCTCTCTTGTGTAAAGCTATTTTTGTTACAAATGTTGCAGTTGAATCCACCTCAAATCCTGCATCCTCCATCCTGCGCCCCACAAGTGCACTGTAGGTGCTCTTATTAACATGCGCAAGGCAGTTCCGGTCCCTTCGCCTCTGGCTCATTGCGGTTAGCAGCCGCCGCCACTATCGCCACAGCTTCCGGATCCACAGTCACATCCGCCGCCCCCAACATCGCCACTGCCACGGACGCCGCCGCCATCACCCGCACCTCCGCCACCCCGACCTCCGCTACCGCCACGACCGCCGCCATCACCCGCACCTCCGCCACCCCGACCTCCGCTACCGCCACGACCGCCGCCACCGCCACACCCATCTCCGCCTCAGCCCCCATCCCCATCTCCGTCCCTACCAACCTGTCCCTGTCGGTGCCGCCGCGCGCCGCCGTCACGTGCCACCGCCACCGCCTCCGTCCTCGTCCCCGCCCCGTGGCCGCCGCCACAATCCTCTCATCGCGCTCCGCCCCCTCTGCCGCTTTGCCGAGGGCGACCTGCGGTGGAATCGCTCGCTTCCCGCAGTCCTCACTGCCCGCTAGGGCTTCCGGAACCCTTGCCTCCCTCAGAGCACCGGCTGTGCAGAACCGCAGCCTCAAGTGGATGTCTAGATATGGACCAAAAACCGATAGTACTACTCAGCGTAGCTCTCTCAATTCCTCTGCTTCTCTACTACTCTGCGTCTCCTGATGTTAAACATATCATACGGCCTCTGCCGCGTAAATCTTAACGTGGATCGCTACATTATCGGTGCTGTAAAGGTGAAGATCTTCACCTTTAGCCCAAAAGTAATTTGAAAACTATATATTGCATGTGTCATTCGCTCCAGGAGTTCAATTAGTGTTTATTAGTCGTAGAAAAAGTAGTGTATGAAACGTGATGTAATGGGTATTAATACTACATTCGTATAAAGTTTAATGTCGTGTATTGAACACTTCGCATACTCTTGTACTTTTAGCCACTGTCACATCATCGTTCATAATAATATATTAATCCTTAATATCAATTTAACCCTTATTCCTAATAGGTGGTCATAATAGTTATGTATCAAGGACGTTAAGAAGATGTTTTTGCCCCGGGGGCCTGTGGCCGGAGGGGATGGAAGTCGCCTGAGGGGCAAAAACATCTAGTAACGCCCGTGGTGCATACAAAACTTTATGATTTACTAGTTCATTGCTAAATTAAATGAGAATTCGAAACGTTTTATATTTTTTCTTGCGTCCAAAGTGAAAAGATGCATTATAATAGTCATTTGTCATATGACCTCAGATAAACAAAACAGAGTGTGTATCTAATGACTATTGCATACTCGTTATTGGACTGATTTGTTCGTACAAAATGAAAGAATATTGTGAAGTTTTTGCGGAAATTCTCGCAAAAGCTAACAAAACTACGGATAGTGGATACCAGTAATAGCTCGAAAAATATATGAAAATGTTTATGGTGTATTTGGAGATATATAACAGTATGGATAATAGTGTTATACACACAAATTTCGTTGATGAAACAGTGCTTTTAGGTTATTTGCTTCTATTGCCAAAAGTAATTTATAATATGTCATAACACCAAAAATTAACATTTCAAGAACAATAACCGATGTGCTTTACACATCTTATTACCACGATTAGTACTGCTACTTAAGAAGCATGTCTAAACTATGTCTGAAAAATGGTGATACGTAACAGTGAAATGTGAGTGAGTGATGGCAATTGTACATTCACAGGAACATTTCAAAATTACAATTTTCATATCAATTAAGCAATATAAAGTTTATAACGAGTTATTTTACTTATTTGATCATTATTCCATTCATTTACTATTGTATTTGCTTGCATCGTAACTTTAATAAATCGAATTTATAAAACTGTATATGTTGTGTTGGTATTAGAGCGGGCCATAAAGTACTCAAAAGGCCCGAGGGCATAAATAATCACAAAAGCCCGCAAGGGTATTAACAATACCGTTATGTTTTGTTTGAGGTCCGTAGACACACAGCAATGAACTAGTAAACCAGAAAATAAATTATTGCATACCAGAACCACGCAATCACAAAGCTGAAGAGCAAAGTTAAATAGTGAGCTTAGAAACACGTCACTAATGATAATTCTATGTCTGAATCTCGTTGAAGTTGGACATTGATATTCATATTTTGCTTATAGTCCATAGCTTTTTATATTGTCATTCTACTGTATTAAATATACCGTCCGACATGAAACTTTATTTCGCTACTCCACGACTTTATTCATACCTACTCTTTTTTACGACTCTCCTGCTGAACAAACTTTCTCGCTCAGGGGACGCCTCGGCTACAGAGTCGCGTCCATTTGGCAAAAACGAGTGGAGAGTGCGATATCTAATACCGCTCTCTGTTTTAAAAATGTGCCTGAAACAAAATTAATGTGCTGAGGTCAGACAATTCCAAGAAAAATGCCAAAGAAATACTGAAACATTTCATTTGTATCTTTTAGACAAAACAATTCCTTTCATGCGTGTGATTCTGGTACATTATCTTTGCGTGATAAGTAACGAACGAGTTGCTATTCTTTTCTTCACAATTCAGCTAATGTAAGCTATATTGTAAGCCAGAGTCAGAGTTTGACGTAGTTGCCTTGATTGTATCATTATCAGTATTCTGTATTCTGACCAATAACTGGCTTTCATAAAGCGTGTTCTATGTTTTTCCATCCTCTGCCAATTGTTTAATTTTGTGTGATTGAATCTCCGATTCATCTGTCACCTATAATTTTCTCTGTCCTCTTTGTATGTGCTTCCCATTTATAATCCTTTCGATTGTTTTTCCATCAGATTTCCTTATTTTTCTCGCTACCAATTGCTGTTTTTATTGGTCAACTATTTTTCGTTTTGACGTACTCTTGTCAGCATTTCTTCATTTTTTTTAAATTGTCCCACCATGGCATTTGATCCATTTTCTTATTTTCAGTTCTTTTAGTTGATTTTCCCGACCTTCTCTTAATGCCGTTTTCAGCATCATAGTGAAGCACACTCTAAACATAATACTTAACCAAATTATTTTTAATGTGTTATTTAATGGGCTGCACAATATTTATTTGCTTCCTAATAAAAATTTCCGTAGACGTGGTAATTCTGCATTTTCCTTCTTGTCTTCAGCGTTTGTTTTCTCTACACATGCACCCTTCCTAAAAATTATTTTAAAATTGTTTTGATTGTGTATTTTGCACCATTGTTGATTTTATAACGGAAAGAAAAGAGCTCCATCTTCATTTATTGTCAATGACTTGTCAGAATTGGTTATTGTGATTCTCCATTCTTTGCTTCACGCTTAGGAAATGCGTTCCTTGAGCAAATAAATAGGAGGATAGCTCTGTAACATGATTTCCAGAAATTAGACTTTCGTGGGTTTTGTAATCTTCTTGGGTCGCAATCTTTGCCATTTTCGTTTTAATTCATTGTGTATCCAAGTGTAGCATTTGCTTGCAATTACTTAGTCTTGAATCAAATTTTAACCCATTTAGCTGAACGGAAATTCGTGAAAGGAAACGTGTGTCTTAATGAATTCTTTCATTCAGGCTCAATGCGAAATTGAAGGGCTCGCTATTATAATCACAATAAGACTCTATAATTGAGGTTCGGAGCAAACTAACTGGATTTCCTGCCCGGGTGTGTTGGATTTGTGACACTGTGCTCCGCCGTCTCCACTGTGGCCGGTTATGCCGCTCGCCTTGGGCGCCGGCGGGCGTTTGAACGCGCCTTCATCGCCAGAGGCCGCGGGCTGGTCTCAAGAGGCCGGGGCGGGAAGCGAAGGGAGGGCAGGGCGGTTCGTGTGTAATGAGGAGCGAAGGCCTCCCCTCGGCGGAAGGGATTTAATAAAGAGTAAAATGCGGCTCCAAAACGGAATTACCCGCGCCCCGCCTCCTTGCTCTTTTTTTCCCCGTGCGTGGCCGTTGGCTCCACCGTCTCTCCTCGCCCGTCTCTTCCTGCCACGCTGCCCTCCCCAATCCTCTCCTCACCCTACGTCCCACTCACTGCTTGGTCAAACCGATCGCTACCCGCCCACACCCAGAAACTGTTCTCTATGCCGCCCTCCATCCTGCTGTCGGCGCATCCCCACCCAATTCCCTGCTCCTCCCCCAACCTGATCTCCGCTTCATTCTTTCTCGTTCCTCACCATACCCTCATCCTGCTCCCCACCCCAACACTAATGCTCTCCCCATCTCAGCCTCTTTCCATTTTTGAATTCCACCTCACTTGCTCCCCACTTCGCCTTCCATCCCGCTTCTCACTGAATCCTCTCTCCGCTCCTCTCCTTGCCCCCGCTTCGCACTCCTTTTCCACACCTTGGTGCCTCGCAATCCTAACTTCCCTCACTTCCCTTCCCGCTCTCCACCTCAATCCCCTTCTTGCTCTCTTTGACGCTTCCCTCTGCCCCCTGTCATACGCCTATCCTTTTCTCTTCACCCCGTTCCCAAATTAATCATCTCGCCGTATCCGCCCCTACCTCTCATTCTCGCTGCCCTCACGCCTGCCTTTACTGCATTTCTGTCACCTCTCTCGTCTCTCCACGGGAAGGACTCCCATCCTCTAGATTACTGGTGGTCCCGTCTCCTACCCTCCCCTCCCTTCCACGCCCATCGCGCGCCTTCGGCGTCCGCTGTGCCCTCTCAGGGCTACCGGCCTCGTCCATTTCAGTCGCGCCTTCACCTTCGACCTCCTAGCCCCTCCGTCCCATTCTTCTTGTTTCCGTCCTCCTTCAGAGGTCACGTGTGACCGTCTCCCCCCCCCCCCCGCTTCCCCGTGGCTCTCATATCCACTCAGTCCTCCTTAAGCTGCTGTCTTGTGATGTTTTTTGTTCTTCGTGTCTCATCATTCCCTCTCAGTGCCTTCATTTTCTTTGTTAAGCTGCCAGCGTCGTAGACGCAGCCGCCATCACTTTACGGCCGTTTTCACGCTTGCCTCACGATATAAACGGCGAAAAGGCGCGTGGTGGCTTCCTTTCCATACACTTCATGTGTCTCAATTGGTTGTTGAGGTCCCTCTCTCCCTATTGTTGCGAATCATGTACGTTAATGAAATTGAGGTGTCGATCTGCGATTTCAAATTCATTGTAATTTATGTGTCCTATAAGGGTATTTTTCATTTACTCCTCGATCAATTTTCATAATTTTGAGACCTAGGCACACCGCAAGGATAGGATATTCTCATATCACTTTGTTAAATCGGTTGTTAGTGTGCGGTAATCAGTTTGATACTTGTTACTGGAAGTTAGCTAGAAATATGCTACGAACATTGCATATAATGTTTACAGCCGGTCGTGGCAACGATTATTGTAGCGAACGGAACGGGGCATGGTTGGCGTGGGACCGGTCGGGTCCGGGTGAAGCACGGCAAGGCAAAGAGAGGTGAGTGTGGGTGGAATGGGTCGAGGAAGTGCAGGGTGGAGCTGGGAGAGTGAGACAGCGTCAGCCGGGGAGAAAGGGGCTGTTGGTGGCTGTAGAAATGCTACGTTTCTTTTCCTAATAGATGATTGTGATGTAGTAATTAACGTAACATGTGCACGAATCATCCCATGCACGTGTTGCAAATAATATTTTTAACATGCCATGTGCGAAAAATGTTCTGCAAATGTATCGCGATGCGCCCGTTTCGTTGTTTTGCACACTATTTGTTGAAAAATAAAAAAGAATTGTGGTTTCGCACACGTAAAACAAGCACGTGTTCTCTGCACGGTGTGTTAACAAAATACATAGCCGACCAAAGCGAGTTACAACAGCTAGTTTTCAATGTGTCTATTACTGTAGCAATATGGCAGGCATGTCACATCTTATTATATCATTATACATTTCGTTATTTCAAACAATCTCATTTGTTTCACATTTTTATTACTTGAAGTACCTCCCAGCTTTATTTTCTGCTATAACCAGGTTTGTTCTTGTTGTTTAATCTTCATACTCGTCAGATTTTGTGTTCTTAATTACTTTCCGAATAGTTCCTATTTGGCATTCTTATGCGTATTTCGTATAAGATTTTATTATTCTTAAAGATCTTTCCTTTTTATGTGAAAATGAAGTGACTTTTCGAATTGGGTCACGAACAGAATATGGGTCGCAATAACATTAAAAAAATATTCAATCTTTCTGTGTTCCTCGAAACTTGTTATACCATGACTACTGTGCCTCCACTCTCTCCGTTTCTCCGCTCTCCATTTTTTTTTTCTTTTCGTATCTTTCATATTATATTCGTGTATATTTTTTCTATTTATGTACGTTTTCTTCGACTCGTTTTGCCATAGAATAGAATGCCTTAGCAACTTTAATTTTTACATTTCTCCCATTTCTTCCCCTATCCTGACGGCGACAGTAACTTTTCGCAGACTCATTTTCTTGCCCATCACATCTCATCCCGGAGAGTTACCACTTCTCGGCTTCCGTCAGAGACCATCTTCTCGCGCGCCTTCCAGCCCTCCACGTCGACTCCGCACCGTCCAGCTTCCGTCTCTTGTTTTATCGCGGCCTCCTGCAGATGCGATGAGGCTCGTGCAGTGGTTCAGAATGGAAATAAAACGAGAAGAGATAAAGCAATTGTATAAATGTTTTAATAATTTATTTAATATGAGCCCCGCTTCTGATGTTCAGTCCATGTCAGTAAGGATAAATGATGGGATGGTAAATGAATAACCATGATATTGGGGATGAATGATAGTTCAGAAATAGTGAAAAAAGGCAGAGAAGATGACAAATCCCCGAGCAAGGTAGCCGCAAAGTCGCTTTGTCCATCATGAATTACACAGGGAGGTATTATTTATATCACAAAGGTAAAATGTTAGCGCGCTGACTGACATGCTGTAGATTGCTCTTAATTTGGATTCAGTATGAGCTTCGTATTTTTTTGAGGTCGCTGAATTCAATTGTAACATCGAACTGTTAAGGTGCTTCAAACATTAATAGGAAACAGTTATTAAAGTTTAAAAATCGAACTTAATATACTATTTTACCTGGTGTCACTGAATTCGCATATTATATCAACAATGCAATGCCCAATATTATGCGTGTATGTTGCTTAAACCCCAGCGAGAAGTAAACTTAAAATGAAATAATTCTTTTAATTGTATGTGATAATAGAAGTGTGTATTTTACAATAATAAAATGTACACATTTCATACACCACGTCAAATCCACAATATTTTCTTCTGTGTAAATAGATGAATCGAGTTAATTCTCTGAGAAAATAAAACTGGAGTGGATAAGAAGTACTGTAGAACCATTAGTCAGTGAAAAAAGGGAACGTTGCACAAATTATAATTTTATAGGTAAGTGAAGAAATATATTTAGGAAATATTTATGCTTGTGCGAATTTCAGGAAGATAGCTAGAGACTTTTGTCTTTAGGCATTTCTAAACATCCAGACGGTTTATCATAACCATTTCCCTGCCCAGCACTAGACGCCTGGCCCTCTTGAGACCTGCTATGACGCCGTCGCCAAAGCCTCATGGAATAATAAAGAAGTACGTCCTTTACGAGCCCACAGGCTACTAAGAAATGGCGCAATGAGGTAGCTCTCTTTCTTTAGGGTGAAAGGTAGGTGTGTCTAAAGGCAAACATTGAGAATATGGCACGCGATTGTCCGAGACGGAAGATTGTGCAGACAGGCGGGTACTCTATGTGGAGTGATGTACTCAGGAGGCTACATCACTCCAAAAGGAGGCGCACCAGCCCTTGATAAGAGGAGCAATGGATCGTGTGATGGTCGGGTTGGGGATTCTTTGATTGTTTCCGGGCATGTCAACTACAATGATCATGTCTCGTTACCGTAGTGAATGTTTTGCTTTTTATTTTCTCGCTACGGAGTTGAGAGAAAGTTGTGTAATGCTGTGCGAAAAACGGCGAATTTTCGGCAGAAAAACGCTTTATTGTCGAGCCCCGAAAGAGAGAAAGTAGATAAATCCAGTTGCTAAATTTAGGGAAAACATCCTCTCACGCGTCTTACTCGAATTTATGTTTTGTGGGTCCATGATAGCGAAAAATCGATTGACGGCAAAACGTCTGTCTGTCTGTCCATGTGTGAAAAACGCTAGCGGCCAAACGGTTCAGCCGATTTTTCTCTGAAATTGATATTCCCCAATCGATCTGGCTGTCACGGCCACTGAAATTTGAAACAGATATTTTAATTTTGGGGGGTACTTTACATGAAGCCCCTGGGACATTTTCCAAATTTCAAAAAAGAGGCTCCATTGACTAAATTTTATTATTGGATAGTGTAAAGGATTTAAGGGAATGGTGCAAGTCTCATGTTCGTTGAAAACGCTGATTTTTCGAAAATTGCAAAAGTTCAAAATTTTTTCGGCGTCTTCCTACAACTACAAATATGAAGATAGATTTTTTCCTTAATGAAATCTATTCCTTAAAGATAGATTTCAAAGTCAGGTCATGTACGATTTTTCGAAAATTTGAGCTCTTTTCGCCTAATTTTGCGTGAAAATATGGGCGAGGAAGTATGCGCTGTTTTAGCACCCCTAGTTTGTATCTCGGGGGGGGGGGGGGGGATCTCCCGCTTACTGGTGAGACCAGCACCGACCTATCGTGGGTGTGCGAGGGATTCCCCTCTTCAGGTATCTCCCCAGCGGGTCACCGCTCCATTAGGGACAAACTCTAAGCTCCCGACTGGTTTCCCAACATATGTGTTGTGAGTGTACTGATTGTAAGGGGAGCGGTTAGAACAGGGAAGAGGAAGAAAAGTTCGCGTGCGGTTCATTGCCCGTGTGTTAGGGAATTGCACTATCATTCACCTGGTATTGATAGGTGAAACCACGAAAACGATCGATGAGAACAGCCGGTCGCTGGATCTCCTCCATGCAGCAGCTGAATTCGACCTATCTATTGTCGAAGCTAGTGTCAAAATCCACGACCTTCTGGACTCGAAACCTAGGAGGTAGGCAGCGGAAATGCTAACACTGACAGTGCATGTTTGCAAAGTCACCGCTATGGTGTTCGCAAAAACTTCGAGAATATGAAGAAATCTTAAATAAACGAATAAATAAAATCCTTTCTGCTGGTTTATCACAACCGTTTTCCATTTCGTACTGGCCCACTGCGTGCCGCGCCGTCGCCATCGCCTAACTTCGGGGCCACGCTGCTCGACTACGCGAGAATTCCGCTCCGCCGGGCGGCTCCTTCGCCGGAGCCCTTTTTCATTAAGGGCTGTGTGTTTCGAGGACGCTCGCTCCACTCCGGCGTGAAAAATGCTTACGTAGAGACATCCCTCCCCCTCTCTGATTTCTTTAGGTTATTCACCGGTGGAGGCAAACGGGATTTCGGTCGGGGGTTGAAATCCTGTTAAAGGCGGCGGTTAGTTGTGGGGAGTTCGTTCGCGGAGCCCGGAGAGCTTTCCGACGGTGGAAATTCGCATGAATTGTTTCGAATTTGTTCGTGTGGGTTTCGCTAAGGGGATGCCTTTTTGCTTTTCCTTTGTCGATTGCGGTGGCTTCGGAAGATGCAACGGTTTGTCGGTTTTTACTGTTTTTAACATGATATATTAGTGGATTCTCAAAAACGACTTAATAACGTAAAAGCGAATTTAACCTCTAATTCATTTTTCCTTCCAAATAAAGATAGGGAATGTATGGACTGATCTTCTGTTAGGGCTCTCGCAAATGAAAATTTTTGCGGTGATTTATTTTGTTCCTTATTATCAATTTTACTCTGAAGTACATGGTTCTTGTCTAGTCAACACTTCCTAGAATTGGTAAATATAATAGTTGCTTTGAAAATACATTTGAAGGGAATTGTAATTGGCACATTTGTGGGTTTAAATCGAAGATGGCTTGTGTTAAAAACAAAGGTATTTTTGTGGTTGTCTGCAGCTGATCCTACCCTTGGAAATGTAGTTGATAACAATATACACGTAGTCAAACACATTATAAACTAGTTTTTGTGTGTAGTTTGTTTTGTGACTAGTTTTTGTTAATATACACATCTTTATCATAATGATTTTAATGGCATGGTGTAATAACTGAATATTATACCATACGTCAGTTAACGACTAGACATTCAGTATGATTTGCTTGTATAAACAACTCATACATACGATACACATATATAACTAACACCATATCAACACCTCGAAGCCCTGGACGAAACATTTGTTTTAAATAACTTTTTTCCGCCTTTATCGAAGATTTTTAACCTCTATAGTATTGTAACCATTGCATTGCGCCCTAAAAATAACATCTTTTTTCCCCTCTTTTAAAGCCGTTGGCTTTTCTGGCCAATAACAGCCGTGGACAGCGAAAGCGGGAATGTCAAAACGCTGGTCGCTTCCACTTCAAGACTTTTATTGCGCTGTTTATTGCACTTTGTTACCATCTGCGCGAGCGTTCCTTTTTATGCGAGGGCTGCTCGCAACGGCCGCTGGCAGCGCTATCTGACGGACAATCCGCTGGCAAAGCGCGTGCCGTGAGAAGAGGGGTGGAGTTGGTCCGTGCTCTTCACGCGAGGTGGTTGGGGTGTATAACTGCTGCCTAAAGGGAGGATAACGGCAATGGCTTTGCTGATCAAGGGTAAAGACCGCAGTTACCCCGACACAAGTTGAAGGGCGACAACCCACATACTCTCAAAAAAGTTGAAAAGACCAGTTTTATAATGCTACTTGTATATACAAGCTGTATGCACTCGGAACATTACATTTATTCTCTTCGAGGCCTCAGTGTGTTTGGTGTGCGTTACATCCTCTATGGTTTAGAATATCTTTTACATATAGTATCTATCTGCATTCCGGCAGATTGCCGTTTGACAACCTTTCCCTATAATCCCAATATTTGGTTTTGAAAATTGGGTCTGAAAAGGGTCTCATATCATGCTCTTTTCAAAAATGTGACTACATCTCTTTTCTAGCATGTAACATGTGTTAAAACCTATTCTATCTACAAATTTAATTTTAATCGCCTGCATTTTGGTCGTTATCGCTCTTTATAGTTAATTAATTTCCGAACGTATTCATCCACCTCGTATCTCACTAAATATCCATGTAACTTTCATTGATGTGAGTCATAATTTAAAAACTGTTCCTCGGTCCCGAACCTCGTCGAAATACTGTTTGAGCTCTTTGATCAGCAAACGACCTGGGGCATTCTGTATCTACCTCTGTATGCCATTCTATCCTGTAAGGTCTTTTCTATTGCTATTGCTAACCCTCATTTGGGTCTTCGTTTCTTTTTAATCCTGGTGCCTCTACATGTTGGTAGTGCTAACGTTACGCTTACTCGACCAAATGCTCTCGTGTGCATAATTTGGCAACGGAACCGAGCGCTCATTACTCCTTTACTCGCCAGACAAACGTAGAAATGCCGATCCGGGTGGCCGAGATCGTTAAGGGCGTAGTGCCGTGGCGATCTTCTTCTCTCTCTCTCTCTCTCTCTCTCTTTTTTTTTTTTTTTTTTTTTTTTTTTTTTTTTTTTTTTTTTTTTTTTTTTTTTTTTTTTTTTTTGGGTCCTTTCACCCCTTATCGTCACTATATCAGTTCATTCAGTGTACAGATACCCCTAAAGTTAAATCAATAATTGAATTGAATATATCAATAGTGGTTGCTAATGATCTCGTAGTTAATGCGACCTTCAATTTAAAAAAATAGAAATAAATATCACAACGAAAGTTTGATCCCACGGCGCCAGCTGGGTCCGTGAATTTTCAAAAAAGGTTGTTGCTCTCTGCTACCAACTACTGTGAAGGCGTTTTTTTAAGGAGTGGCCACCGCGTTCACAATGGCCTGCCGCCGCGCTATCTAGCGGCGCGATCCGCAGGTTGCGCGTGCCGTGATAGGCCGAGCAGCGCCGCATCATCACGAGAGGTTGCGGACGTGGGGCACCGACCCCCGTTGAATGCGAAGTGAAAATATTATCAATACGAGTAAAAGAAAGGGGTTAACTGACACAAGCAAGACGCATTAAGGAACGGAACCGTCCCCTGCGAAACAATAGAGTTCTGACATTTTATGCTTTTGCGTAGAAGTTAGTTGTATTCTTTCGTAATTTAGGATTCATACATCTGTTTCTTAGACTTGCCCTGTTTTTGGCCACCACCATTTACCGCAGCAATCACCACCATTTTCCTGGTAGCGCCTGTCCGTCGAGTCTTCTTTTGGACGCTCTGGCATTGTGACTCGTGATGATTTGAACTGCAGTCTCCAAGAGCGCCTCTGAATGCCTACGATACACGTACGTCAGTGTATATTAGTTCGCGTACTCAGACGCGGGAAATTTATTGGCCGTGCCACCGCCAACCGCCTCGAGCGCTTGAAGTGAGGGGGGGGGAGGTAAGGATACTTGTACGAGTTCGTGTGACTTGCTAAAAGCGAGAATGTAGAAAGCAAATTTATGGTAACGCGCAAGATCCGGGAAGTTTAATAGCTTCCGGATTGGACGAGATGGATGGGAAGGGATGATAGCTTGCGACTCGCTTATGTAGGGTGATGGAAACAACGGAAACCTCCGATCACTGGAATCGACGTGCGAACTCGATCTCGGCGGGCCCCTCACTCTGTTTTCATCTCGTCATTTACATTTCCGGCATCTCTGTGGGATCGCATCGCTCTATTAATAATCGATATTCAAGATCACCAGGCGTTAAGGAATAATAGCCGGGATTTTTGCCTGATTGCAAGGAAACGTTCGCTTTTTATTGTAGAAACACGTACTTTGGTAAAAAATATTTGCTACCATTAAATCGCATCACAAGGCCCCCTTATATTGTACAGTTTTTGTATATGATATGAATACTTTTATTTGATTCTGACCTCGATAAGTAGTGAAAACAAGTGATTAATTTAAACTTATAATATATACTCGGAGTAGACTTTCCAATTATAGATTTAATATACATTAATAGTTACATTAATAAGTTAATCTAAGTATGTAAATGTATATTTATCTTCACATCTTTTTAAACATTTCAGGATTAGTTTCAACCCATTCTTACAACTTTTTGATTTTTCGGTAAGATATTCTATAGACAATGCTATTCTCAGTTCAACTATTTCGAACTGAACCCCCCAAGGCTTGTAAAGATCTTTACAAGGCTCCCATATATGACTGTGGTTCAATTCACTATGCATTCTTGGTTATTTCCCGCTTTTTAAGGCAGCTGTTGAAGTAGTACAGAGGCAAAAACCTCATTTCCTACGTTGTTTAATCGCCTTTAAAAGGAGTGCGTCATAAAAATCCAAAAATATCTTGAAATTATTTTCAGCTGTGGTAATACAAGCATCATGTAGTCAATATTCTGTTAACTAAATCAACTATCAAAAATCCAAAAACAGTTTTAACAAAGTCAAAAATGTATATATGACGGATATTTAGATAAAGAAACGTGGAAAGCGGGCTTTCTGCTTGTTACGACACATTGTCTCGTTATAATTTTGTATATTGTAATATGACTAAACAAAGAAACGAAATGTACTGTGTTGAAAATATGATGGTTTTCATGTTGAAGATGATGGTGGCGGCCGTGATAGTAGTGGTGACACACACGCAAAAATTTGGAATGCAGTCATCTCTCTCTACAATTGATCTTCGCTTTTCAATTTGAAAAAAGAATTTTGTTTTCAATTTGTTGAAAAAATATGGGTAATTAATTTTCACATTAATTGAATCGACATATATATCAAAATAAAAGATACCGAGCAAAGGAACTTGTCAATTTATAATAGAGTAAGTGTTTATGTTAATATTTTTCCTACAGTTATATTAAAAGTAGTATCTTGCAATGAACAGATGCTTTTCTTCAGACTTGACATTGTCGCCCGGGAACGATGTTTCATCTTATTGCCAAAAGTACTGGTAAATTAGCTATTTCTACTAATCAGAAACAAATTCGGATGTATGAAAACGTGTGGGAATGGATGATGCGGATTCAAGACCAAGCAGATCAGAAAAGAATCGTGAAGTATTTTTGCACCCGCATTCCAAACGCAAATCTAATTCTCAGCGGAGTTTTTAAAAACATCTTGCGAGGAATGTCCGGAAACTAAATGATAGTTATTTCTATTGGTATTCCTTGGTCAACTGACACTCAAAAAGTGAACATTTCATGATTCTATTTTCAAATTCATTTTAGATGTGTCCTTGGATATTTTTCGCCGAACGGTCTTATTAGCTATGGAGAACCGTATTATTAGTTGGAACACAGTTTGGGAACCAAAAGTCTACCTCATGCAAATGCGATATTCGCACAGAACCCGATGAACAGAAAGTAGCGCATTACTTTGCGCCGCTGAATACACCATTTTATATCCAGTTGTACGGAAATTTAGACCTGAGCGGTATTTTATGTGTGTGGAACCACCAATCTACCCAAACCAATGTAAATATATCGCGCATTAAACTCTACATCGTGCCGTCAGTTCTTATAATTTAAGTCTTTGATGTTGCCTGGCGGGGCTATCGAATGTGAAGGATATCAAATGGCCACGGCCGCTCAGGTTGCGCCATTGCTCCGCTCTCTAGCATGGGCGGTTCAGAAGCGCTATCTAGTGGAAAGATCCGCGGGCGTGTGTTGGCGGAGCCCGCGAGGGGCGCTTCATGCCACGCCCTTCGCCCTTCGAGGCTGCTTCCCGCCCTCGCGAGGCTCCACCGCGTGATTAATGTGCGCCGCTCCGATATCGCACGATATTTGCACGTGCTCTGCTGACGGATATGCGTGTTGAAGAGTAATTATGCCCGCTTTCGAGGGCGCTGTGGTCCGTGAGAAGTGTACCAATATCCTTCGCTGTGTGTTATTCTTAGACATTCATTAGCTTTGCAGTGTGGAATTCTATATGTGTTGAAATGTGTAAATAATGTAATGGTCTCCGGAAACAGTTTGCATGCTGAATTTGTTTACTTTTTATTGGTGATCAGCTACGTCAATGTGTGTCCGGAATATTAACAATTTATTGTGTTGTATCTATTTTCGTACATCAGGTAAATAAAATTAATCATAGTCTGTTCATAATTTCCATGTGAATGTATTCTTGAACCTCATCTCTATTACTTGATGTAGAGGTAATATAAAGAGCTTCAAAGATGCTTAAAGTAAATACCTGTTCATGCATCCGTACCGCATACATTTATTTCAGTTCGTGCCACATGTTGTGTGATGTAAATTACTTATTTTGTTGACTATCGTGCGTGTTGTAGGATGCTGGTAGTTATTCGCCGTGTTACGGATACAAAAATGCATTAACTTCAAAAGATCGAATACTTTGCGATGATAAAACGAGGTAATAGTGAGCATGAACGAAGGTATGTATTTCTGCAAAATCTACTTTACTCGTAAAAATCTATTGCACATAAAATATACTATTTTATAACACTCATGATTTGGATTACCCAGTTTCTAAAATTGAATCATAATCACCCCATTCCGTTATATCGAGAAACTAGACAATGTGCATGTGCGTGGCACTTGAGGCTGTCGAGTGAATGCTTCTGATTTACCGCGTTACGTACTCCCAAACGGCTCGGGTCCTCAGAGCCACCGCAGGGCGTGCCACGTGTACACGTTGCCGGGGCGTGTTTACACGTCGCTGCGATGATGATGAATGCGACACCGAGGGGCCGAAAGGAGGCAGAGCAGGGAGGGATAAAACGAGGGTGAGGGGTGGGTTGGAGAGGCGCGAGGCGGGGTTGGATGGGGAGAATGAGGAGAGGGATTGGTCTAGGGGGAGCGGGAAGGGAAGCCACGTAGTGACATGGGATGGTGAGAAGAGTGGGATGGGATGGTGTGGTGCGAGGGAGGGGGAAGTTATGAAATGTGCTAGAAGTGAAGCAGGGAGGGATAGAACAAGAGGAATTGGACGTGACAATGAGAAAGAAGACGAGTGGGATGGGATGGTGGGGTACGAGGGAGGGGGAGGTGATGAAATGGGCGCGAAGTGAAGCAGGGTGGAATAGGACCAGAGGAATTGGATGTGACAATGTGAAAGGAGACGGGATGAACCTGCGTCGGGACGAGTTAGAGTGGGATGAGGAGGAGCAGGGAGAACAGTGTTGGAACAGAGGGAAGTGGAATGTAAAGGAGCGAGGCAGAGCAGGATAACTCGACGCAATCCACTGCAAGTCAAACCGGTTCCGAATAGGATAGGATGACATGTAACGAGACAGATCGGATAGAAACCATTCGCAGAGAGTCAGATTGAGTGCGGGCAGGTCAAGATGACACGTAACGACCCGGGTTAGACAGGGCATGGCAGATCGGAGCAATCGTCAGCGAGTCAGACCGGGTCCTGACAGGTCAGGGTGGCACGTATGAGACGTGTCGGATAGGGGAAGGCAAGCCGAAGCAATCCGCAGTGAGTCTGCCCCGGGGCAGGGCAGGTTAGTATGGCAAGTAACGAGACTGGTCGGTCTGAGTGGAATGAGATAGGACGAGACTGGAACGAATCAGAAACGGAACGGGGTGTGGCACTGCGAGACGAGATAGGAGGATGCATATCGGTGAGGCACGAGGCGAGTGGAGGGCCGTATCGGTGTGGTAGGACGGAATAGAACAAACGCGGAGAGACAGGATGGACTAGATTACGTTCGAATGGGGCGTGGCGCCGGAGGAGGAGGGAGCGGGGAAGAGCGAAGCGGGCTGCAGGGGCGGGGACGTATGCCCGGGACAGCCGTCTGTTCGCATATTGTTTAGCTTTATGTAAATGCGCGTGCTTTTCGTGCGAAAGCTGAATTTTTAAACCTCGTTTAGGTCATGAAAATGCACTACCGTGTGTGCCTGCAGAGGGGCGTGTTCTGGAAAATACCACGAACATTTTTTTGTGTTACGACTATTTAGTTGATCCTTGCAGGATAATTAGATGCAAGTTAAATTAGGTTATACTATTAAAGCGGTGCACTTAGTTGATTATGAAACAAGTTTCATTCCCAGTTGGCGCATATTGGCGAGAAAAGTGTTGCATTTTCGCGGCAGTCTAATCGCTCCCGTTTTTTCCTGTCTTTGGTAAGTTCCACTGTTGCTGTACTATTGGACCTACTCATTATTTTCTCGGTATGATAAAGCATAATTATTTTTTAAAATTTCGTTTAATTTATGTGATCGTCTGCAAATATTCACATAAATACAAATTAAGTTATAAAGTAAGCAAAAGTTATCACAATAATGATTAAGACGAGTTTAATAATAATAATAATAATAATAATATATCAAATGTCAAATTTTAAAAGTGTTTGAATTTTTGAAAAGGTGTTACCAAGTCTTATCTGATGTTCCTTTTGCATCATATTTTATTGACGAGTTTGTGCCGAAAATGTAATAGGGAGAGCGAGACTGGTTGTTAACACGTGGTAGTTTTTAATTGTTTTACGCAACTGCGAGTCATATTTGACAAATATAAGGAAACTACATTTATTAGTATTCCTTGTGGTATTTTTTCGTGAATGTTTGTCGAACTTTTTAGAGCCGTTAAAAGTCATCAAGTTACGACGTGTCAACCGCAACCTCAAGTGGGTTTGGTTGGCACAGGCCATGAGGTAAGTTGGCACGTTACTTCCGTGAGAATATGGAATAACAAATCAACGTCAGAATGAATTATTTTTCATTGTTTTTTGAACAAATAAATGCAGATAAGTTTATCACGGTTTGGCCTTGCAGAACACCCACACATTGGCAACTACAGCAGGCTTGGTAGTTTCAAAATTAAGTATTTACAAATCAGTTTTTAATTCGATTTAATTAATATTTTACCTCTTTCTTAATGAAACTGCTTCTTGTCTTTTTTGGAAGAGAATTTTATCTCGCTAAAGACGATCAAGGTAAACTTGCAGGTTTAAGCGGCTAGGTAAGAAAAATAATCTTTAAAAAAATTAATGTTAACTCTTTATAAAACTGAGCATCATCGGTTGAAAACAAAACGTTTGAGCACTTTCATATCCGAAAATACAAGCCTGTCTTATCGTTAGAGGAAGCCTTTCCCCAGAGAGTTCCCTACCGTGTCACGAACGGCGTACTGTTGCGCCTATTTAACGAAATGTGCAGTCCACCTCGTGTCTCCCGCTCGTGTTACCCAAGATCGGCGGGAGAGCCCACAGGGTGAGTCCACTGCCTTGCTGCGTTCTAGGCGGAAACACAGGGCCATCACATAATAGGAATTGAATGGAAAGGTTGTTATGTTTTTGAAATGGGTTAGAAATGTCACGTAAATTTATGAGGTGATCAGTAGAAGAGTAACAAAACCACTAGTGGCCTCTGCGTCAGTAGCGGCCACATCAAGAACGAAATTTAAAAAATGAAAATTGAAGATTACCCACTAACTTCAAACATGCAAAACGTGGAGCCTATGTCTTCTAGTGGTGAGGATCAGAACGAAAATTTGAATTAATTTCTTGCCTCTTATTTTATATGTAAAGAATAAGCTGAAAACGTGTTATAGGCGTGAACATTACAGTAATATAATAGGAAGGGCTTTTCTTGAAGTGTTTTGGTCTCAGAAACATGGGAGGGGGGGTAGAAAATCGTTTTGCCATTTGAGTAAGGAAGTGACCAGTACCAAACTTAGCCGTGGTTAAGTGACTACTTCTGGAACAAAATCATCTATTGGTTAGGCCGTGAACGGCAGGTGACACAAAGATAGTACTTATGAATCCTAAGTGGCTAATAAAGGAAATTAACTACCAACCTTCCCCGGTCTCTCCTATTACCTTCTTTCGCGCTATGAAATGTTGTACTTTCCTTTTTTACTTCTTTTCAACATGCTTCACTGTGCATCACAGGATACCTGCTTGTTGGCTGTTCCGTTGATCAAGCAATGTGTTGTTAATACAAATATAAGTTTAAACAATCCAACTGAAATCTACCAACCCTCCGAAGATAGTTCTTTTTAAATAGTATTTCCATTTGTACCTCCTTTATAACGTACGCAAAGAAACAATAAAGATAAGGTACGATCATTTCCGGCACCAAAGATACAGCAGTTTCTTATGTGTGCTTACAAATTTCGCATTGCATTTCTAAGACGTATAAGCAGTCCTCTGATGCAACATCTCTTTTAATTTATAATATAATTTACTTATTCCCTTTCTCATTGCGTAATAACTTTCCGTACGCAGTGGAACCGGATCTAAACTCTTTAACCCCCACCGACTTACCCGTTTCTCAGCTTTGTTTCTATATCACTGCATTTCCCCCATCCCCACTCTGCGTTCAACTTGACTCACCGCAGAACTTCCACCTGCCACGTCGCCCTTCCACTCTCCCGCCCGTTATCTCTGCTGCAGCAGCTCGCGGAGCATGCTGCCACGTCGTATTCCTCCTCATGAACCGACTCGACGTCCGTGTAACGAGACACCCGCGTCGCGCCAACTCGAAATCACCCCAGGCACTCGCACGCTCTCGCAGCCACAGCCAGGCGCGAGCGGCGATAAAGCTTGGCTCCTGTGTCATACGCTGTGAAAGATTATACTCACTTCTAGAAACTACATGGATGGAAATATTGTTGTCTGAAATGTATTCACTAATACGATAAAGTATGTATAAAATCTTATCAATATCGTTTCATCTTGCTGCTCGAAGATTTCATTTGGACTTTTCCTGGTTAGGAAAAATACTAATTAATAATCGCCTTGAGTATGGTTGTTACATTGTTTTGTTCTGATACATCGCTACGATCTCTTTCCCACGGTGCATCAAGACATTAAAGTAACATTTCCGTATCCGAGTGTCTTTTAAAGATCTTAAATGAAATATTTATAAAAATTCACTAATTTAAAATAAAATTTGAATTAAATATTTAATTTATGTTTACAAAAAATAATATATTTTAATACAAGTATATAATTATTTTACTTGCACTAACAATTTGAGGCTTATTAACGTATAATTTGCAAAGTTACAATTCTTCCTCCTGCTTTAGTGACGAGTGCCGATTCGTTACCGGCCATGCCCCGGGAATCAAGTTAGTGAGACCTGTCGGAATAGAGTTCGTAAGTCGAGTAGCCGGTGGTTTCTTTGATCACTTTCAGATGAATGTCAGAGGAGCACCCTGCACGTACCCCACGTGATCTTGCAATCGAATTCCCATCTCTGCCCATCCAACTCCCCAAAACCAGACCGGGACGCCGCGCCGTGTGGAGGGAACGTCCGTGTCTTCCCCCCTCACAACCGCCACAGGCCGGCGAGGATCCGGTTTACATCCCAAAAAGGAATAAGAGTTTTTCTGACGAAAATTCGCCGTTTTCCGGCGCATGATTACATACCTCTTTCTTACGAAGCAAGGACGAGAAAGTAAGGAGGAAATGGGGTCATCCATAAACTACGTAACGCAAATTTGCAGAATTTTGAATACCCCCTCTCCCCCGTAACGCGTGCTTGACCCCCTCTTAAAAATTACGTAACGCATGCTACCATTTCCCATTTACACAAAGTAAAAATAAATTATAAACCAGAAACAACGAGCTGTAACAATTTTGTTTGTGTTGTGTATAAGAATGAATAATAATTAATGACAGAATTAGCTGGCGATGCCGACTGCACCTAACAGTAAGAAAGTGGACAATTTTTTCATAAAGGAAGGACACGTATGCGCGAAAATTTCACACAACAAGCCGTGCACACGCCGTCATGGATGACGCATGGGCCTCGCATCTGTTGCATCAATTTAATTGGATTCTAGAATATACTGTTGATCAGTTTTGAATATTTTCTTTGCAGTCTAACAGATTCAATCAATATACAATATTGATGAACAATATTTTGACCTCTGAAAATACCATGAAGACTGAATAAAAACAATTATTTCAGCAAATGTTGATTTTTTTTTAAAGACGAATGCATTACGTAACACTTAACTCTCACTCCCCACTTACTCCTACGTAACGCTGCGATGTCTCAAATCCCCTCCCCCTCTTTAGCGTTATGTAATTTATGGACGACTCTTAATGCTACTTTCACTCATAGTGACACAGAGATGCACTGTGTTTTACGAGGGTTCGGTCTCCGCCCTTCTCTGCGCCGCGCCGGATGCGCCGCTCCGCATCGAACCCCCGACGCGAGGGATCGGAGCGCCTCGCCTCGCCCCGCCACGCCTCGTTCTTCCCCTCCCCTCCCCCCCCCCACCCCACCCGCCCCGCCCGCGTAGCGCCGTGTGCTAATAGCTCCGCATTATACGCCGGGCGCCCCATTAGCCCCTGCCTGCGTTGCCTTCGACCGCAGCGCGTCTGCGGAGCGCGGCCTGATAATGAAGCACCGAATCTAACATCGACGCCGATGGAATTTGTGGGTTCGTTGGTGAGGGGGGAGGCTGGGACCCTGTTCTTTTGAATAAATGTGGTGTCGGAAGGAAGAACAGGAAATCGATGAAATAGGGAAATAATGCGACTTGACATTGAAACTGGTGGCTTTAAAAGTTGACAGAACCTTTTTCTGAAGTGAAAATGATATTTTGGTTCAAAGAATTGGATAATTTATGGATGTGTACTAGAGTGTATAAAACTGTACAAGTAAAGACCGCATAGTAGAAGACTAGGTTTGTGAAATTTTCTTTGTGTATTCGTTGCAAACGATTATTTTGTTCGAGGTCTGAAATGTAAGATTTTGGAAAGAAAACTAGATATATCTGACATTTCAATTCGCCTATGTGCTCGTCTTTGTTAAAAACCCACAATGTAGGGAATCAAGTGTTTTTTCGTCATTTCTATTACTGATGTGAAAATAAATTTAATGTCTTAAATTAATTTGTACTTAGTAGCATATTTTAATGGAGCTAAGAAAGCTATTCTCTCTCATATTCTACTCTTGCATATCTTCCATCGTTACCTGAATGGATAATTACGTATTCAACATCAATTAGTCGAAGAAAAAAGCACTTTAGAAACAAGTAATTATTTTATGGGCTTTCACAAGAAGCGAACGCCCACTTCTTTTTCGTGAAAATGTTTTTAATGTCTAAACATTACGTAAAACTCCATTTTTAAAATAAAAAATATCATACTCTCCATTTGCGATATAAAAAATTGAAATGAATTTTGGCGTAATTATACTGCTTTAAATTTTTCAAGTTTCTTAAGTGATCTATATTGTGATGCTTAAGATGCCGAAACGTCTTTAGTAGCATCACGATAATAGTGTTAGATTTTCGCCCCTTTGAAATATAATTTGTTTCTTAATATTTGGTGATAAAAGCTCTGGAGCATTTTGTTCTCACGAGCTATTGAATAGAATGGGAAAACAAAAAGGCCTCATGTAACTTACGAGAAACATGAAAGGCTTTTTCAGAGGCTTGTTATTTTTGGCGGCGAAACCTGTGATCCTCCTCTGCTCTAGAATTTTCCTTATTGGCACATTCTTCATCTTCCTTACAAGAATTTTGAAATTACAGTCCTCAAGGACGACTAGTGCGTCTGAGCCTGTTATTCTGTAATAAAATGATAAGATGAATATACGCATTTTCTTAAAACATCTCTCTTCTTCCAACCAGTATATTTTCTCAGTAAAATCGTTGTGGAAAAATCTTCGTGGGAGTACTAATCACACTGATTTATTAAACGTGGTTTGCCAAGCACTGCTATTATAAACACATCCCTCATTTTCTTCTTTATAAAGGCAGCCCCTGAATTCCTGGCTTATGTCATTTTTCAGGCTCCTTTCGAAATATTCCCCCTCGCTCCCAAAGCGCAAATTTATTAAACACTCCCCTCGGCCGCGCTGCTTGCAAACAAAACACGGGCGACGCGCGGAAGCACGCCCATGTTTACACGCGCGATTTCGGGCGTGGGTGGGGGATTCCGGGTGTCCGCGTACAAGCATTCCCACACAGTCTGTGCCAAAAAATCCTCCCTTAGGCACTACTACAGATATTAGTGGTGCAAATGATTCCGAAAAATAGCCACATGGGTTGCCTCTTAATGAATTTGCGATTAGTAATATGGTGAATTTGCGTGAGGGACATCCATTTCCGAACTGTAGCCAAAAAATAGTTGACTGCAATAAAAAAAGACATCCAGGGAAGTAAGATGACAAAGAATATGTAATGCGGCGTATAGGGTAGATAATAGATATATGTAGATTTATAACATACGTCTGTCATTAACTTTTCTGCTGACGAATTTCCCCATGACTTCTACAATAAATAATGGCATTGGATATGATGATAGGAAATCCGATATCTTGAAGTTTGCGAGATGCAGAAGCAAACCCATTGTCTCATCGGGAATAGCTATAAAAAGCATCTTCGACGAACGAATATCTCGTTTAACACTGCTCTGTATTCTGGGTTAATTCCGAAAAATGCTTATATGAAAAAACAGTTCTCCTTCCGTTTAAATGCCACCTATTGAGGACATCCTGTCTGTATACAAAACGCTAATAAAGATAACGGTTTTGTAGCGAGTGAGAATTCATTGGTTTTGGTTGTGTCAGCTACTCTGGTCTTTAGTCCCATGCTGTATCCGGGAAGTGGCGGTGTTTCTTCCTACTGATGGTTAGATAGTAAGGAATATGATCAGCGATGATATTTTCAAAATGTAGGTACTAATTTTAATATAAAGAAAACGGTTGTGGAATAGTATTTTTTTCAACGAGGACATAATGATGGCTATTATTTATGAGTTAATGTTTACGACACAATCGACGTAAAAGCGAATGCCGTAATTTCTACGAGTGAATAATAGCCATTATGCGCGAGTTGAAGACAACACTTTATCTACAACCTTGAATTTTTCTGAATAATTTTGAACAGATTTTGTTTTATTTGAAAATCAAGTATAAGGATTACCTACAGCAAACAATTCTGTAATATAAGATACATAATACGTCTGAATTTATTTTGTGACAAAATTAATGGTGAAATACTGTTGAAAATCTTTTGTAAAGTAAACCAAGAAAATGTTCTAAAATAATTCATCCTGTTTCTCTTTCTCTACTCCATAAATGTTGTATATGATTGTTCATAAGAATTCCTGAATTTTCTGGCAATAATTGTAGAGTTGTCAAATTCGCTATTTTCTGAGTACAAATTTCATTGTCACTGTCTCTGAATTAAAGATTCATTTTCTGTTGAATGATCAATGCGAAATGTAACGAGAAACAGTACAACAATGCTTAGATTACGTACATGAAACTGCGTAATCATTCACTTGTCTACCATGGTTCAAAAGAAGCGCGAATTGCAAAGAGAATGCAAATTTCCAAAAATTCTAGGAATGTGCCCGAACGATTCCCAGCTGGAATCCTTGGGGTGTGTAATCGATGTCATTTGTCGATTAAATATGCAGCACATTTATTTCTCTGCGACCATTTAATAATACGAATATTATTAAATGGTCGCAGAGAAAATATTTTTTAGAAAATAAATTGCAGAAGTAATGAAAATAGAACATTGCTCCACAATATTACTTGGTGAATGGGCTAGAGAGGCAATGCAATAAATGATCGAGTTGTTTGAGATGTTTAATGTAGTTTAAACGGCTCTTCAGATGTGTTCGGAATCTAAAATACTACATTCACTAATTACCGGGAGCGGTAGCTCAGTGCATCAACTGATGTCACTGCAGCGCCTCTGACCAGGAGGTCCTAGGTTCGGGTCCTGACGGCAGGATTTTCGACACTAGCTTTTCAGCTAGGTTGAATTCAGTTGCTGTCTGGAGGAGAATTCTAGCGGCCGGCTGCTCTGATCAGTAGTTTTCCGTGGTTTCTCCGATCAACACCAGGCGAATGCCGAGCAGTACCCTAAAAAACGACCACGGACCGCACGCGATCTTTTCCTCTTCCATCCTCACCCCTTACACACACACATACACACTTACACTAATATGCACTACACTACCACATATTCCGGGAGACCGGTCGGGAGCTTAAAGCTTGTCCTGGCTGGGGCGGTGCCCCGCTGGTGGGAGAGTCCTGGTTAAGGGGAAACCCCGCTAGTCGACGGTAGGTCGGCGCAGGATCTCGCCATCCAGCGGGTGTAGATCACCGCCATCTCCCGTGGAAAAACATACACTACACTTACGGTACCAATGAACTAAGCCGTTGACGCGCCCGGAATACCCAAACAAACAACCAATAAAACACTAATTAATCGAGAGATTTGAGATGAAATCTTCAAAACATGAAAGTTTCATTTGCGTATAATTTTATCTCAGAAACTCCCAGTATCCCTTTCGCGTAAGTTGTTTTCACAGTTGCTGTCAGTTTACTTTTCGTTGAATGGCGGTGGATTCTACCTAAATGTTGGTTATATCTGAGGTGTGATTTTTCGTTTCGTTAGAGAGATCTTTCCTCCAGAGGTTTAGAAAATGGATCAGTGAAGGCTTCTTCCCCTCCGCAGTTCCCGTAATTTATTAGTGGACATTTCACAACCTAAGAGCCAGACTAACTCGCATATATTAAGCATTTATGTTTTCATTTCCAACAATTATTTGTTATTTGACAGTAAAATAACGCTGCCACATAGCGACATAAGGCCAGTTTCTTTAATCAGTTTTATTTGTGTCTTGTGTTTTGCAAACTCTTTCATATTTTGAACGAATATTACGATCCCATTTGAAGGATGATTGTATTCTTGTTTTCCTCAATGGTACATTTTCTGGCACTGATTTTGACATGAATTATCTCTTTTATTGGCGATGAGTTCAGGAGTAACAATAACTTGATTTACCAACAAATAATACATTGAATTATTGCAGCTTTTCTTATTATGTGAACAATTTGTACTTCCGATCGCTCGAAAGGTTTTTCACCCCTGTTGCGAACAATGGCGCCCGCGTGGAACAGTCAGCGGGAAGCAAGAGTTCTCTTATTATTGATAGAGCCAATCGATATCGAATTATGTATCAATATCTGATGTGGTTATATAGCTGTCGTATCATTTTATTGGTTTTTGAAATTTGCTTATTCCTACTGCACCTAATTATGTTTAATCGCGGTGCCTGGTGTGGCTCGATCAAGTTGAACGCCACTGTAATTTCATTTTAACGTCCCTGATATTGCTTGGAAAAGCAGGCTTGTGTATTGAGTATCTGTTGCTTCATTTGTATGTATGGGAAAACCTGGGCAGTTACAAACCTCTGTTTAACGATTTTAGAGAAATTAGGATACCTATTTACAATATAATCATTCTTCGGGGTAACAGGCGAGGCGCAGCAGGCTACCTCATTCGAAACACGACAGTGTGAGTATATTGGGGTGTATCAATTTTGCTAACAGAACATTAAAAATCTAACAGATGCACTGGAGTCATTTTTTTTTTTCAGCTGAAACACTTTCTTCTCTAATAACTTCATTTCGAACGATTTGAATTGTTTGTTGACTTTTGTTGTTTAATTCTTAGGGATATGCGTTTTTCGTATGTTCATTTGCTTAGGTTTTATAATGCGTATTTTACAGTACTACAGTAATATTATAAATGTTAATGTTCTCAGGCAAACCCAATTAATGTAATGGTTAATAGATAATTCAATTATTGTGCGTTGTTCATTCAATTAGCCTACTCAGTGTACATCATAGAATATTCAGTGCATTATCCTCTCACCTTTCGTATTGATTGCATGTTGGTCTGCGCGGGAAGAAATCCTTGAAAATCAGAATAACGATAAAGAAAAACCCGAAATTGAGATTCTATCAGAGGTTGAATTTTTAACAGTAGTATATAAATGTAAACTGCAGATAATTTTTGATGTTGGGAGAGATGAACTGCATTTCTTGAGGGTAAAGTATCCTAGCATTCGCTAGGGGAAGAACTTTCATTGGCAAAAGTATTATTTATCCAAATGTAATAATAATAATAACAATAATAATAATAATAAGAGTAATTATGTGATTATAGTAAATTTGTAAAACTTGTAAATATGTTTAATGTATATATTGTAATATCAGGTTGTCAAGCTTTGGTAGAAATAACTGAGACTTGCGTCACTTGAGAAATGTACTATAAAGATGTGAAAATAAATAATAATATAATAATAATAATAATAATAATAATAATAATAATAATAATAATAATAATAATAATAATAATAATAATAATATTCCGCGGAATGTTCCCAGTATTCATGTTTCCCCATTGCGTCATCGAACATTTATACGTCATCAGTTTAGGTGGAGCGATTATCACCCTCTAACGGGCACGCTCCCCTGCAGTGTGTTTGTAGCCACAGATGGGCATGCCCAGCGTCCTCCCCCTCCCTCTGGCGACGGCCGTGCACCACGTCCCCTGCGTCCCCTATTTCCGCACTCGGCCTCTGCGTTAGAGCGCACCCCTGGACGCTGTCGTGTCTCGTGCGCACTGTGGGCGATAGAGGAATTACGAATGGCCACTCTTCTCAGCGAGTGTTTGCATTTTTGATCCTTTGCGCATGCCGGAACTCGAACGTTACGATAGTGTTATGGTGCAAAATACTAATCAACCAGAATTGGTGAGTGTAATCATGGGACATGTATCTGACACGATACATGTCACATGTTCAAGATAAATGTAATTGCTTGCAACTGTGGCAGCGGTGCGTGGAGTTTATGTTCCGACGACTACATCAAGTTATTACCCCTGATGTGTAGATACTTAATTCTCTGTATTTATAATAATAATAATAATAATAATAATAATAATAATAATAATCTGTATGTATTATAATGCAGAGCTGTAGTAGTTGGTAACTGTAGTCAATCAAATGGGAATCAAAATGATGTGGCTTAATGGCAAGTATTAGCAGCACAGTCTATTGTCACAACTTGAAATTATTTCTATTTAGAAAGAACGGTTACGTGGCTGCGACGTAAGGTTATGTTCTATGCTCTGCAAAAAGTATTCCCAGCCTCGTTGGCGGAGATGTAACGAATCTGTACGCTGAGGCGAAGGTTACGGATAGTTGAGACTTGTAAAGTATGGATGTTTTCGCCCTTATGGCTGCGGCGTGATTGGCTTCTCATATCGTCTTGATCATCATTTGATTCATTCTATCTATAATTAATATAAGTTATTATTTTATCTTTCATTTGGTTTCATGTATTATTTATTTTGATGAGCCACTGTCACAGAAAATATTTTCTGTCTACGATACTACGAGCGGTACATTTTTGGAATTTCCTTCACTATCTGAGAAATACATTGTCATACATCTCTTTTTTTGGGGGGAAAATAAGCTGTCTCACGTCTCCTACAATTGCCTACTATTGTTGCTGCAAACGTCTCCAATTTAATGCGCCTGGAATTGAAAATTTATAAGTGCACTAGGAAATACGAGGATATGGAAGGGAAAACTAGTTTCAACGCAGATTGGTCGTAAATTAATTAAACAAATTAAATAAATATTTAGTCTAATCTAATAATTTTAGTGTATTCTTGAGTACGATCTTCCCAAAGTATCCAACAATTTGTAACCCGTTCTTAAAGAGTTTCTTTGTTTCAGGTGAGTACACCCAGACGAAGACGGGCTTTTTTGAGTTTGTGAGTACAAAAAATACACACGTCGTATTTTTGTTGGAATTAATTTAGCACGGTGTAGGTTGCACACTTAGTATAAATCAATTAAAACAAGATCCATTGGTTAAAATATCAGACAATGCATGTCTGTGAAGCGAAGAACACACGAGTTCCAAGCATATTTTCACATGGTCTTGTTCTCCTTTTGTCACTGGAAGAAAATTGAGGTTGTGCGTTACCCCATCCTGTCAACGTATGGAATCGCTGTTGATTGATGTTTATGGGCACGTCATCTACTACGGTTGTCGGTCCATTAGTGTAGTGAATTTTTTATTCCGGGAGGTGGTGGTGTTTGTCCCCATTGGATTGTGAGATCCGTTGCGGACTACACATCGGTTTGCGGGGATTTTCTCCTCCAGAGAGCTCCCCAGCAGGATTCTCCATATCTGGGAGAAGCTGTAAGCTCCCGACATGTGGGGTAGAGCAGTGCATGTTAGTGTGTGTGTGTGTGTGTGTGATGGAAGAAGACAGGATAAGGAAAGGGAAGGAAAGATCGCGCGTGTTGCGTTGCTCGATTGTTAGGGTATTGCTCCGGCATTCGCCTGGAATTGGTCGGAGAAACCTCGGAAATACGCCGATCAGAACAGCTAGCCACTGGAATACTTCCCCGGACAGAGCTGAATACTATGCAGCTAAGTAGCTAGTGCCGCCCCCACCCCCTTTCGGGACTCGAACCCTAGGGTCTCGCGGTCAGAGTCGTCGCATAGTCAGCGGCAATTCGAGCTCCGAGCTCAATCAGCCCGTGCGCGGAATGGTATTCGACCCACTGTCCCGCGGAGGGGGCAGGAGGGGGAGCGTGAACCTGTCCGGCGGCGAACCCCATCCACCCTCCTCTCGCTGAACCCCTCGCCACCGCAACGCTCTCCTCGCCCTCCCCTGCACGAGCATCGCTCTGCGCCAGGCCCGCAGCCTCCGCAGTAGAGCGCCCGTCAGCCAAACTGCCGAACTAGAAGTCCAAGGTGGTGGATAATCCGATGGTGCTAAGTTTCACGCGAACGGACGGGAGTTAGCTTGTGCGGTCGATCGTCTGCAATTTACCTCTCATGTGTTTGTGATGCGTGTTTTTGAGTTAATGTGCTTAGAAAGGTTTATTGGTTACTACGCAAGCAACAATGTAACACATGCGTGATTTGTGAAGACGTGTAAACTTTGTTCATTCGTTCAATGAGATATCTATGTTATAAAAACAGCAGTATTGTGTGAAAGTAAAAGGACTTTGTTGTTAGTAATTTCCTCCTGGACAAGATCGATCTCCTGAGAGTGTAAGTCTTTTAAAACTTTCAAAAATAATTTTATTTATTAATATTTATTTGTTTCACGACACAGAATAACTCTCAACTGACAATGATAAGTTGATATTGGAATACCTCAGGAACCGCACTTCTTTAAGCAACTTAATAATTTAACAAAGTGAATTGTTTACTCCAAATGATGCGTGAATAAACAAACAGTATACCAAAATCAAAAGTTCTTCATAAAGATCATATGAAATATTGCTATAAAATGAAATAATTATTCGGTTTAAAGAAGCTGAACCTGTTGTTGAATGAACAAATAAAGAACATATAAGTAAAATATCCTCTCTCAATCTGGGGAAAAGAGTGTGTAGCGGTAAATCGATTGAAAAACCGACAACTTTTGTGACGGTGAGTTTACCTGTCGGCGGACCGCACATGTCGCATCCACCACGTGCTTACTCTCTGCCCGCATCCCCACCGCCGCTGGCGTCGTGGTGGCAGGGACGTGAAGCAAAAGCGATGGCCAGAGGTGGGAGACGATGCGCACGGTAGATGGCTGGGGTGTGACTAGATGTAGAGCGGGACAGGTTAGGGATAAACCAGACATGCGTCACGGTGGCGAATCGAGATTGCAGGTGGCAAGAAAGACAATGACTGGCGAGGGCGGGCTGCAAATGAGGGCAGTGATGGGTGGGGCTGGCCTGGTGACTGCCTGAGGAAGCGACACCGGTCGCTTCGGTCGGGAGGTAAGCGTGACCTGAAACAGGGAAAGCCGACAATGGAATAGATGCAAAGTGGCTGGCACCCTCCGCTGTGGGGAGGAGAGGTCGAAGCCTCCCCCCCCCCCCCGCAGTGCTGCCCGCAGCAGCAACTGTGACAGTGGCTGCGGTGGCAGAGCGGGGAGGCTCTGAGGGGACCCGAATCCTGCACTGTAATCGACACTCCCTGCTCGCAGAGAGCAACAGTGCTCACATTTGGGTTCCAACGTTGGCAAACCGAACACGTGAATTGATGGGCGCACTGGGAGAGATTCTCGAAGCTCAAGTAAATTTGTATTTGTCATGGATTAAAATATGTTAATAATACTCATGTCCGAATTTTTTTTATTAAATGGACATTTAATAAAACATTTTTATTTAATTGCACTTTTTCGGCCATTTAATAAAAAAAATTATTCGGATTTGGCTGCCTATAATTAGAAGATATTTTAATCCATATTTGACGATCACAAATATAACCTCAAAACATGTATTTGACGTAATAAAAAATCATTTTTTAATAAATAATTTTCTAGAGGCATATATCTTGTAATGGGGAGTTTAAAAGCTTTATCTTTAAAAATACATGTCAGAAAACACACTGAGTTTCAGGAACCGCTGTGAGGAAAGTCAGTATTTTTATCCCGAATAAAAAAAGGATGTCCGAAAATGAAACACTCCATATCTATTTATGTTTTCTCGTATACCTACGTATATACGGAGAAATATACCTTGAATGTAGAAGGTACGTAATGCTGCGGAAAATAGATTTCGAGATTTCAACGGTAATGCACATTTTACGATCCTGTAATATCGAAAAAGTGTTGTTGTTTTCTCAAAACGCCATTCCGCATGTATATCCGTCCGTCCCCCTGTGTTTTACATGAATGACCTGGGACGTTTTCAAAAAATTCTCAAAAACAGCTCCATTGCAACAAGTTTAAAATTTTTTGTGCCACGACATAATTTTTTCAAATTAGAATTTGTTCTCTCAGTTAGTTCTTTAATTAATGGTATTATCTCCAAGATGGGGCCAAGGAGTATTGGCTAATATGTAAAAGTACAAACCCGGGATGCGTCTCTGCTGTGTTGGCGGTGCGCCAAGATGCTCTTCACTGCACCACAGAGAAGCGGTAGGTACTGCAGGAGGTCCGAGTAGTCTTTTAGAGGCCGAAGAGAGTAGGAAATTGGTACACGAAAGTCTGTACAATTTTGTAGCATTACTAGATCTTTATGAGATACTGCTCCGGGATACTTCTTTCGAAATGCGAATTTAATTGAGCACCTTTAACATTCAACAGTTTTAATGTACGTATCAGTATTTCACATTCAGATAGAGTACTGTACGAGTATAATCTTAAAAAATATCCCACTTGAAATGTTATTCATAATTTTCTGAGTATTTTGTCATTTCAATTTTTACATTTAAAACTGTTACATTTTCTCTTTCTAAACTTCTGCTTTACAATTATTTTACATCGAGTATTCGAAATAGATTATTAATTTGGCCATTTTCCTCGAATATTTATTATGTTTTTCAATCCCTGTGCGCTCAGAGATTCCATTATTGAATTTTTATTTCCGCCAGTATATCCGCTAATACAATCGTACGCTCACTGCTAAAAATGTATGAACGGAAAAACAAAAAACAAAATGATTTCACTATTGAGTAGTGCATTTGCATGTATATGGCCTTTAATGAATGATCGGTCAATACTGCAAATATCCTTTAGTTACGGCCAGTTCGGTTGAATCTGAATCGCTGGCAGATGGGATCTGCACGTGACCACTAGAGAATACGTTGCTTGATTTCCAAACACTTGTGGATACTACGATGTATACCCTATCCATCCTTTAAAGTTGTCATTAATAATCGGTGTAATACAGAGGCGTAGCTTGAATGTGTCCATTGTGAACGTGAGGTAATCTGCTACTTGTTTAGAATAAGCCTTCCTAAAAAATTGTCTGTGTATCTTCGAGGGCGGTTTTTTATGGAATTTGCGAACAGGTAGTGGCATAGCTGTAGCTTGTACCACCCGAAATGTTCATTTGTACCGTCATGTTCGCCACAAAACGAAAAGGAAAATAATTTGGAACTGATGTCTAAAATAATTAAAACTCTAAAAGATTGCTTTAAGTTTTTGCCTAGCAAATGAGGCTTCAAATGGAAAATGTTTTTGTCTATTTTGTAATTGACATCATAAAACAATTTGCGTCGTAAAACATGCTACAGATTTGATTTTATAGAACTGCCGATAAAATCAGCCGCCCTAAAATCTGCTAATCCCTCTTTCTGCATCTAACAAAAGCAAATAGCAAAGCTACATTTTCTGCCCAGAAGCAACACAAGGAGTCATTTCAACATATTCACAAAGGATCCAGAGAAACTGGACGAAAAACTTGATTGTAATCGGCCGCAAACGTTCTTGCCGTGTAGTCTTGTGATTTTGGCTTATTTGTAGAAATAATTGAGATTCAGTGTAAATATTGAGATTTGTACGTTAGTTTGAATACTGTAACTCAAAGATCTTTGGAAGTTTCATAATTATCGTACTAGTTAATTTGTATACATTTACTGGTAGTGTGTAACTGAATGTTTTATTTATTTATTTATTTTATTTTTTTTTTATTTATTTATTTTACGTCAAAAAACAGTTAAAAACTGCGTATGACGTGCTATGGGGAAAAGTGAATTGTGTGCACATTTTCAAAATTCTGTGATCCCTACACTAAGTCATATACTACTTAAATTTTGAATTTTGAAAGGGAGAAAAAAAAACTCCCATGAAATAAAATCTATTTTCAAGGATAAATAAGCAATAAATTTTGGCTCTTATTACTTCCTGCCGCGACAACATGGAAACGATAATTTGAATAATAATATTTCCCACTGAATTCTAGAAGACGTGCACAGAAAATGAAGTTAAATTTATTATTTACTGAAGAGAAAAATATTCTTGGCATATGAGCATTGTTAAAGTAGCTTTACCCATTAAGACTTTGTGAACTTTTTGAAAAGTGAGTAATCGAAAATTTGAATCCACACAGCGAAATATAATTTTGAAATTTTCATATTAATAGAAATATTATGCCACAGGGTTTATCTTTCAAATTATTCGAACTGTTGCAATGTCCCTTCGGGTCTCGTGCATTGTCATGAAGAACGCCTCAACCACTTTGAGACGTACTCGTTGCCCGCTGGGAAACCGGCCGAGTATACGTAGCCCTTGATTACAGGCTCGCAGTCTGCGGTCTGCGTCAGCGCGCGTATTGCCCTAGCCCCTGCACGTGTGGAGTTGGTAATAAGGCCGCGGGCGCAAGTCGTCCACGCACTCAGTTGCCTGCGTGGCCGCTCCGGCGCCATCTGCTGCCCGCTGTTCTTCGCCCTCCCTTCCTGGAAGCCTCAACCCTTGACCGACACGTGCGCTTCATCGCATCCTAGCCCTCGTTTTGCTCGCGTTGGTCGTTTTTGCACCCGCGGTGGCCTCCCCGCGCGCGTCAAACCCCTCGTCTGACGCTAGCCCCCCTCTTGCCACGACATCGATCGGTCGGAAGCCTACATCAAGTACTTATAATGCATTTGCAAGATTCATTTCATTGCCACCACGCTCTCGCTTTACAAACTAGTTTATTTCATTGACACCACTCCTCACTTACATTATCAGCTTTTCAACTGTTTTTTGTCGCCAATCGTATTTTTCTTTCGGCAAAACTCATTCCGTCTTTCACATCCTTAAAACTTCGATCACTCTCTTGTAATGGAATAGATCCGGTGGGGACTTTATTGGGAAGCAAAAAAAAATCAAAATGACAAAAATTAGAACTTTTTCAAAATGAAAAAGGTTATATTATATGAATTGAACAGGTATTAAACGCAGTAACTGATTTATTTAGTGGAAAACATTACATGACGAATTCAATTTTAGTTCGTGTAATTTCGTGATTTAACATATGTATTGATAAACGCAGATATTCGTCATATATTTTGACAAGTGCAATTTTTGCAAATATAACTTTTATAATGTTCTTAATATGGTGAGATGTGCAACCCCCTTCGGATCTTACGCGTAAATTCGCCTCGATCTGCTATCCTCACCCTCTCAGCAGGTCCTTGGCCTTTTCTAACTCGTGTGTGGGACAGCCATCGGCCGCAAACTCTTGGAGCGGAAGCGGGAGGGAGAGTTAAGGGCCCAATGGGGGCGGCGGCGTATGACGCCCTCGGGCCGCGTTCGCCCTCTTCTCACCCCACCTCACCCCACCTCACCTCACCTCACCTCACCTCACCACACTTCACCACACCTCCCCACACTTCACCACGCCCCTCTTCGCACACTGCGTGCGCGTCGCGACCCCGCCTGAACACCGCGAAAGCCTCCCTACCCTTCTCCTGATCACTCCGCCCTACACCACCTGCCCGTTGTGTGTGTGGTATACAGGGCTCTGGACTTCAATGCTTAACTGTGTTTTATAAATATTTATTTGCTTCCTTACGAGTGTTACATTTTCTTACAGGTCCCGTCCCTTGGAGTCTCTCCTTGTTATCCTTATTCTTTTGGTCTTCGGTTTCATTTTCGAACTCAATCCGTTTTTAATTCCCCCCTCCTCCTTTAATTTCATCATCTTTTTCTGTTTTCCATTCTGCTGACTTCCTTTTTTCCACGCTTCTATGTGTTATTCTGATTTTATTCACATTTTCAATCGACTTCCAAAGAAAGTTATACAATTTGTCGTGTACACATAGTTACTGTTCGTTCAAACATAGTACTCGAATATGCCCAATTTAAATTTTTTTGTCTCACAGATATCTAATTGTAGGTTTTATTTTTTTATTTAAGTACGTTATTATATTTCGAAGTCGGTTTTACATTATTTTTTTCTTTTATTACATTCTTCACCTCTTACTGTTCCTCTTACTGTTTCACTCTCGCAGCCTCTTGCATGTTCTTTCTCGAATCTATTATTACTTCGAAAAAAATCCTTTGCGAAGTGAGAGAAGTTTCTAGAACGTTTTGGAGGATTCTCTCTTTCTTCAAAAGGTGTAAAACTTTTATTTTACTTCTTTGATAAGTATTTTCACATGTATCTCGAAATATAACCGTATTTTCTATTTGCAGGCATATCCTGAAATATAAAGTTATTGCGTTGATAGCAGAGATTATTTTCAATTCTTTGAAAATTTATGGAATTGTCATATAATTTTATTGACTGTAAAGGAAATCCTATCTTTAGAAAAGTGGGCGCTCATTTTAAAACATCTGTTTAGGAACAATTAGGAAACAGTTTGAGCAAAACATAGAAACGCAGAATTAAAATTATATAACACGTAGTGCTTTGTAGGACTTGAGACTGTATAGAAAAAATGACCAATCTCAGTTGCAAGGAAGATTATAAAATATGTTACTATGTGCATCTTCAAATTTCGTAAAAGGACAATTTGAATTCTGTCCTCATCGATTGACCACCTTAACGGCAACACTTGCAGTATAAATAATTCCAACGCGCGCAGAAATTGAAAGAAAACTATGTAGCCTGCGGCCACGTGGGAGGTATTTATGGTTTCGTTTGTTAGCTAGGAACTCGAGAAAATTCCATAAACAAATAGATTTTGACTGAAAATGCAAACATTTAATTGTGCTATTCCATCTTTTGTCATTCTGCGCGGACGGACTGCATTCTCGTGTTCATTGCGCCACTGTTTACGACACAGCTGACGTCATACGAGAGGAAGATTCAAAAATTGTTCTGCATATACGTAAATTCTGATTCTTTTTCTTTTTAGTCCGAAAACTGTTTTGGTAAAATATTTAATATATTGCAGTGTTATTCGAGAGCAATTAATTTGTCTTTCGTGGGTAGTGTGAAGGCTACTTTTGGGAAAACCATTCTGTGAGGTGATGTGTATGTTCAGCTGCATTTTTACTGGTGCAGGCCGCTATCAGGCAAAATCCTTGCAAGCCTGAAAAGTACTCCGCTCCAATGTTTATTCCGAATGAATTAACTGTGTGGGCAATAAGAATAAACAAGCAGCAATCGCTCGTTGTTTCTCGGTGACGGTCGTCTATCCAGCAGATTTTGGGCGATCTCTAAAATGAAAGAGGTAGGCGTCGTACCTGGCGAGCCCGGTGACCTACTGACTGCGTGCACCTCTGCCCTTTGGCGTCCCGCCGCCATTCGGCCTCCTCCACCCCCTCACGTTCCGCCGATGCCTCCGCCCACCGAGCCCCTCCGTCTTCACTCCCCCTCCACCCCCACCCTTTCTGCGCCCTCCTTGACGCTCCTTCTTCTCCTCCCCTCTCCGCTTAGCGCGCGCGCGTCGCGCCCCGCCCCGCCCTCTCCCACGGGGAACCCCCGCAACGATCCGCTCGCTCCTACCCTGCAAAGGATCCCTAGAGACCATCTCCCGCGACGATTGCCCTAAACCGCGGAGACAAAAGTGCTCGTCTCCGTTGCGGCATCGCTACAAGCCGCCATCGTTGCGTAAGATTTTTATTGCTATCAATATTTTTAGACTGCCGGCTCGGGCCACTGAGAATAAATCAAGTAAGCGCCTTGGTTAGAAGGGTCGCGAATTCGATCCCTTTGTGTGCATTAATGTTCAAATTTTGTCCTTCATGGAGGATATGCCTAAGCCTAGTAATCCACCCCTGACTAGCTCTCACGTGTGTAAGTGCCGATTGGAACATAAACGGATGACTCGTTTACCAGCCCAGCTCTAGCTTTCTCGCTCTGCTTAATGGTAAAAACAGTCAGGAGGTGATATGAAGCGGAGTTGCGCGGCAATATTAAAATCATATTCAGCTATGGACATACACAGTAAGCTGTGTTGCGCGACACAACGCTGCCGTTTGCTGACCGTGCCGCGCCGGCTCTCATCGCGTCAGGCTTGCTACGTCCTGTCTTTGTGCTATAAGGGGATCAAGTTCCCATTCTTCTATATGGAATCTGTGGTGGACAAAACGGATTTGCGACACGTTTTCTCGTAGCTCTATCGTCCCCTCTTCCTCTTATGCTCTATAATTCCAACATGACGTATTAGTCACAACCTTCTACTCACTCCGGTTCGTTTTAAGACCACACAAGCTCTGTAACTGAAGTCATAATAAAGTTGTATTTTTAACTTTTGGGGAACCGTGTGTGCAATGGACCGATTGGGGAGTGAACATAAGTTTTGGAGTACTTTTTTGTTTTATTTGCATTTTTCTAAAAATCGGTTGCATCGCTTTATATCAGTGCACGTCAAATGTTGATAACAGTCTTCCCACAATTCGAGCAATATGATGTAGAGAATTTGACATTTACAGCACTTCCACGAGATAATTTCCTTTTCAGTATGTTGGAATATACTTCCCAGGTACTAATAAGTGCCTCGTTGTTTTGCCTGTAGCACACTTAAGCGCTCTTCCAACATTCTCTTAACTAGTCTCGAAGCGCAACCTAGAGTAATCTTGAATCGAATTATTACCTCTCCTTCCTCTTGTTTTCTCTTCTCTGACAAAGTTCTACATTGGAAACGTGACGTATCCTGCGAACCGTCTCCTTTCCTAATGCGCGAACTTCGAGGACGCTCACAAGCACAGCCTAGCGCTCGGCGTACGCCCTTCCATCCTCATCCTCACTGGCAGACAACGTTACATTGTCCTCAGACCCGCTTCCGCTTCCTCCCGGCAATAGCGTCGACGCTGCTCGAAACAGCCCAGCCCCACTGCAGCAGCACCCGCGACCCCTGCTCCAACTCGACAACTCGCGCTGTTGCCAACCACAATCGGTCGTTAGGTGGAATGTCGGAATCAGCTAATTAGCGAAATTCCGGGTGAAGTGAGGGTGAATATTTCGCTCGATTCCTCATTGGAGAAGCTGTTGATTTCCGCTCCTAGAATCAAAGGGGATTAACCGTTATGATATTAAATGCTGTGCCCTTGACGGTAAAGAACTGCTTGTCATGGCAGTGAAGTGTAGAAGTGATTGAAGCAGCAAATTTCTGTAATGTTTGTTTTGGCAAATTTACTCTTTTTTGTAGATTTTGGTGTTAAAACTTTAAAACCTGTTTTCAGTCAGTTCCCCGGTTCCCGTGTCTTTTTAAATTACGTAATAGAAGCAGGGTGTTGGCAATGACGTTGACGTTGTTATCTGCAAATAACACGAAGTATAATGAAAAACCAGATACTCAGGAATGTCAGCACTAATATTTATATACTACGTTGTTTAATAGCATATCCAAGAAATGTATGTATGTATGTATGTATGTATTTGCAATTTTAGGGTCGAATTATGCGACTTTCGCCAAGCAGCGGTGTTTCCAGGCCTAGGCTGTCTTTATTATTCTCGCCTGGTGGGGGGGGGGGAGACATGTGACGAGAATAACGCATTCCCTTCACCGTACGTAGTATACTTGGCCTGCCTGAGTTTTTCTGTCGTCGAACAGTTGTAGAAAGTGAAGCGATTGTAATGGAATGCTATAGGTCTATTTTTGCCCCGACCAAGTACCAAGAACTGTAAATATTTAAATCTATTACAAACTTACCGTTCCTTTACTATGTTCAAAGCGATATTCACCCTAACAAGTTATTTGTTACTGACGTGTGTGTCTGCAATCCTACTTTTCATCGTATAGTTTTTAAACAGTTGTTTCAAAACAAAAGTTTCGGAAATGTTTACGAGTAGTCGTAGGAAAGCACAATGTAGTTACGGAGTTGGAGCACTACAACTTAACCAAAGCTTAGTGGCGAACACTGCAATTTTGTATCTCTTCACCGAACATTATACTTTACACAAATATTATGTCCGCTTTGGACAGACTGCTCCAACCCACACGCCGATCTTTTTTTTTTTTTTTTTTTTTTTTTTTTTTTTTTTTTTTTTTTTGGTCACTGAATGCTAGCATTAAGAAGGACGTTTGTGGACCATTACGATGACCATATTTCGCACTTATGCCAGTATTTCACAGTTTCCGGCCACGTAGCATTGTGGGTAAAAATTTCGGTAAATGACCATGGTTGAGTGTGACTTAAACAATAAAAGAGTTTTAGTTGTGTTGATATGTTTTAAAATGCAGAGGTGCCCCAATAACTGTAGGAATGGTTAAAGCCGTTCTAACTTTGTATGAAGTTCCGATGGCGAAAAACACAACCAACTCAATTTATCGTTCGTTAGAGTGGACATCTTCGACTTGCTTTGTTTTTGTATAAATCAGCATTTATTTTAGTCCATGCGAGCAATAAACAACATGCAAAAGTGTCTTTATTACTAATTTCCAATGCGCGTGGAAATTGTAAGAAACGTATGCAACTTTCAGCCATATGAGTAGTATATCTATAGTTTCGTTAGATACCCAATGATTCGTTGAGAAATACAAAAACAATGAAAGTTTCCAGTTTGAATAAAAAATGCAAATATTTGATTGTGCTATTCCGACTGATCTGATACTGCTCCCACCGACTGAATTCCCATACTTAGTGCGTCACTGCTTACGGCATAGCTGACGTCATGTGAAAGCAAGACTCGAAGAAAGAGGCGCTCACCATTAAATATTTGCAATTCACATGTTGCATTTATAAACAGCAACGTTTTTATATTCTTGAAATGGTAAAAAGCTGTTGTACTATATACTTCCCATATGTATATATAATACTATGTAATTGTAGTATTGCAGTGAAGATTGCTATTGTTAAAATATTTATTTTATTGCAGTGTTTAAACAGAGTATTTCATTTGTTGTTCTTGAGCAGTGTGCGTGCTACGTTTTTTGGAAAAACACTGTGTGCGGTTTTGCTTAGCAGCATATTTGCTGCTGCAGGCCACTAGAGTTATTTTTTGACGATCTTCGTGTCAACTCTATGTTACGTAGCACCATCAGTCGTTCGATGGCAGTTGACTTTCCACGTTCCCTGGGAGGGAGCTGCCCTTTCGCAAAGGGCGACTCGCGTCCCTTATAAGCTCCGGTCTCACGTGTGCGGCCGCTCTCTCTGTCAAACGACCGATCGGCAGAAGAGCTCACGGGACGCGTGCAGGTGCCAATGCCACTAAGCACTGAAACGAGAAATTCTCAGAACGTAGCCTTTATGTCCTCCGCCGATATTGACATTTTCACGTTCAAAAGACTTGATGAATTCACATACAAAAGACTTCCAGCAAGCAATGTCAGATGTATTGACTTTCATTGAATTTCTCTTACCTGGTACCCTAATAAAAAAAATCATCGAAGTAATAGTAAGTTATGGTATAAACGAGTAAAATAATATTGTATTCCTGTATGGAAAGTTTGCCCTCAAGGTGACGGTAGGAACCGTTGGTGCCGATTTTCACGAGCGAATTAAATCATTTTGCTCTCGATAGCCGTATTTTATCCATTGCTATATTTTTCAAAATTTCTTCATTAGATATCATTATAAATGGCATTCGTCGTCATTTTATTGTTTGCTGTTGTGTCAGGGATACATACAATTTGATAAACTAATGTTTTAGAAGTAGTGAATTAAAACGAAATGGTTTGTTTCATTCACAAGCGAAGAAAAGTTTTTTTTATGTTATCAGGGTAAATGTGATGAATGTCAGTTTCGACAGTTGTAATGAATATAATGGTTGATTTTCTTTGCGTAATTTTGTTATATTGTATTTGATAATTATAAAAAGTTGAAATAAAAAGCATACGATAATAATCAATTACTAATGAAACGTTTCATAAAAATGATTTTGAAGACAGATGTGTAAGAATGTGTATACGATCTCTTCTACACAACCGCAAACCTTTCTACACCACCATCTTTTTTAAAATTCTAAAGCACTGACGAAATTATATTTTTTTTGTTGCCACTACTATTTCCATTACAAAACTCGTGTTCTTGTTACATCGTTTCAGTTCCACTGTTTAACATTTTTCTTAACTTAAATTTACTTTTTAACAGATTGTAGATCGTCTGTGAGTTGGCACTGTAACAAGGTTTTGTGGTTGTATTTAACAGACGCTGCCTTTAGTTTATGGTATTCGTGAATCGACAGTGTTGCTTTATTCTATCGAATGGAACTTTGCGCAACGCTATTCGAGCCTGTGGCGTCATTTTTTGCCATGGCCTTTTTCGTGTAGGTCTTCCATTTTAGTCCGTAAACGACATACGTGCACGTGTTCTCGTACAGCTTCATCAAACATCAGTCGTTAGCAGCGAATAACGAACTTCCCACCTCTCTTGTCACCCTCCTCTCTTTTTTACTTCCTCCCTTTTCCTCACACCCAAGCTATCGACATGTATTGGCTCAGGGGAGCACAATGTATTGGATTGCGACCTTCAATATACTCCCTGCCGGTCTCTCTCTCTTGTGACGAGGAAGAATCTTTTTCAGATATACGATTGCGTCCTTTGTCAGCCGATAGCAGTGTACGTCCTTTGCTCAGTGGAGTAGCGACGGCGTTCAGTTGTAGGGGGATGTGTCATTTTGAACGCTGCCTTTTTCTTTTGTAAACCCTGATTGATACTAGATTTCTGCGGGAAATTATTATGACTGGGAGCGTTCTTTGCCCCTTTGGATTATGTTTTTTAAAGTGATATGTAGTAATGAACGTATGTTTATCACAGCTCCAGATGTGATCATCGAAATTGTTTTAATGCAATATCGGCGTAACATCAATTTCCTTTTTTTAATCGCCCTTTTACGATTAATCGTGCTATTTAAAAAAACAACGTTTAATACTATTGAAATATATGGATTGAAGAAAAGATTTTCGTCAACTTTAAACACTTATCTGTGGAGCAGAAAAGTGTCAAATTGGCATCGCTGTCGCTATAAGAGGCAGCACTACATTTTAAATACCGGCAGCGATACCTGATCGACAACCTCATTGCCATTGAATTTACCGGGAGTAACTAGGGTACCAGGGTCTCTCTAGTATATGTGGTGTATCCATAGAACTGTACAATCGCCGCGGGCAGTCGGGAAAGTTTCCTAACAATCGGGCCAAGGACCGTGCGTAATGTCTTTCCTCCTTTCGTCTACACACCCTTTACTCGCACGCACTACACACACGCACACTACACACACACACACTTTCGTGCACTACCCTTCGACATATGACGGGAGCTTGGGTCTCGGCCTGACTGGGGCGTTGTCCCTCTGGGGTTGATAAATGGAAAGGAGAAACCCTAAAGCCGTCGAGGGGTCGGGGCTAGATTTCACATTTCAGAGGGAGAGGAACACCGCCACCTCCCGGCAGGTAATTTAGACCACTCTTACGGGATTAATAACATAAGTATTAGACGTGCCCAGATTCAATTCTCACCACCCTATAAATAAACCTGGAGCACACAATAGGAACGAGGAACGTCACGCCGCTCGCCCCCTCGGATCCGCGCGTAGCCCGGCCCGCCCCCACGGCTCGGTTGCGACGCGCGTGCGGCGCGCGCGGGTCACGGGGTCACGCGACGGCCGGAGTGCGGCGCGAGGGGCGGTTTCCAATAGCCGCTAGTGTTTGCGCGCGGCGCGGCACGGCGCGACTCGGCACGCGCACGCCCGCGGTGGCGGTATGCGTCGATAGTCGGCGCCGCTCCGCGCCGCGTGCGTACGCCGGCCGAGGCAGTTGCTTGGCAACGCGCGCTCGCCGCCGCAGCCTCCGCCGTTGCATTTACGACGGATCTTTCGACGCGGTTTGATTCTATTTTGTACTGGTTTCAACGAGAAGGCAATGGGTTCGGGGATGAGTAATAGAACCGGGGATATCTAACTAGAGAGAACAATAATAGTAAACTGTTGTGATGATGTACATGAGCTAATGATGTGTGAGTACATGATGAACATCAAATGCTAATTCTACCTCCAAAATAATTATCTTTTGTTTTTAGTCTTAATGAGGGGATTAAAATGTGAAAATAATTCAGAAATTATGGGGGAACGATGATTACAACGCCTTGATCATGAGAAAGTTACGCATACGTAACTTCTCCCGAACAAATAAAGTAATTGTGACTCATAGGTCGGTTGATGTATATCTTCATTGATTGGCAGTTTGATAGTAATTGATGTTTCTGGATACCTCGCTCTTCTGTTACCACGAAGAACAGTGTATTCATTGATAAACGGGGTTACGCTTATTTTTGAATTCAGTAATGCGGAGCGATCTACGGTCGTTCAATATCAAGTTATTTCTCATAAAGTAGAGCTGTTCACAACCGCTCACGCAGTGCCGCCCTCACGCAGTGAGGCAGTTGCTTGGCAACGCGAGCTCGTCGCAGCTGCTACGGATTGCGTCGTGCCCCGTCCAGAGCGCGCTGCTCCTCCGAAAATACTGCAGAAGCGGTGCTCACATCATAAAGGGCATGTAATCCCGCTTTTGTCACAGGTAGGGAATAGATGAAATGAGAAATTGACTGGCTTAGGTAGCTCAGGACAACAGTTGATGTTCCTCTGACCGGGAGGTCCTAGGGTTCGAGTACCGACGGTGGCAGGAGTTTCGACACTGATAACTTAGCTAAGTCGAATTCAGCCGCTGCGCAATCTGGAGGAGAATTCTAACGGCCGGATGCTCTGGTCGGTAGTTTTCCGTGGTGCCACCGATCAACATCAGGAAAACACCAGAGCAGTATCCTAATAAAGGGATCACGGACCGCGCGCGATCTTTCCTTCCTATACCCAGCCGTTTCTTACACGCACCTACACTTACTACACTACCACATATGCCGGGGGACCAGTCAGGAGCTAAGAGCTTGTGCCGGTTGGTGCGTTAGTTCGCTGGCCAAAGATGAAAACTCCGTGAGCCAACGGGAAGGTGGGCGCCGGATATCGTCATTCAGTGGGGGAAAACCCCTACTTCCTCCCAAGTAAAAAATATGCACTAAAGTTACGGGACTAATTACCTTACAGTTGGTGATGCACATGGAGTCACTAATCAATGAATCAGTAGTCATTGACTTTGAACTTTTCTCTGGAATGAAGTAATCTAAACGATGAATTGCGATAGAAGTTTTTATTTCTTTACTGTTGGCTCCTTTTCTTCTCAAGCTTTTTTAGATGTATATTTTTTTATTCTGTTTGATTTTGACATGTCAGTGGTGGCCGTTCGAACTTGATGCGAAACAAGTTCCACAGAATACCGTATGCTTTTTTTTCTCCTTTACCTTTCTTCCCTCTTTCTCTCTCTCTCTCTCCTCTCTCTTTCCCCCTCTCTCTTTCCCCTATCTCTTTCCCCCTCTCTTTCCCTCTCTTTCTCTGTCTGTCACTTCTCTCTCGGTCTTCTCTCTCTCTCTCTCTCTCTCTCTCTCTCTCTCTCTCTCTATCTATCTATCTATCTATCTATCTATCTATCTATCTATCTATCTGTCTATCTATCTCAATATTACTTTCTGGGATCTTCATGTTGAAATAACATTTGTAATACATTTTCAACCACATTGAAATTAACTCTCCACTCGTGTCTGATATAATCAAAGCTCATTTGCCCATCTCATTCCTCATTCTGAATGATAGTTTGTTGAATTCGCAGGTATTGAAGATTTATTCGACGATATGAACGACTTTATGATACAAACAGACTTCCAAATCTACTTTCCATGCATTACTCTAGTTTCATTTCTTCGCGAATGGATTTATGGGAGGATAAATAGCCATTCTGTTCGCTCGTACCCTGTACCTGGTGCTCAAGAATTCCGATGCAGCTCTCGACGCGTTGGTGTCTATGTCTCAATCCTTCACTTCGACATTCTTCTCGTGTCTCTCTCTTGACAAGTCTCTTTCGATTATTGATAGCTTTTCCGTTTCTTCCCACCAACCTCTTGTTGCTTCCCCTTCCTATAGCTATGAAGCCTTCCCTTATTTGTTCATGACCCTCACATCACTCCCTTACGTACCAAGCTCTTGATAGATGCCCCCATGATCGTCTTCCTTCGATCACGTGCGATCTTCATCAACTCTTTGTTTCCAACAGCCTCTTTGTGGATTATCTACGAGTCATTCCGTCTTTTCCCGCCATCGCTATTCATCCCCAGGAAGGTATATATCATCCTTTTCAATTTCCTTCACTTTTAGTTTTGTCTGTTCCTTCTTTTCTTCTTCCGCCTTTTCTTGCGCACCCTCTTCCCTATCCGTTCTCTTTCCTTCTCGTCGTTCTCGTACTCGTGGTATTTTGCTATTCCTACTTGTCCTTCAGAGTCCCTTTTTCGACCTCCCATTTCTCCTCTCTGTCACTCGCTCCCTCGCTCGCTCGCTCTGTCGCCCATCGCCCTCTCTCTCTTCTCTCAGCTCATTGCTCTCTCGGACCCCCTCCCCCCCACGTATTCCCCTGCTGACCTCCTCCGCCCATTGCGCGTCCTTCGTGAGCGGCCGTTTGTCTGTAGGCGCTCATCTGTCTTCGGTGTTCGACACAGCGCGCAGGCGTCGCCGCAGAGAAGCTCGACTGACGTCTCCCCCTGCTCATTGCACACTGGGTCGAAATGACTGCAAATGAAAACATGGAATTGTGTGCTAATTACAGCAATCATTTCAAACTGCAAACAATAAATAAAAATGTGTAGTGCATTTGTAAAAGCTAATAAAATTATATTTTACTACTGGTATTTACAAAACAGGATATTTCTTCAGTTATCTGCGTTTTTAGAGTTTCTGTGTAGACTCAACGCAATATTTTACATTTTACATTGCCCAACTGTAATTTGTATATAAATTTTCGTTTACAAACATTTACAAAATAAAGTACGAAAACTTATATCCATATTTTCAGTATCCTCTTAAAGCAGTTTCTTGAAAAATGTACCCTGTTGCAGATTGAACGCCCCCCTTTATGTCATTGCATTAGCGACAAATGATTACAATTGAAAATTGCACTATTTCCTCCCTTGTATTAAAACTATGTTTATTAAGTCATTTTCTCATTCTATATCTCCAAAAAATGACTCTTTCTGAATTTAATAAAACAGGATTTTAGTTGTTTGATTTTTTTCTTCCTGAAGCTCAATAACCCAATATCAGCCTTGGCCTTGGCCAGCCTTTGTACTTCTCTCTCCTGAAGCATTCTAAGATTTTGGACGACGGCCACAGTGGTTTTTGGGAGATCAAGGCATTGCTCGGTTCTAAATATTGGAATGCGGGACAGTTGCAGCTGAAGGCAAAAGAATCATTCACTGACCGTAATGGGTTATTTAAAATCTGTCCCCGCGTGTGCTTGAAATTGTTTGGAGGAAACCAAGGAAGCGAGGAAAGGTTCTTACAAAGGGCGAGGGGATTTACCTACAAGCAAACTATGCAGGTGCGTGGCACCCATAAGCATTGCGCCACATCCAGGGGGGGGGGGGGAACTCTCCGAAAAATAATCATAAAATGTTCGAAAAAATATAAAAAATATGTTTATAATAATCATTATTGTTTATCAAATTGTGTATTCTAGAAAAAGTTTGCATTTAAAAATTATTTTTAAATATTTATTTATTTATTATTAATGTATTTGTCTAAATTAATCTACGCTCAAATTTGTGAGTAAGAAATTAAAAAAGTAAATTCAATAATTTATTAATAATCAATAATATTAATTTATCTACATTTAATGTGTTTAAATAAAATAATATAATAGTGTATGTTCAACTCTATAGGCAATTTGTTATTTTCATTTTTATTTGCTCGACAATTTATTATATACTATAATTATAAATATAAATAAATGGTTAAAAATAATGTTAACTATTAGGAATGCATTGAATTGGTTATCCTGGAGTTAGAAATATCATTAAAGGAGAAAAGCAGTGAAACGTGTATTCATGTGTGCGCATTTTATTATTGTGCTTGTGAAACTTTTACATACTAAAAAAAGATAAGGAGATTGGTAATATTGTATATTCAATAAGACTGATGTATGAAACATTTTTTTTAGACCCAGGGAATCCCAGAGAAAATCAACGGTCTGGGGCAGCTAATCGAAGGGGAGGGCCTTGTATCAAACAAAAAAATTCTTCCTTCCCAAAATCCATAAACGGAATTCATTTCTCCATGCATCAGAAATAATTTGTAGCGTTAAATTTGGATTACAGATAAATATATTTTTCATTTCTTTTGAATGAAAAAAAATGGGGGTCCCAATTAAGTGAGGACCTGTGCGTGCCCCCCCCCCCCCTTCTGGATGCCCCCGTTTAGACTTGTTTAAGAGTTGTCTAATCAATACAATCATCAATTCTAAACTCTTATGTTCTTATTCAAGGTACTTTCAGAGAGAACTTCCACGTAGACTACTTTAGCTTGTGTAGATAATTAATTATTGTTAGGTCCAAAATTTTTACAACCCGAGTTTTGTCTCAGTTGATAGACCACTTTAGCTCCAGGCCAGCCAATCACTAAAACAACCAAACAAAGCGGATCAACTTTAGAATCCCCATGTAGGCTGGGTATTGTTTGTTTGTTTTTTGCGCGCCTTTTGAGGGCTTTGGGCGCAGTGCGCGTTGCCCCCGCCAGCAGCCGCGTGAGAAATGGCCCTGCACGCGCGTTTTTCAAACTGTGCGTCCGTCGGCCAGTGATTTTTGCGAATGGAACCGCAACGCGTTGCCTGCGGACGCTTAGCGAAAAATTCAATTAAAGCGAAAATTCGTGTAGGAGGCGGTAGGTAAAACTCGTTAATTGAAAGTTGTCAGCTTTTGTAATGGATTCGACTGCGAATGAAAAATGGTACACTTGGTCCATGTTTAATTTCCATTATGTCCGTACGTTTGTTAAATATCACAAACACCTGGAGTTGCAAGATTAGTTCGTCTCTTTGTAGAACTTCTGCATGTGGTTTTGCATGCCTATATGCGAGTAGTTTTTTTTTTCCTTCTAGAAAATATTGTAACAAATTCAGTGAATATCCTAAATGTCAATCAATTTGCATAAATCACCCATCAATAGAAATAGCTTTTTACAGATCTTCTATCTGTTTATTTTTTACGGATCCCTATTACTTATTAGATTGATAGCATAGAAAAGTATGAATATGATAGTCGAATAGTGTTCTGCACAAGTAGAAGTCTTAATTTAAAAAAAGTTTTTTTATTGAAATACTTTTCTTTTTATCCGTCTCCTAGGATCTCAAACGTACATTGACTCATTATTCTTAACTACTGACATATTGTTGAGGAGGGAAATTATGTGAGATATTTTAGTTTTGGAGTTCTTTATACGACAGTCTGCAGTTTCATTTTTCTCAAGAACATTTCCAAATATTTTCTGTCAATTGTTCCTGCTGTAAGCCGTTATCCTCTTTTATGAGATCCCGGAAGTTACATTTTGATTGAAATACTGTACTCATTGCCAAACATGCAAAGATATTAGGAAAAGTACGTTAATTTCCATCAATTAATACCTTCAGAATAATTGTTGCATTATTTCAAATTATTTGACAATTGCATTGTTCTCTAAATCATCCTTTCTACTACAATATCTGTAAAACTTACGTTGTAAAAAATCATTTTATAATTCTCGATGTACTTAATGATATTGATAAGCTTCCATTCTGTTTAATGTATCATGTTCACGAATTTCTGCATTACGCTCTCGATTTGTGTAAAAGGAATATGATTTGTTGAACACTTATTTCGTCGTTATTTGAATATACTTAACAATTGCTTTATATATTCTTAAATGATGCAGAACTCAGGACTTCTTCTCGAAGATTAAGACATAAAGATTTAATTTTATGGGGAAAGGCAAAAGTATTTCAGAAACTGTTTTCTTATTCAGTGAAGAGAAATTCTGATTCTACATCCTATGGTTGGGTATGTGTGGATTACCTAGATTCGACTGCATTTTTCTAATACTAGAAATATTTGTTCTCAGTTCTTCAATTCACGAAAGCAACGTGTTGATCCTCTCATTGTAATGACTAAAAATGTGTATGTCTTATAATTTGAATTACATAATTGAGCATTATTAAATTTGGACAATTCTTCAAAGAAATATATCGTCAGTTTTCCCTGTAAATCTTCATGGGTTTCAATATTTCGGGAAACAGACTTTTGATGGTTGAACACTGACTCAGTAGAACATATTCTAGTGATAATCAGTTTATTGCCGCAAACTCGGGCAACATCTGTATCAACGTAAGTCAACAATGGCTCTTGCCAAAATTCTCAAAAGTCCAGAACAGCAGGAAATATCAATTTCAATTCAGGTCTCAGAGTTATTGTGTTAAATCGCGTTTAGTGGATTGGGACTATAAACTTGGGAGCATTGCCATCAAACAGTTCATGTCTCCCGACACTTTTTTCATGACGTACGAGAATTTTTCGGATGAACTATTGATGTCGTTTCGTGGAGAATCGATTCATGCCGATCCTCGCGCCGAGTGGCCATCTCGAACGCATCTCCTCGCCCGCGCTTCGCCCGCCCCGCGTCTTTTGTTCCGTTCCACTGTAGTTGCTCCTCGTCGAGCGTCGTGGTCGCGGAGACGCTCGCACTGAAAGGCCTTCTTATCGGCCCCATTGTGCCCGGGCCGCTCTGAATGGGCCTTCGAGTGCGCGAGACCGCTGCCCGGGGCAATTGCCGGCTGAGCAGCGAAGCGGTTATCTTAATGACGTGGCCAGTCATCGCTAGAGCGCGCTCGCGCTGGACAGAAAGTTCGCGAATTTCGTAATCTGTTACCGGTAGCGGTAGCTCAGTGCATCAACTGATGTCACTGCAGCGCCTCTAACCGGGAGGTCCTAGGTTCGAGTCCTGACGGCGGCAGGATTTTTCGACACTAGCTTTTCAGCTAGGTCGAATTCAGTCGCTGTCTGGAGGGAATTCTAGCGGCCGGCTGCTCTGATCGGTAGTTTTCCGTGGTTTCTCCGATCAACCCCAGGCGAATGCCAGAGCAGTACCCTATCAAACGGGCCACGGACCGCGCGCGATCTGTCCTTCCTCTTCCTGGTCCTATCCTCTCCCCTTACACACACTTACACTAACATGCACTACACTACCACATATTTCAGGAGACCGGTCGGGAGCTTAGAGCTTGTCCCGGCTGGGGCGGTGCCCCGCTGGTGGGAGAGTCCAGGGTAGGGGGAAGCCCCACTAGCCGACGGTAGGTCGGCGCCGGATCTCGCCATCCAACGGGGGAAGATCACCACCATCTCCCGAGAAAAAAACATGCACTACACTAACGGGACTAATGACCGAAGTAGTTGACGCGCCCGGAAACACGAAAAAATCAATCAATCGTAATCTGTTGGCTTTTTTCCTGTAGTATTTCGCTATCTTCGTTATTACTCGATTTGTTCGTGTTCTCTGTGTTTAAATCGTTAGTAGTATCATCTTGCCCATTGTATTGTTTCTGCCTTCAATTACTTCTTTCTCTTTGCGTTTTTGCGCATCTTGTAGGTCATGTTTTGTCTCATTATAAAACTCGTATTCTTTTATACTTAATACGTACTGTTCGAAATTGCACTATCCAACGTCTTTTTTGTGAATAGAGAATGCATAAAGCATTTTGAGAGATTTCAAATCTGTGTAACGTATCCTTAATTGAAATATGAAATTAATTGAAATATTCTCTGCTTTCTTCTCTTTCACTCTTTTATCCTGATATCATTTTAATCTTGATATTTATATTGATCTCTTATTTTTTCTTTCCTTCTGTATTCAAAGTTATTCTATCGTTCTTTCTAAACTAGTTATCTATCACGTAGTATCTTCGTTTCTGTAGAGAGTAATATGGAGAGTGCTGAAATTATTTTTAACCTCCTTAAATTTCTCTTCGCTAATGATTTATTTTGTTTGCATTTTCATGAAGAAATCATTTTTCGTCATAGTTTAAAATGGTTTGAAATTACACGAATATTCTTCTAAAGAAATTCAGAAAGAAAATTCTGAGAGATCTTGGCAGGTTTATCCTACTCATCTCTATCCATTCTAACACTTCTGGAGCCATTCACTTCTCTTGTCTCTTGAAATCAATAGAGAACGACTAATGTTGTTATGGATTGGCTGTCAACATCGTTTACTCTCTTCCCTATGCATCATTGCCTTTATGCAAAGCTGTCCCCTCCCAGTAAATTCGTATGGATTAGCAGCAGAGTTTACTAATTTACGTCGTTCATCATCATCAGGGTCTTACGAGGCTTCGGAAAGTAGACTTCTTTTTAGAAAACCGTCTAATTTGATAGTTTTATTGTAACATGGAATAATTGACTTATATTATTAATTGCCTCCTTAAAATAAAATAAGAACTCTTGGTTTTTTACATAGCATTCCTTACTGCATTGTAAATTCATTCGGTCCATATTTACACATTTCGTTGAATTGAATTACTACATATTGACTTTTTTGGAAAAAAAATTGTTACAGTTTGAAAAAAAAAATTTCTTGCGAAGTTCATGACAACTGTAGAGTAAAGCAGGTGAGCTTTACTTGCTGAAAAAAATGTATTCGTCTACCTTCAAAATACATTAAAAATTGCCTATTTAAAGAACTTAAAAAAATTAATGCAACAGTTTTATTCCGATGGTGTAATCACAATACGTGAAAAATAATCTGTTCATAATATTTTATCCACAACTTCCAGAGGAAAAGCAACATAACATTCTATAAAATGTAAAAAAACATAATTCAACAACATTATTTTTAATTAAATACATTAAGTCAAGACTTTTGCTTATAAATAAAGCAAGAAACAATCGTCAAATGAAGGAAAAATACATTTTATCTCTGTGCTTTTTCTTTAATAAAAACTTCATATACCTTCTTGTTATTCCATAAATCGATTTTTTGTTAACGCAGTACTCCAGCGTTTTTAGATCTACCAGAACGCGCTGTGAAATATGGAAGGAAGATCTTCGCGTATCTCCGCTACACTATAGTGATAGCTACCGAACCGATGCTGAAATAACACAACTGAACTACGTGTGGCACATGTCACGACGCAGTTGTCATCATAAAAGCAACTAATATCAACGTTTCGTAGCATTCAATCGTTGTGAAGATATAGATACGCTTCTGAATATGTCTGATGAAGTTGTCCGATTTTAAATTATATCAAGGCACTGATTTGCTTACTTAGAGTACCGCGGAATCATTGATTACAATAGTCACACAATCTTTTGAAGTAGTCTGAAGTACGGTCTATTAGTGTTGTTCTAAAGACGATTAAGTTTGATACAGATGGCGAGGATATGCACGCAATTTTGTTCTGTAAATCGGGATATATGGAAGGAAGGATGGATGGATGGATGGATGAATGTGTTACGCATAACTGGCTCAGATTATCTTTTGAGCTGAAACTTGCTAAATTCTTCAGAAGATCTAGTTGTACCGTTCCGGAATACAAGTCATTTAAATTATTGGCGATACTTAATCTGAAGTCGCTTTGAAATTTTCAAATTTATTTTCGATCCTTACTTTTGTTACATCTCCAATATTAAACACTGAGATAATGAATAGTTTCGGTTTGTTGCGAATTCCCACTAGGTTTAGAAGTTCTGTTCCAAACGCCGTCCAAAATCTCTTGCCTTTCACTAGATCTGCCTCACACTATGCATATATTTGAATGTACACACAATGTGACTGCTCTAAGAAGCCAAAATAGAAAAAATCGTACTTGTGTTGTTTCATAAACAAACCATTGAATTGATGTTACAACTGATGAATTGTTCCTAAAGTATTTCAGATGCTGTTTCTATGAACTTCCCACTTATTTGTCGGTCATTCCTCTCTTTTTTCCGCCAGTTTCCCTGGCGAGGCGGGAATTTATTCATAAATACGGTATACACATAACCCTCCAACATTGCTGCTTATGGAGCTAAGAGGCGGGCTTTAAACTTAAACCAACCAACATAACCTAACTTAAATCTAATACATATTGTCACTTTGGGCGAATGTTGTGATTTAATACAAAGTTATTAATTATTTTCACTGTAAAAAGTTCTTTAGATTGTTCTTATTTTTTCTTCTAATTTTTCACTATAACATTCACGCTCTCACTCATTCTTAATCTATATTTACAAAACACATTCATTCCTATCCGTGTTGCAGGAAAATTCAATGCTGGCGGAGGCGGTGGCGGGGGCGGCGGAGGCTGGCCCCGCGGGGCCGGGGGCGGCGCGGGCGAAGCAGCCCGGGGGCGAGGCGTTCTGGCGCGTGACGCTGGGCGGCGCGCAGCGCTTCGTCGCGCCCATGGTGGACGCGAGCGAGCTAGCGTGGCGCCTGCTCAGCCGCCGCCACGGCGCGCAGGTGTGCTACACGCCCATGCTGCACAGCTCCGTGTTCGTGCGCGACCCCAAGTACCGCCAGGAGGCGCTCGCCACCTGCGCGGAGGACCGCCCGCTCATCGTGCAGGTGAGTGCGCACGCGCCAGGACGCGGAGGGGGTAGGGGATTGACTGCTTTATGGCTCCCACAGACCGGCGCGGTAGATCCGCAGCGGGTGTGGCGCGGAAAGATCCGAGCTAGACGCGGCCGCGGAATTCGCGGGACCGTTCACACCGGAGCGTCAATTATTGAGTCAGCGTTTGGTGACGGTTGGCAAGGTCACTCGACCCAGAGGGGAGCGAAGACTCCCGAACATGGGCGGACAACACATGACGCGAAACTTCCGCTGCAGCCAATCCGCGTAGGTTGCGGATCTTCCGCATTGGTCCGTGGGATCCGGAACTGTGCGGATGCGAAAAAATAGCGGCACTCAACCACTCGTAGATCTTTTCATAGGGAGAGTGATGTGGTCAATAGTCATGGTTTTGCAAGTGAATATGTTTCTTTTGTCTACCTGACGCCCAGAAGTGTGAGCTCTGACCACTACGCAACTGGTAAGTTCTAAACGTACTCGTAAATACGTCAACCGGCATCTGCCACTTTCTTTCTACACTTGCATTTTGTAGATGACTCCCTGTGGGAGAACTGCGTTAGCGCGCGAGTATAGGCATTGTAGGAGCCCCCTACATCATTGAAACATTGCCCTCAGTCATAGATAGTAGATGGAATATGATTGAATATTCCTCAAATGAAAAACACCAACTTCTATCATCTCTCTTCTTTTCGAATGAAGTAATCAAGAGAATGTGACATACATACGGAGAGAGCGACTCGTTCATGCGCTATTCGAGAAACACAATTTTGATTCAATGTCCCTCGAGGCGGCAGTTGCTTGGAGTTTTCTGAACGTCGAGAATGCCAATATAGACGACGGGGAGACTTCAGCGAAATTCCATTTCCCACGCCGGCGACTGTTGCACGAATCCGTGAACTCTTCTACTATTCGGTCGCAAGAGTGTGTGTGTGTGTGTGTGAGAGAGAGAGAGAGAGAGAGAGAGAGAGAGAGAGAGAGAGAGAGAGACCTGAGCACCTGAGGCGAACATATCGCCCTTTTCGAGAGGACAACTCCATCTTTGAACTTCCCCGTTCCTTTGAACGAGGCATACGAACTCCGCCAAGAGGCGGAGACTGTGTCACTTAGTGTTAGAACGATGACGTGAATGTGAAAATGCATATTGTCTGCACTTGTGGGCTGTGAAATTGGGTTATTTCTCGAATGTGACTTGCGTGCAAGTAACTACATCACATCCTTCCTATTCCTGTTTATTGGACTAAGGGCAGGATGCGGTTTCTAAATGTTTGCTGGCAGAACCTAACCTACTCAGCGGATGACATCTAACAAACGTTCGTCTGACAAAGACACGTATCCAGCAATCAAATACTGTTGAAATTCCTTTGGTTGATATGTGGAAAATAAAGTTGTAGATAATGAATTTGTTAAATTCAGCATACCGGGAAACATTATTCGAGCAAAGAAGGAACCGCCGTCTCCCGGGATAGAACATGCACTTCACTTACGAAACCCACGACCGTAGTGGTTGAAGCGCCCGGGAACTCTAAATAATATTTAGTGAATCGAAAACTTAGGCTCCTGCCATTAATGGAATCTTGGCTATTAAGTATTCTACACGTGGTTGCTGACTTTTCGGTCATTTTGCAATCTTGTGGCTAAATCAAGACTGATATGTGTACATCATGGGTTTCCTTAACTTCTGCCTTCCACTTCAGAAACTGAATCAATGCTTATTGAAGAATATGTTCTCAGGAAATATACAGAGTTCGTTAATAAAAACATCCACTCACAAAACACTTTTCATCAAATGATTCAGGACATAGGACTTATCGGTTGTTGTTTTAGCGTTTTGATAGCATTTTTTTTATTTTAAAAATATTGGACTAACTCGTTTTCAAATGGTACACAATACTTTTTTACGCGAATAGATAGAACTCGAGAAGACAAATTCAGCAATACCTCATATGTTGGTATTTGATGAATGAGTCGCGGAGTAAGAAGTGTGTGTGCACGTTGTCACTCTAACCGATAATCGACGCCGCGGTACAGAAATATAAACAAGATAGTCTATAAATCTCAGAAGATAAGTTTGTCGAATGCAGAGAGTGAATGATACAGAGAGAGCAGAACAAAGATTTGTGACCTTGCGGCACGTCTTATATGCAGGAAGTTGACTTAAAAACTTTTGCAACCCATTTGTGTTGTTATCAGCATCATAATTTCATAAAAATTATTTCGTTTTATTAAATGCTTAAGTCAAATTCAGGAGTAAATTGTAGATAAAATCGGACAGTTACATGTAAAAAATATTTAATGTCATTGTCTCTCTTACTGAAGAAGTCGCAACTCACTTTCATACGCACTTGCCCGGAAAAGGCGCGATTTTTACAATAAAGCACAGAGAAGTATTTATGTATTTTTGCTTTCTTTTGGAGACATATCGAAACAGTTCAGCAGAGTCAATTGCGCACAATGAGGTTTGATGCGCCATGATTTCAGACAGGCAGCAACGCAATGTTTACCATATGGTATATTTCTCAAAGAGTTTAGATAGCTGGGGCGAGTTAAGCCGCTGTCTGGAGGAGAATTCTAGCAGCGAAATGCTCTGATCGGTGGTTTCCCGTGGTTTCTTCGGATCAACATCAGGCTAATGCCAGAACAATACTCTAACAAACGGGCCACGGACCGCGCACGATTTCATTTCCTTCATCTTCCTTGTCCTATCACCCCTTACTTACACACTCTTTTACTTACACGCACTACACTAGAAATTAGAACTTGACCCGGCTGGGGCGGTGCCCCAATGGTGGGAAATACCTGGTTGCGGAAGCACCAAGAGCTGACATTTAGGTCGACGACAGATCTCATCGTCCAGCGGGAGAAGATCGCCGTCATCTCCCGTGATGAAGCATACACTACACATACGGGACTTATGATATTAGCAATTGCTATGCCCGGAAACACGAAATAATTAATCACAAGAATTATGTTATCTGACATTTTACAAGTACACCGCGTTTTAAAAACAGAAGTTGTTTTAATCTAATGAACGATGCTGCTAATTAGAACATACCGGTGTCCGCCTTGTGAACTCATTGCCTTGAATGATTGTAGCATATGAGGGATTTTTCGGGACGTGTCTTGAAAGGGAAATTCGACCGATGCGGGTGCGAAGGTCGCTGCACTGCCCTGCGCCTTGCGGCTTGGTGACTGCTGTACTTTCTTGCGGCACGCCACGCTTTCGTGTTCTTGCTATTCTATGATGCCGGATTCCATACTCTTAGTGCTGTTAATTATTTGAACATATGTACGTAGTATGCTTAATTTGCCTTCTCAAGACCTATCTATTCGTGTGAAAAATGTATATTGTTCTGTTTTAAAGAACTTAGACCAGTGTTTTTAAACCCAGATATGCTATCAGAAAGCTAATAAATAAAACTGATGAGCTCTTATGTTCTGAATCGTCTGATGAAAATTTCATTTTAATATATTGATCCGTTTTAAAAGATGCTTGAGGTGAATGTTTTATTGTCTTACTCTGTATATGCTAGATGATACTAATCTCGCTCTTGAATTTCCAATTAATTGTGTCTACCTCGAAGACTTAATGGTGACGAACGAAATGGTGGGTTTCCTGTAGAAAAGTCTCCTAAGCATAGTTGTCAACGTTTAGGTAGTCAAGCTGCGATTTTCAGGGCTAAATCAAGGCAGCGTCTCCCGGACAGCCAACAATCTCTCTAACGGATCTCCGCTTACTCTTTTTTTTTTCCTAGGGCTTTTTTATCCAGCTGACAGCCGGTTGCCCTTTACGTCCCGAAGGGACGCATACTTGACCATACACTAAACAAACACTTGCGGGCTCCTCTGATCTGGGGCCAGCAGAACGCGAGGCCCTCCGCGACAACACACACACACACACAAAGTCAAGGGACAAACAGCCATGCCGAAGGCGGGACTCGAACCCGCGACCCTTCGGACCGAAGCGCTGAGTCGGTACTCGCTCTTAGCCACCTCGGCCATCCAGGTCGGCAGCTCCGCTTACTCTACGCTGCTGTTTTAACTCCAGGGGACGAATGCGATTGCGTTAGCCGCCCTGCGTCGCACTCCGTGGGTCTGAGCTGTGAGGCGGCCGCGTGTTACAGTTCTGCGGCAACGACTCGCAGACGCTGCTGGAGGCCGCGCTGCTGGCGGAGCCGCACTGCGACGCCGTCGACCTCAACCTGGGCTGCCCGCAGGCCATCGCGCGCCGCGGCCGCTACGGCGCCTTCCTGCAGGACGACTGGGACCTCCTCCACGACATTGGTACCTGCGCATGCACGCGCTGCGCTGGCAAGAAATCGCCAGTGCCAAAGTTTAGGGTCTCGAGCAGAACTAAAATTCGGAAACCCCCTCCCTAGCAAACAAATTGAAAGATATGAATGTGTTATATTTTAATATAAAAAATCATTTAAATGTCTAGTGAATTTGTTATATTCATCAATTAATTGTTAGTATACGCGCGACTTTACCGCGATTCATAAAATAATGTTTATATTTTAAAAGATTTTTTCATTTTGTATACTGTTTATTTTTCGCATATCCAGTTCCAACCTTCGATGCCCCTCCATCATCGTGTACCCGGAGATCCTAGAGTTCGAGTTTCGACGATTGCGGATTTTAGATACTCACTAGTATATAGTTGGGTTGAATTCAGTCAAACTTTATTTACTAGTACAGCCTTTCCCCTTCAGAGCTACAGTTGTTTTTTTTTCGCTTTATCATATTCCAATTAAAAAATAATACGTGTATGATTAAATAATACATTTCTCCATATCTACATATACAATCTTCCTTTCTCATTACTTTTCAACCTACCTTAACACCTTCACTCACCTCCCGTCTGGGGCGGTGCGTCATTGGGAGGAGATTCCTGGAAGGGGAAATATCCTCCAAGTCGGCTTGTAGGTCAGCGCCGGATCTCGCCATCTATCGGTGGAGGCCACCTCCCAATAACACATTCATTACACGAACGAGACTAATGACCATAGTTGACGTACTCGGAAACATCAATTAATCAATTAATTCCGTAGAATGGGTGGTCAGAAATGAACAAAAACTCCAAAACCATGTAAATTAAATTGAAGACAGTAATAATATTTCAGGATAAAATGATATTGACTTTGATTTTCTGAGCAATTTAATCCCAACGCTTGACAGTATTATAATAATTACTCACCCACAGAACCGGATCTAAAATGCTGTTACGCACAACTCAAGGGCTGGCCTTTCGAAGTGGGATTCTAAAATGGAGATATTTTCACTTTCAAAGTAATGTTTTATTAATCGCTGATTATGCGCTCGTGACCAAATAGTATTCTTGGCTTGAAACCGTGAATTAAACAGTTTCACCTATTTTCATTAAAGGGGCGAGTGAAACATTTATCGGGGACGTTTTAAAATGACCACTTTTCTTTTGTTATCTAGTAAGCACACTGCACCGAGCCTTATCGGTGCCTGTGACGTGCAAGATCCGAGTGTTCGAAGACGTGGGGCGCACGGTAGAATACGCTCAAATGCTGGAGGCTGCAGGCTGTCAGATGCTCACAGTGCATGGTCGCACTCGAGAGCAGAAAGGACCTCTCACTGGACTTGCCAGCTGGTCCCACATAAAGGCTGTCAGGTAACAAATTGTTATTAAACTTACAAATTGGGTTAAGATCACGGTTATTATTTTGATAACTTGACAGTACCGTAGAGTTTTAATTTGTATGTAGTAGCCTATGTGCGAGAGACTAACATGCATTTGATTTACATTCCTTATAAATGAGTTTCATCATTTGTTACTTTGATATTTTAATGAAAATGTTTGGAAATCCTCACAGAGTAATGTAAAACAAAAAAACTAATTGATGGCCTGTGTTGTCTATCATGTTTGAAAGAAATTCAAAATGAAGGAAAAATCGGCACAAAATGTCAAACTTCATCTCACTGTGAACCTGCTGGACCATGTATTACATTTGGGTTCTTATCCAGGGTGTCCCACCAACTATGGGCCACCCCCACAACTTCTAAACTTCGGTTTGCGACATCGAAATGTAGATTTCGCCCAACAATGCAGGGGCAAGTAATATTCTGTATAGATTTTGTTGGTAATATTTGTAGTTTTTGAGAAATTTAATCATCTTTGATTTTTTAAATAGGATGATATATTTTTCTCACCCGCTATGGATAGATCATGAAAAGAGAAATCGAATGATGTATCATTTATTAGTATTTTGTTAGAAATTTTGGTACAAAAATATACTTTCTGGCAGGTGATTTTGAATTAAGCGGACAATATTTCCCCTTGCAAGTGTCGCCTTTGGGGAAGGTAGTCTTCGCGGCGCCGGGCCTGTTACGGACGGCGGCCCCTGGAAGTGAAAGCCGTCTTCCCTAAAGGTGACAGTTGCGAGGGTTACTAAAGTAAATAATGTCCGTTTGATTTAAAATCACATGTCAGAAAGTCTACTTTTATACTAAAATTTCTATCAAAATATTGACATATGATACATCATTGGATCCCACTTTTTATGATCTATCCACTGCTGATGAGAAAAATATAGTTCCATTTAAAAATTCAAAGATGATTAAATTTCTCAAAAACTAAAAATATTTTAAACAATGTCTCTATGGCATATTACTTGCCCCATGATTCCGCATTGTTAAGAGAAAACTGCATGTATATACCATGCATGGTATACTGGGTGTCGAAACCTAATGGTTTAGAAGTTATGTGGGCCATAATTGGTGTATATGGCATATATGTTTTATTAGGTTTGAATTACGTATATTACTAATATTTATTTTCACGTCTATGATTTTCACGAATATTTTTTATCCATCTAGTCTTCGCACTTTATCTTGCCCTCTGCTCCTCTTATTCATAAAATTATAGGAATTTTCTTCTGGAACATCACCTGGTTAATGACGGAAAATTATTGAACATTTTTACAAATTTAAATAAAATACTTCAAATACGTGACAATAATTTACTATTTACTCGGTTTCGTACAACAAAATTCCGCCCCCACTATTGTTATGATTTTTTTACTTAAATCTTCTGGGATTACATAACTGAATAACTTTAACATAATGAGCTATACAGATTTATTTCATTGGCTGAGTGTTAACAGTAAAGCAACATTTGAAGCGATACTGAGATGTAATCTATTTATTTATTTAATATGTTGTTTGTGAATATTGAACCGCTTCTTAATCAAGGTGCCACAGTAGGTATCAACTAAACCAAGGTACCGCAGTTTTCTGACTAGATTTTTTATTTCCTTCAGCTAAAACAGAAAAAAACAATACTGCGTTAAGGATCATTTAGTATAGCGAACCGTTTTCAAAAGTAGATAAATCATTAAAAGCAATTTCAATATTGAAATATTACCTACATGTCGACTCTGTTCCGATATCCAAAAGTTTGAACTCCAAAAATTGGTCAACTCTAGATCTGTAAAAACCGCTTCTTTCACTACCATCGCTGCGGAGGAATCTGAATTATATTCTAATAAAAATAATTCAATGAATTCAATTTCAATTTGATTTTCAATTCAATTTTGATTTGTTTCAACTTCAATTCTCTTGGTAAATCAAGAGAGCGTACCTACAACACACTTCAAGTCGATATCTTTCTATCATGAATTTCATTTTTTATGTTATTTTATCTTGGAGTATACGACTTCATTTCCAAGAAATATGCAGAAGTTTAAGATGCTACATTTCACATAGTACTTCCCATCAAAGACATTAAAAATCCATATTCACAAGCATACGCAGAAAATAAGAAAGGACTCTATTAAGATGAATATACTAATTCTACAACAATCAGCCACTTCATTTTATATATATACAAGAGGAATTTGTCAGCGAATCCAGACAGGATGCTTTGCGATTACGTCTGCTGCGCGTTATCATCTATGTAGGCAGAGAACATGATTTCGGAAACAGGGCTATTTTTGAACTCCCAGAAACTGCGAAATACACGTCCAACGCATCGAAGAATTTGTTTTAAGAAAATAAAGTGAAAGATAATTTATGTCACAAGCTCACCGATAGGTAATTAAAAATCCACCTACACAAGCACACTCGTGCTATGATGGACGGTAACACAATAATACGATTCAAGAATTTTAACATTGGGGAGGGGGGCTTAATCCGTGTACGGCTTATGAAATTTGTTAGTATGATTCCGTTTTGAAGTATGATTCCGAGTAGTCTGTCTCCCTTGATTCTGTTGTTTCCCACGCCGCCTATGCTTTCTCCATCATGGAAGATTTTTCGTTACGTGATAATTATCTTCCATTAGAATTAAACATTTCATCGTTGAAGCGTGTGAACGCAGTGTAAAATGAAAAAAAATAGAGGTGAAGAAATATTGAAAGGAGTATTTTGCGTTAATAAAAATATAACATTATTTGTTTTATCTGGACAGACTTCAGTATCAGTGTAGAAGAATTTCAGTATTTCGACAATTACTAATGGAAATCTAAATCGAATTATAATTCGTTCTTTATTCCATTTGATATTGTTAATAAACTCTTAAAGTTAAACCTTAGTTGTGAAAGGAATTTAATAAAAACAAGTAATGAAAGCAAAAGAATTTAATTTATTGTTAATACTTACTAGTGACATTTTCTTTTCGCAATGTTTCAACCTAAAAGTTGGGTAGTAGTCTGCGTTACAGGGACACTTTTTGCAATTAATTTTTGACTACAATTTTTTTTAAAAAATATTGAATCAATTCAAATCATATCAACCTGCATACATTGAGAACTTTTGCCTTCTTTTGCGATCTCAAGCAGTGAAGGCAGTTGACAGAATACGAAAGGAACCATGAGTCATCGGAAGCTATATAACGAGGCGACATAACAGCCCGACCGCTCAGTCTGCCTGCGACTCCGGGAGGGCAGTGGCTCCGCTGTACTCGCAACATTTTCGACCCAGGCTCACAGTGTTGGACTCCAAGCAGCTGCGAGGCATACTTCCAAAATTTTGAACTAATCCTTGGTGAAGGTGAGGTAAGAACAGCCCACGAGAACAGCTTAGGAATGGAATTACAAACTGCGAGCCCTGCGAACAACTCTTGGCGCCGCCAGGGGACTGGTTATTGTGAAAGTCTTCCCGACACGACGTAGTACTGCATGTGGCACCGGAAACATTTCCAAAGTAGGAGCAATCGTCCGCGATATCTGATGTGATAAACGCGTCCTTTTTGTTGTGTTTTGATTTAATTTAAATTGAATTAATTATTTGAAGTTTAATATTGTTTTAGGTAATTTATTCCCTACTTTCAGAAAGTTTTCTCGGAATAGCCTGTTATTAATATAAAGTTTACCAGCTTAACATTGCATTGAATGTGCAGTTAGGTGAAGAGACCGTTTAAAATGTGCAGACCTTAATTATATATCGACGTAATATATATTTACTATTTCGCCATGTGGTTAGTAATGAATGTTAGTTTGTGTGTATGTGGGGGAGGAATCTTGCACGCTTGCATTGTGTAAGTGTGCGTGTGCAGTGATGAGTGTGCCTATGGCTGTTTTTTAGGGTGTAAGCTTTTTTGAACGGTAGAAAGTGTGGGATGAAAATGAGATGAATCTACTGTGAAGAATTGTTCTCTATAGATGAATAAATTATGTATATTTTGAGATGTTTGTTTTTAACATTATTTTCATGACGTAACATGGCGTACAACCGTATTATGATAACAGATATCTATTCAATTATTTATAAATTATTGAAATAAAAAATAATACATTTGTTGATATCTGGATCATTCTTTTTTGTGAAACTGAAAGAAACATTTTTGTTCTTAAATGAACTTGATTAAAATTTTTCTTGGTCATGTTGTCACTTTTAAATATTTTACGAATTAAGCTGTTGTTGCCGTTCAATTTTCCTTCGACATGCAACCATGGAGGAAAGACAGTCTCTTACCTCTGTGATGAAACACTAGCAGGCATCTGCCTCTCTCTCTTGAGCTCGTCTTGCGACACCGCGCCGCCGCCTTCGGCTGTACTTCGATTCGTTCGTTCCGCTGCTACATATTACTGTCAATGCATCTAGCTTTACCTACTGAGGATTGTATTAAAATAATCTCAGTTTGAGACAAATGTATAGAATGTTTCGATAATGACGCGGAGTCCATGAAATTTTTGTAGCTATGAGAAAGGACGCACCACAAACAAGAATATGCGATTGTGAATGGGGGAATATATTCACGTTTGTAAAATTGTGAAATATATCTCAAAAGTAATTGTAATTTTTAGTCGTTCAGTATAATTTTCAAAATAGGTGTGAACTGATTCACATCACGTGGCCAACCGGCGTCTGCTTATTTGTAGACCATATATAGTAGATTTTTGTTTTCCGTGGTCCAGGCAATCTTCTTTATATGAAGCTTCCAAAGGTTAATACCCTTTTGTCATATTTAATTATTTAATTATTATTCAAAGAAATATCGGAAGTTTCCGGTAGTGGCAATTTTCAATAACAGATTCGTAGGTCATTGTGGAATGTTTTCTGCACATCGATTTGTTTAAACTCGAATGTTTGTCTGAACTTGTTTTGAAAGAATTATGGAACCACTGGTGTTGCCACATAACTTCTCGCGTTTTAAGTGACCATTCTAACTGACATGTTTAATTTAAATTCTCAGTGTCATTTTAATTTTTTTATTAGAATTTTACATTTCTTATAAATAATTCTCGTAAATATCCATTATATAAAGCTTTTAGTTCAAATATAAATTATATCAAATGCATTCATGGTTTTCCACACACAGCGGGTTTTCATAGTAAATTTCTAAATGTAATTTAAGATTATTTACATAGTGATAGCACTGAAAGCTTATTTATACACTTATTTACAGTAGATGTACCTTTAATGTACATAAGAGGTAAAGTTTTAACATAATTTGTGGGTTTAGATTCTATTGTTGACATAGACCAATTCATATAGCTGAATTTCATAATATGCATGAACGTGATAACCGTCTGTAAATGATATAGATAATATTACAATTAAATAATTGCTACGTGGTTTTCGTAAATATATTTTACTAAGAACACTTTAAAGCTTTGAAATACTTGCAACTGCCAATGATTGAAAACAATTATCTTTCTATGGTTAAATTATTTCTCTGAGGTTTTTATTAACATCTCTAAAATCATGTACTCATCACTATTTTTTCACCATTGTGAACTTGTCTCCTTTGGAGGCATCCGTTTTCTTGGATATATACATCCCATATGGGATTACGAAGTGTAAGGCGATTTGAAGGATGTGACAATTCCTTGTCAAGTAATTTTTTAACTTCTTAATTTATTTTTTTGAACGGGGGATATCTGTAGGTTTTGTTGTGGAGTTTGATTTTCGTCTGTTGTCCGGATATAAGGTTTTAGCACATTGGTTAAAGAAAGGTTGCATTCAGGTCTATAAAATACATGAGAGGATTCGAAACGTTTTAAAATAATCATCCACATAACAATTAGAATATTTATTACATGCCCAAAGTTAACTTTTGAGAAAACAATTTATTCAGTGGGTCTTGCCTAAGCAACGTGGATCACACCTAAACATTTACTACAAAACAGTATATATTTATGATTTATATATACCGGGTATCCCACCAACTATGGACCACTCCCATAACTTCTAAACGGTTCAGGATATCGAAATGCAGTTTTCGCTGAAAAGCAGAATCGTGGGGGCAAGTAACATGCCGTAGAGAAATTGTTTATAATATTTTTAGTTTTCGAGAAATTGAATCATCTTTGATTTTTTTAAGTGGAACTGTATATTTTTCTCGCCAGCAATGGATAGATCATGAAAATAGAAATAGAATGATGTATCATATGTTAGTTTTTTTCATAGTAATTTGAGTATAAAATTAGATTTTCTGGCATGAGATTTTCTAGTTAAAGGGACAGCCTTTGCAATAGTCGCCGTTGGGGGAAGGTGGCCTTCGTGGCTTCGATACTGTTTTGTGGAGAGAGGAGTGTGAGAGGGGTGGCCGTGCAGGATGAAGGCGTAACTGTAGAAATTAAATTGTTTCACTTCAATTTTCATTCAATTTTTCAACTCCAAATTCAATTTTAACGATCAGAATGAGAGATTTTTTCCTATTTGTTCATCTGAATTGAACTTTTCTTCTTCTGCAATTCCAAATCAACGAGAATTAATATTAGCGAAAACGTTAATAAGTCATTTTCAAACTTACAATAATCGAAAAGATCAGTGCAGAAACAAAATTACAAAATCAGTGCAAATCATTACAAAATCAGTGCAGAAACAAGCCATCATTTTAAAACATCGGAAGCGAATGAATGCTTAACGATTTTCATTGTAATATCTCGATTAATTAATCAAATATTTTTTAATTTAAGTAGTATATGACTTAGTGTAGGGATCACAGAATTTTGAAAATGTGCACACAATTCACTTTTCCCCATAGCACGTCATACGCAGTTTTAACTGTTTTTTGACATAAATAAATAATAGTTAGGTAGACATTTTATCTTATTATTTACTGTTAATAACCTTCATATTTAAACAAGTACCAAAAGAACAAAGCAATACAAATTTTGAAATATTCTTCACATTTTTCGTGAGTCCCGTGTAAAGGTAGTATGTGAGTGACGAAAGCATGTGCAACAGTGAGTGCTGAGTCGTCAGGTGGTTTGGCTTCGGTCGGCGGGCGGGGCGGCGGAGCAGGAGGTGGTGCCGGGGCGCCTGCGTTGTCTGCGGGGAAGTGAAAGTCGTCTGTTGTTCTTTCGTCTCGTGTCTGGCCGGTCGTCTGCTTTTGAAATAGCGTGGAAGCGCTCAGAGGCAAGATCGCGGTGTCGGTGCGTAAGGTAGCGTTGCTGCAGTCTAGTAGCGCGCGTTTGTCCAATAGAAAGTCCATGCCAATTATTCCATTTACCGGGATATGCGGGGGTCGTTCACAAATAACAAAATGATGAGAAGTAGAAAAGGGAACATAAGGGAAGTTGATAGTTGTAAAAATTGATCCAAAAATGTTTAGATTGTGGCCTGTTACGGATTGTAAATTAGAATGGAGAGTTTCGAAAGGAGATAGGGAGAAATTCTTTAAATAAGATTGATTTTTGGGCTCCGGTATCAATTAGGAAAGAAATGTTGTTGTTGAAAGCTTGAGCGTGGATGCAAGGGGAGGGGGTGAATTTCTTGTGAATGAGTCCGATCTGTGGCCTTTCGGGTTGTTGAAGTGGGAATCTCCCGGCCGGGCCGCTGACGAGAGGTTCTTGGAGTTTGGGTAGTATGGGAGGGGGTGCGGAGAGCTGCGGGGTAGGGGTGAAAAATTGCGAAGGTGGTTGAGAGTTGCGAAGAGCGAGGAGGGATCTGCATTCTTGGGCGGGATGGTTTGGTTTAGATCAAAAGTTAGATAATTTGCTTACGAGATTTTTGAGCCTGCCAGCAATTTTCTGTTGAGTGATTTAATCTGTCGCAATGGTTGCTAGGAGGTTTCTTGGCGTTTTTCCTTCTGCAGTTTTGGGAGGAATGGTTATTTAATCCACAATGTGCACAAGTTAATTTGTTAGTAGGTGGAGAGGGGGAGTTAGTGCGATGAGGGCAGTTCATGGCGGGGTGACCAGGTTGAGCGCAGAAGGAGAAAATTAAGAAATTATCAGTTTTTTGCTGATCATTATTTTCAGGGGGGGTGAGATAAATTATTAAAACCGTTACTAATAGAATCAAAGGTTTTATCGATAGCTGATGGTGAGGGAGATTTGGAAAAAGATTGCAGATCTGTATATATTTTCTGCAATTTTTGCCGCGTCAAAACAAGATTTTGGGTTGGCTTCTTTCACGGCATTAGCTAAATGAGAATGGAGTCCATACAAAAATTGTTTAATTAGGTGGCTGTCATCAATGGAGAGGGAGGGGCAAGCTGATCTATATTTTTTTGCAGTTTCGTATAGGCGAATACAGAATTGCTTCGGAGTTTCAGTGGGGAGCATGGTACAGTTAAAGTAGCTTCGGCCGGCATGGGAAAAGTCGGAGTCTGAGGTGAAGATATCTCGGAGAGCTTTTTTGGAAATCCTGCCAATTATTAATTTTCTCGAAATTTGGAGCCAAAGTGATAAAGTGTTCGGCCGTACCCTCTAAGTGAGCACGGGCGAAAACGCGCTCGGGGTCTTGCCAACCAGCAATGTCGGACAATTGGTTTACAGTATTGATAAAAACGTTAATGTCTTGATTCGGATTTCCAGAAAACTTCGTAATGTAGTTGTGATAGGCGATACGTTTGTCATCGAGGAAAATGGTGGTGCCGCGGTGATCGGAGAAGGGGGAGAGGGGGGAGAAGGGGCCTCCATGTTGGGAGTAGGGTTTTCCTGGTGAAAGGAGCGTTGGTCGGCAGAATTCTGGCCCTGAATAGAAGAGAAAGCTTATATTCTGTTTACAGGCTAATTAGTAAGTGAATTGATCTTATAATTAAAGGGTAAGCGTAGGGGCTGTGGAAACAATAAAAATTTGAAGCAAGTTAAAAAAATATTAATCTAGTTCCAGGTTAACAATAAAGTAGCAAAGCAGTTTTGGGTTCTGCCCGCGGACCTGCCATTTGCATAATTGAGCCATTTCCCTGCCCAGATTATAAACGCGAGTTAAATTTGCAAACCAGCAGTCAGGGTAGAGACTGACAATCTGCTAGGTATCGGGTTCGATACCACAGGATGATCAGTGAAGTAAAACTCACAAGAAGATATTACAACATTTAATTTGGCAATAGCTCTATACAGGTTGGAACGGCCGAAAGATGTTAGGAGCTCAGTGACTTGAGCGAATACGCTGCTTTGGCCGTCGTGCTCCTCAATATATATATGATTTTACATGTTTGCGAGAAATTTCTAGAACAAGGTTTTACATATTTCACAGAGGCAGTTTCCAGAACGTTTCAGGATGTAGCAGGTTTATCACTGAATCGTCAAAACATATTATTGTACATTTGAAAACGTGAGAAAAGTAGGTGGGGCGCTCGGCTGGGCGGCGCCGTCTGGAGGTCGCGGGGTGCGGATCCTTGTTGATGTTTCTAATGGAATACATAACTCCTTCACACCCGATTCAAAGTTAATGTCCTCATTAACTTGTTTAGGCCGAAAGTGATACCAAAGGATACGTACATTTTTGGTAATGATTTTGGTAATAATTTTTGTGAATGCATAGCACAGAATACGTAGACTGAGTACCAGAGAAGTTACGTTAAATGCATTTAATTTCTTCCAAACTGTGTAATTTGGTACTATAGGTGTTAAATCTAATTTGAGTTTGTTTACATCGAGATGAGAATAGTGAAACTGTATTTGTTGATTCACTGTGAATAAATACAAGAGGAAAACTCTTTATATAATTTGTTGGTTTAGGTACTAAAGTAGTTTCCATGGAAGGTAATGAACAACTTAAGTTGCTTTATACCAGATACGGGCCTTGTAATTGAACTGAGGCTTGACTATTTTCACATGTTTGCAAAACAATTTTTTGCCTGTAGAAAAGAATAAGATATAAGCATTATTCAGTAATTGAAAAAGTTTGATATCATTGATTATTTTTGCAAAATTACAATTCAGTTTTTGTTAAATTGCATGGGGTTGTCCTAATATTATAGTGCAGACATACATAAGTCGTAGTACCTTTTACACAGGAGTTGGTTGACCATTTTGATGTAGAGCCCTGTAGATAATATCTTTCAGATGGTATTAGTACAATATTATCGATAGTAGGTACTGGAGTGATTGAGTATAATTGATAATTGTTACCATCGGTAGTAGGTACTGATAAAATAACTACTAGACCTTTTTCTATCATTATAACTTGGGTTTTAGTAAATTTTAAATTTTCATATATGTGATAAGGGTCAGTATGGACAATTGCTTTGCTTGGATATATAACACGAACATGATTAACAATATTTAAGATGTCTTCCTGTGAAAATAGCTGTACGTTGGTCATGTCATTAAAAGATAGACTTAAAGTATTTTCCAGTGTCTGTACTATTTTTGAAACTTTTTAGACACATTACAATGTATTGATATTGTTCTAGAATGTTTATTTGAAATTCTTGTTTTGTTAACATGGTTTGATTTATTCCCAAATTTAAATTTACGTGATTCATCTCATTGTAGAATTTCTGTGAAACGGAGTAACTAAATGAAACGAGTTGATTGATACGTTGAATTTCGATACTCCGATCCGTTTTTAAAGCTCTGATTTGTCCTTCAATTTTGTCATAATCATTTTGATCCAGGTTATCGGATACAAATTTGATTAGGCTTCCGAGTCCATTAATGAGACCTCTTCTGTTTCTAGGTTTTGTAGGTAGCAATTTAGAAAGGTCTTCTTTAGTACTTTTCAATAATTTTGACAACTCCAAGAATAAAAACAGGAAAGTGTTATTGCTTTGTTTTTCTAAAACATTGCTGGTATCTTGAATTGCATCATATGATTCTTCCAACCTGGTTATATTGAAATGAAACATGAACTTGTGATAGTTGTTGACTATTACTGCCGGACCGAGTGAATCTGCGTAGAAGCCTTGTGTTTCTATTGGTTTGTGTCCTATTCCTTCACATCTGATGGTGTTTCTGAAACAGAACATTCTTTTAGGTTTGACATGCCGAAAATCTCTAATATGAATTTAGCCATTTTTCATTTTACAGTGAGTCTGTGTTTCTCAATTTTGATAATTGTTCCTTCGCGATACAAGTTCTTAGATTTTTTGTTTCTGGTCAAAGGGTCAGTGATGTAGACTGTGTCGTTTAATTGGTATTTGTGTGAAAATGGAGTCTTATTTGCTGATAGATTTTGAGAGGCTAATTTTTGGATTTGTTTTTCCTTGTCAAGAAGGTATTCCTCTAATTGAGGAGTTGGTGTTGTGACGTCCCCTCCTACGCGAATGCTAATTTCAAGCGTAATTCACGTAGGAGGGGTGTCACGGGGAAAGATCAGAGCGACAGAAAGGGGAAGGGAGTTAAGAAGTACAATCATGGTATTTATGAATTAACTATAACTTTAATTTCCAAATTATCCGAAGATCACCGTATTCTGAAGAAGGGAGAGAGATGATGGAGGAAGAGAGAAACGTAGTGGAGCAATAACGAGGATGTCGAGCGCACTCATGTCGGCGTTCTGCGTCTTACCATCGCCTCCAACTCTCCGGCGGGTGTCCCGTTGCTGGCTTCCATCCTGGAGTCCTTGTTTGAAGGCGGCTGCGGCACGACGTTGACACACACACACTGCAGACGGGGAACTGCCTCCTCGATGTTTTGGGAGGTGCCTTTAAATACTCGCCCGCTCATTCTGGAATCTTCCGGAGAGCGTTGTTTGCTGAAGCGGATGTTTTTCCGGATTGCCGATGTCCTTCCTTCGTGTTATGTTCGGGCAGCATAGCAGCGGCGGCAGCGTGTTGACTCATGGCGGAGGCTGGTATCGAACTCGGGATTCGTACGGCGGAGCGAAGCGGAGCGGCGGGTCATCTCGGCACACCTGACGCACTCGCGATGTAGCACGTAGGACTCTGCCTCCTCGTTGCTTCGTGCGTCCCGTATTTATACAGGTTGTGAGGGGTGTTTTTGAAAGTGCTCCTTGGAAAGCTGTCTAGAAATACCATGTTATCCGCGGAGCACTCTCTTTCCTAATGCTTCGGTTTTCCGGGTAGGACTTGGCCATGTGGCGAGAATTTGTAATTTTATTTTCTTAAATTGATTTCTTTGATTCCTTTTTGGGCATCTTGGTGTGGCTCATTACAACTAAGAGGGAGAGAATGAAAGGGAGAGCAAGAGAGAAGGAAGATAAGGATGAAGGAAGTCGAGAGGCGCTCGTGATGGTGTCAGCTGTTTACCATAGCACCAATCTCGGCTTGCAGAGGTGTAGCTGCTTCTGCGTCCTGGCTCATGGTTCTCGGCGGAGTTGGGGGCTCGCACTCGAAAGACGACTGGCGGCGAAGGCACGGCACAGAGATCTGAGGTGCTTGTTGCCTCGTGTGCCCCGTATTTATATGATTTGGGAGTTTTTTAAAGTGCTCTTGGGAAAGTTGTGTCCAGAATTGTCAACATGTTTTCCTCATATTACTCTCTTTCCCAACGCGGCGATTTTTCCCGCTTCGTTTCTTCGGTTTTGGGCCATTTGGCAAGAATTTATAATTTATATGGAAGTTTGAATTTTAGTTTTTGATATGGCTCATCACACCTTGGCTGTTTCCGTTGCTCTCGTTTGCTTGTCCTCACACCTTGGCTGTTTCCGCTGTTCTCGTTCACTTATTCTCAGGCTCTCGCTGCTTTCGTTGTTCTCGTTGTTCTCGTTCACTCGTTCTCAGGCCCTGTCTGCTTCGGTTGTTCTCGTTCACTTGTTCTCAGGCCCTGGCTGCTTCAATGTTCTCATTCACATGTTGTCACGCCCTGGCTGCTGTGATGTCCATCCTGCGCGAATACTAGTTTTAAGCGTTAACACAGGAGATCTTTCTGGTTAATGAACAGAGTGGCCGGGAAAAAGAGTGAGGAGAAATAACTAAAAATGTGCTCATTGCAATTGAATTTATTACTCATGTACTAACCATCGCTATTCCACTTACTAAGGAGGAGAGTGAAGGGGGAGAGAAAAAATTGCGTTACGTCATAGTGCTTGGACGGAGGGATGTTGTGAGGAATGGGGAAGGGACGAATATTTGTTAATCTGGCCTTGGAGAGTCGTAAGAGATCCATAGGCGTTGTCAATTGGTTTGTCAAACGTGCTGAGTTTTAAGAGTTGGGCGATAGTCCATTTGTCTCCTGTTAATAGTAACGTTCCTAAACGAAAGCGATGGACGGGATGTTTGAGATTTGAATTTGGGAAAGAGGGGGGGCTAATAGAATAAGGAAGAGTATTTTAATCTGAAAGTGAGAAAATGGAGAATTAATCTTTGCATTTTCCAAGTGAGTATTTTCTTTTCTTTCTCTTATTTTTCTTTTTCTAAGTATTCTATTGGTTTTTGCATAATCCAATTTACTTGCATAATCCAATTTACTACATTGTTGTTTTGGCGAGTTCAACGGGTAAGACGAGTATTTTTGGTGTTGGTGTGTGTTGTTTGGGAGTTTGTTGAAGGGGGAAGGGGAGATGGACTAAGTGGATATTTTGGGAGAGAACATTGAGGAGGGGTGGTGGAGTTGTCGTTGTTTGAGTTTGAGGAGGGGAAGTGAGCTTTAGTCTATTGGCATGTACTATTTGAGCTTTGGAGCCGTTGGGAGTTTGTATGATAAAATTTACGGGGCTTCATTTCTGTACTATAATGAATGGGCCTTTCCATATTTTTGAGAGTTTGCGTGCTAGTCCCTTTTTAATTGCTGGTGTATGTAAATACACATAATCGCCTGGTGTTAGTGTAATTGTTGTGGCCTTTGTCTTAGTATTTCTTTCGAGTTTCTGCAGCTTTTTGATTTAGTCGTGTGACTTCGTCGTAAGCTATTCGTAGTCTTTCTCGTGTGGTTTCTGGGTTGTTGTCATTGTGACGTCCCTCCTACGCGAATGCCAATTTCAAGCGTAATTCACGTAGGAGAGGTTCAACGGGAAAGATCAGAGCGACCGAAAGGGGAAGGGAGTTAAGAAGTACAATCATGGTAATTATGAATTAACTATAACTTTAATTTCCAAATTATCCGAAGATCACCGTATTCTGAAGAAGGGAGAGAGATGATGGAGGAAGAGAGAAACGTAGTGGAGCAATAACGAGGATGTCGAGCGCACTCATGTCGGCGTTCTGCGTCTTACCATCGCCTCCAACTCTCCGGCGGGTGTCCCGTTGCTGGCTTCCATCCTGGAGTCCTTGTTTGAAGGCGGCTGCGGCACGACGTTGACACACACATCCTGCAGACGGGGAACTGCCTCCTCGATGTTTTGGGAGGTGCCTTTAAATACTCGCCCGCTCATTCTGGAATCTTCCGGAGAGCGTTGTTTTTCAGAGGCTGAAGCGGATGTTTTTCCGGATTGCCGATGTCCTTCCTTCGTGTTATGTTCGGGCCGCATGGTGATGAAATATTTTATAATAATTTTTAATTTCCTACCGTGATGGCGTAATGTTTAATAATAAATAATAATATTTAAATAGGCTCATCACAGCGGTTTCGTATAAGCGAATACAAAATTGTTTTGGTGTTTCAGTAGGGAGCATTGTGCAGTTAAAGAAGCTGCGACCAGCATGAGAGAAGTCAGATTCAGAAGTGAAAACATCTCGGAGAGCCTTTTGGAAATCTTCCCAATTGTTAATTTTCTCAAGGTTTGGTGCGAGAGTGATCAAGTGTTCGGCCGTGCCTTCTAAGTGAGCACGAGCGAACACGAGCCGTTCAGAGTCTGCCCATCCGGCAATGTCGGACATTTGGTTTACTGTATTAATAAAGACATTAATGTCTTGATTGGGGTTTCCAGAAAACTTCCGAATATAGTTATGGTAGGCGATGCGTTTGTCGTCGAGGATAATGGTGATGGCGTGGAGGTTGGAGGGGGGTGGGGGGGGGAGGGGTCTTCCATGCTGGAAGCGGGAGGACGCTGGTCGGTTGAGTGCTGGCCCATAAGAAGAGAGAAAGGTTAACTTCTGCTTAGATCTAATTTGTGAGAGAATGACAATTATAATTTAGGAAAATAGGTAGGTGAGTGAAGGAAAAATGAGATCGGAGAAAAGTTAAACAATATCATTTATTTTAATCGAGTTCTAGGTTCACAATAAAGTAACACTTCTGGGCGTCCACTCCCCGGACCTGCCACTTGCACCACTGTGCGACCTCTCTGTCTTTGTTAAAAATCCGCATATGAAATGCGCTCGGTGTTTGAATGCGATATTGTTTCTCGGTAATGCTGCCGTCGTCGAGCAGCAGCCAAAGGATAAGGCAGGATGGCTTTCCTGCTATGAAGTTATAGAGAGCAACGAGGCCCTCCTCATTTATGTTGTATCGAATAGTCGGCCAACAGAATTGGCGTGCCAATTCTAATTTTTCGGGGTTGACTTCAGAGTCCGGGTGTTGCTGTAATTGAAATAGTTTGTAAAACTTTTGAGAATCTAAGAATCTACAAAGAGTTGAGAAAAATGAGATCGGAGACAAGTTAAACAAATTTATTTTAATCCACATCTAGATTAACTATGAAGTAACAATTTTGCGGGTCTACTCCCCGGATCTGCCACTTGCACAACTGTGCAACTTCTCTACCCTTATTGTATATGCGCATGTGAAAGGCGCTCGGGGTTCGGATTCTGTACTGTTTTTCCCGGATGCTGCCGTCGTCGTCCAGCAACCAAAAGGTGAAACAGGATGGTTTGCCTGCCACGAAGTTGTACAGGGCCACGAGGCCCTCCTCATTGATGTTGTATCTGATGGTAGGCCAACAGAATTGGCGTGCCAGTTCTAGCTTAGCGGGGGTGACCTCGGAGTCTAGATGTTGCAAGTTAAACAAATTTATTTTAGTCCACTTCTAGATTAACTATGAAGTAACAATTTTGCGGGTCTACTCCCCGGATCTGCCACTTGCACAACTGTGCAACTTCTCTACCCTTATTGTATATGCACATGTGAAAGGCGCTCGGGGTTTGGATTCTGTACTCTTTTTCCCGGATGCTGCCGTCGTCGTCCAGCAACCAAAAGGTGAAACAGGATGGTTTGCCTGCCACGAAGTTGTACAGAGCCACGAGGCCCTCCTCATTGATGTTGTGTCTATGGTAGGCCAACAGAATTGGCGTGACAGTTCTAATTTTGCGAGGGTGACCTCGGAGTCCGGGTGTTGCTGTAATTGGAATAGTTTGTAAAAATTTTGAAAATCTTAGAAACTACGAAGAATTTTGGAAATCTAAGAAACTACGAAGAATTGCTACGTGAAACTACGGGAATTGCTACGAGAAGTACTGGAGATAAAGATGGGGTTGCAGAGATTGTAGATCGAGTTACGAAAAGTTGGAAGTCATAGTACGGAGAATTCCTAGCAACTACTAAAATGGAGCGGAGTCCGTGAAGTGTTCCAGTCGTGGTACAGAGAGATAGGAAATTGAAAATTAAACTATAGTGAGAGGAGAAATCTAAAGGAAAATCGAACTACAGAGAGTGGAAAACTGAAAGGAAATGAAGCTACAAAGAGTGAAAAATTAAAGGAAATCAAACCACAGAGAGAGAAGTTGGAAGGAAAATCAACTACCGTGGGTTGAGGAATTGAGAGAGTCGGGGGTGTGAGGGCGAGGCGGAAGAGTGTACGGGGCGACTGGAGGGGGGAGAGTTGTGCGAGGGGTGGGCGGTGGCCAGAAGTGGAATTTAGAAAGGGGGGCGGAGGCGGAAGCCCGGTGCGTCGAGTAGGGGGAGGGCGCAAGGTGAGGTAAGAGAACAGGAGATACAGGATTTAATATCATTGAATTCGGATCTGTATAATGTGAAGTCAGATTTGATTCTGGCAATCTCTGTCTGATATTGAAAGATGGCGTTACGTCTGAGGGCTTGGATAGAGGGGGGGTGGAGTTCGGCAGGGGGGAATACTTGGAGATTTGTCCTTGTAAGGAGTTAAGGAATCCGAAGGCGTTGTCTATCGGTTTGTCAAAGGTGCTTAGTTTGAGGAGTTGGGCGATGGTCCATTTGTCTCCAGTTAGGAGTAGGGTTCCTTCGTGGGCGAAAGCTAGGCCTTGGTCGTAAGGGATGGTTGAAATTTGAATTTGGGGGTGAAACTGATGAACAAGTAGGAGGAGGAAAAAGGTTGTGATCTGAAAGTGAAGAAAATTGGAGAATTAGATTTTGCGTTTTCTAATAGAGTATTATAATGGTTTTTGCATGATCCAAGGTGCATTTGGTACATTGTTGTTGTTTTGGCGAGTTGAGCGTGTAGTGCGGGGAGTTTGGTTTTTGGTTTGTGGCGTTTGGGAGTTTGGTGAAGGGGGAGGGTTGGGGAGGGGGCGGAGGGGTTGTCTTGGTTTAGTTTTGAGGTGAGGGAACAGGTTTTAGTCGATTGGCATGTACTATTCTTTAGATCCATTGGGGGTTTTAATAATAAAGTTTACGGGGCTTAATTTTTGTGTAATGATGAATGGGCCTTTCCAAGGTTTGGATAGTTTGCGTGCTAGCCCTTTTTTGATTGTAGGAGTGTGTAGGTAGACGTGATCGCCTGGTTTTAACGTAACGGTTGCAGTCTTTCTGTCATAGTATTTCTTTCTGGTTTCTGCAGCTTTTTGGTTTAGTTTGGTAACTTCGTCATAGGCTATGCGTAGTCTTTCTCGTGTGGCTTCTGGGTAGTTCTCGTCTAAGTTATAGCATGGTCGTTTGGGGGCGAGTATGGTTTCGAATGGTAGTCATATGTCGTCCTTTGTCAAGAAAAAATGGGGAATGTCCAGTGGAGGAAGGAGGGGTGGATCTATAGGCTGTTAAAATCTGGGGAATGATTAAGCCCCAGTTTCACATGTCTCTGTTGAGGTAGTGGGAAATCATTGTCTTGAAAGATAGGTGAAAGCGTTCTAGAGAGCCGTTTGATTGGGAATGATATGCTGTGCAAAAGAGGCGTTTGATTTGTAGTAAATTGCACAAGTTTTTAAACAGTTCGGAAATGAAGTTTCTGCCTTGGTCTGTGAGTAGTTTTTTGGGGGTGCCATGGGCAGGTAGAATGTGCGTGACGAAGGCGTGAGCGACAGTTAGTGCTGAGTCGTCAGGTAGGGGTATGGCTTCAACGTATCTGGTGAAGAGGTCTTCGAAAGTCAAACATATTTGTTTCCTAGGTCAGATTTTGACAGAGGGCCTACAATGTCAAGTGCAACGAGTTGTCCGGGAGCTGTCGCGTGGGTGAACATTTGTAAGGGGGCAATTCTTTTGTTTGGAGATTTCCGTGCTAAACAAGAGGGGCATTTATTGCAATAGTCGGTTACTTGCCCTTTAATTCCTGTCCAGGTGAATTTAAGTGATATTCTTTGAAGTGTTTTGGAAATTCCTTGATGTCCAGAGAATGGTGCATCATGGTATGCAGAAATGATTGAATGATGCATTGAAGAAGGAGCAACGAGTCTGTCTGGTCGGTTGGGTTTTAAAATGCGTTCAAAGAGAAGTCCGTCAGCGTCGAGGTAGTAGTTGGGGTAGTCTGGGTGTTCTGAGTTGTTTTCAATGCTCTGTATAATTTTAGCTAGATGAGTCGTTTCTTTGTTCAATTTTGATTTGGGGTCTGTCGAAGATAGGTTCAGTAATGATGGAAATTTGTGGTGGGAGGCGTGAAAGAGCGTCGGCGTTGGAGATTGTTTTGCCAGATTTGTAAGTAATTTCAAAGTCATATTCAGAAAGAGTAAGTGCCCATCGTGATAATTTTGAACTGGAATCTTTCATAGTAAAAAGCCATTTGAGTGGTTGGTGGTCTGTACCTAAAGTGAAGCGGCGGCCATAGAGGTAGACTTTGAAATGTTTTACTGCCCACAGAATTGCAAGACATTCGCGTTCTGTAGTGCTTCGGTTTTGTTCTTGTTTAGATAATTGTCTACTGGCAAAAGCGATGGGTCTGTCACTACCTGCGTAGTTTTGTGATAAAACTGCGCCAATAGCATGGTTCGAAGCGTCGGTTGTGAGGGTGAAGGGAATTTGAAAATTTGGGTAGGCCAGAATAGGTTCTGTAGTGAGGGCATTACGTAATGTTTCGAAAGCTTTTCGAGTTTCCGTTGTCCAAACGAAGGGGGAGTCGAGGCGAGTGAGGGCATTTAATGGGGCTGCAATATGTGCATAATTTGGAATAAATCGCCTGTAGAATTGTACTAGTCCCAGAAATCTTTTAATATCAGTAGCATTTTCGGGTTTGGGCCAATTTTGAATTACTGAAATTTTTGAGGGATCTGGTTTGACGCCATTTGTGGAAATGATATGACCGAGAAAGTGAGTTTCCTTTTTGGCAATTTGGCACTTAGTAGGTTTGAGTTTAATGTTTGCGGAACGCAATCTATCAAGAATTTCCGATAGGGTGTGTAGGTGAGGTTGCAGTCCGCCCTTTGAATGAACAATGATATCAACATAAATGAGGCACTTTTCATTGGTCAGTCCTGAAAGTACAGCGTACATAAGTCTAGTCCAAGTGGCTGGGGAATTAGCAAGTCCTTGTGGCATAACATTGAAGTGGTATTGTCCGGTAAAAGTCGAAAATGCAGTTTTTTCCTTGTCAGGTTCGTGCATAGGGATATGGAAGAATCCGCTAGCGACGTCTAGAACCGAGAAGAGAGAAGATTCGCCTAATTGGTCAATAATGTCATGAATGTTAGGAAGGGGGAGGATGTCTCGTTTTGTAATTAATTTTTAAGGCACGGTAGTCAACGCATAGTCTATATTCCGGTTTGTCTGAGGGGGAGTTGTGTTTTTCAGTAAAAATGATTGGAGCGTTCCATGGTGAGGTAGATTCTTCAATTGAACCATCGTGGAGTAAGTCTTGAATAATTTTATTCATGGCGGGTCTTTGAGAATGAGGGACGCGATAGGGAGCTTTGGAAATAGGAGGTGCGTTCCCTATGTCGATTGTGTGTTTAATTAAATGAGTTCGTCCTATTTGTTCGCCGTCTAGGAGGAAGACGTCGCGATATTTTGAAAGAGTGTTAAGAATTTTTGATTTTTCGTCCGGAGGCATGTGAGAGAGGTCGAAGTAATCATCAAAAGTTTTCATAATTTGTTTAGTGCTCGCTTGCGGAGATTCGGGACGGAAGTAAGAATTGTTTTGTCCGTGAAGATGAGAGTTTCCATTATCTTTGCCATGTGAGGAGAAATCCGCGTGGGTATTGCCATATGCATTGGTATGTTCATTGTAAATAGAGTTTATATAATTAATATCATTGTTAGAGAGGGGAGAGGTAGAAAATGAAACATTAGCGAAGTTGATAGTGGTGGTTATTGCTCCGAAAATATTTAAATTGTGTCCAGTTACAGATTGTAAGTTGGAGTGGGGGGGGGGGGTTGAAGAGAAATAGTTAGGGAGAAATTCCTGAAAAATTATCGATCTTTGGGCTCCTGTGTCGATTAAGAAGATCATATTTTTGTTAAATACTAGGGCCTGAATGCAAGGGGAGGGGGTTAATTTCTCGAGAACGAGTCCGATCTGTGGCCCGTGGGATTGTTGAATTGGGAACCTCCCGGCCGGGCCGCTAACGAGAGGTTGTTGGAGTTTGGGTAGAATGGGAGGGGAAGCAGGGGAGGGGGTCCGGAGCGTTGGTGGGTGGGGGTGTGAAATTGTGATGGCTGTTGAGAGTTGCGAAGGGTGAGGAGGGATCTGCATTCTTGGGCGGAATGGTTAGGCTTATTGCAAAAGCTGCATATGAGTTGTCTATGGGGTTTAGGGGCCTGCCAGCAATTTTCCGTCGTGTGGTTTGATCTGCCGCAATGATTGCAAGGGGGTTTTTGGTTTTTGCGTCTGCAGTTTTGGGAAGAGTGGTTATTTAATCCGCAATATGTGCAAGTTAGTTTGTTATTGGGATAAGAGGGGGGGTTAGTGCGGTGCGGGCAGTTCATGGCAGGGTGACCTGTTTGAGCGCAGAAGGAGCAAATTAGGAAGTTTTCAGCTTTTTGCTGAGCATTATTTGTAGGGGGTGTGAGGGATGAATTAGCAAAGCCGTTCGTAATGGAGTTGAAGGTTTTATCAATGGCTGACATTGGGGGGGGGGGTTCGAAAAAGATTGGAGATATATTATTTCGGCAATTTTGGCTGCGTCGAAACAAGATTTTGGGTTTGCCTCTTTTACAGCGTGGGTTAAGTGGGAGGGCAGTCCGTATAAAAATTGTTTAATTAAGTGATTATCATCGATTGAGAGAGAGGGGCAAGCTGATCTGTAATTTTTGGCAGTTTCGTATAAGCGAATGCAAAATTGCTTTGGTGTTTCAGTAGGGAGCATTGTACAGTTAAAGAAGCTGCGACCAGCATGAGAGAAGTCGGATTCAGAGGTAAAAACATCTCGGAGAGCCTTTTGGAAATCTTCCCAGTTGTTAATTTTTTCAAAATTTGGGGCAAGAGTGATCAGGTGCTCGGCCGTGCCTTCTAAGTGAGCACGAGCGAACACGAGCCGTTCGGAGTCTGCCCATCCGGCGATGTCAGACATTTGATTTACCGTGTTGATAAAGACATTAATGTCTTGATTGGGATTTCCAGAAAACTTCCGGATATAGTTGTGGTAGGCGATACGTTTGTCGTCAAGGATAATGGTGGTGGCGTGGTCGGAGGGGGGTGGGGTGGGAGGGGAAGGGTTCTCCATGCTGGGAGTGGGAGGGCGCTGGTCGGTTGAGTGCTGGCCCTAAAGAAGAGAGAAGGGTTAACTTCAGCTTAAATCTAATTTGTGAGAGGGTGGTAATGATAATTTAGGGAAATAGGTAGGTGAGTGAAAAATTATATCAGAGACAAGTTAACCAAATTTATTTTAGTCTAGTTCGAGGTTGACAATAAAATAGCACTTCTGGGGGTCCACTCCCCGGACCTGCCACTTGCACAACTGTGCGACCTCTCTGTTTTTGTTGAAGACACGCATGTGAAATGCGCTGGGTGTTTGGATTCGGTATTGCCTCTCGATTATGCTGCCGTCATCTTGCAGCAGCCAAAAGGTGAGGCAGGAAGGTTTCCCTGCCGTGAAGTTGTAGAGGGCGACGAGGCCCTCCTCATTTATATTATACCTAATGGTCGGCCAGCAAAATTGGCGAGCCAACTCTAATTTTTCAGGGTTAACCTCTGAGTCTGGGTGTTGCTGTAATTGAAATAGTAAAAATTTTGAGAATTTAAAAATTTATGAAGAGTTTCGGAAATCTAAGAATTAGGAAGAGTTGCTACGGAAAACTAGGAAGAATTGCTACGAAAGACTACGAAGTATTGCTACGAAGAATTGCTACGAAAGACTACGAAGTATTGCTACGAGAGGCTACGAAGTATTGAAGATAGAGATCGGAAAATCGAGTTGCAAAAGTTGAAAGGCGTAGTGCGGGGTTCCTCGCAACTACTGAATGGAGCAGAGTCCGCGAAGTGTTCCGGTCGTGATACAGAAAATGGGAAAGTCGAAGGCGGTGAAGTTACGGAGAGTGAAAAATTAAAGGGAATCAGGCCAGAGGGAGAGGAGAAATTAGAAGGAAGACAAAGAGTTGAGTAATTGAGAAAGTTGGGGGTGTGAAGGCGAGGCGGAAGAGTGTACGGGGCGACTGGAGGAGGGGGTAATTATGTTCACAGCGAAAGGGAAGGTGGTCAGGAGTGGAATTTAGAAAGGGGGGGGGCGAAGCGGATGCCGCATGCGACGAGTAAGGGGGGGGCGCAAGGTGAGGTAGGAAAAACCGAAGGAGTGCTGGAGTTTATGAAGGGCCACTCAGATAGTACGCAAATTGCGAAATGCAATGTAGGCGTAAGGTTCGTAGCGGAGAGATTAATCTCACGCAAACCGCTGCCACCAGATGTGATGTCCCTCCTGTGCGAATGCTAATTTCCAAGCGTAGTCTACACAGGAGAGGTTTCACGTCAATGCTCTGAGTGGTTCAAGGAAAGAGGAGAAGGAAAATGAGAGAGAGAGAGAGAGAGAGAGGGCGCGAGAGAGAGAGAAAGAGAGTCGTTCATAGAAAATTCAATTTATTTTCCCAATGTCACCTATAACCATTCTACTTGCTAAGATGAGGAGGAGGAGATGCGAGAGAGAGAAAGGAGAGAAGGAATCGAGAGTCGCTGTTGTCGGCGTCAGCTGCTTACCATGGCGCCAATCTCTGCTTGCAACATCTGGGTGGCGGTGGAGGCTGAGTCTCGGTCCATGGCGAAGGCGTACTCGGCGGGCGACGGAGTGATGGAGTGACGGAGTAACGGCGGCGACAGGTCGTTCCGTACAGGCACAGACGTACTCGTGGCACTTGCTCAGAAACTCTGATTGATTCTTGCTTTGTGCGGCGTGTATTTATATGGTCCGTGAGGGGAAAGGTGTTTTTGAGAGTGCTCTTTGGAAAGTTCTGGGGGGGGGTGTCGGAATTTGTCAACATGTTTTCCGTAGAGCACTCTCTTTCCCAACGCGGCGATTCTTCCGCTTCGTTGCTCTGGTTCTGAGCCATGTGGCGAGGATTTATATTGAAATTAATTTTTGGTTGTTTTGATATGGCTCATCACACTGACATTGACGTTGAGGAGCGTGAACAGCATCTGAAAGAACAATGCTTTCGCGAGCCGCTTGGTTTCAGTTTATACACATGTTTACTTCTTATTCACAAGAAGATGGCTAACATGATATGTCTTGATATCGTTACTACTAAACATCCTGGTATATGATTGGTTGCAAGTAGACAAGGGCATGTAATTGGCGTGCAGAAGGAAAGGGAGGTTTGGGCTTGTCTGAGAAGGGGGGGTCTATTTGGAGTGTGTGGAAGGTGCGGTAACCTGAAAGTGGCGTGTTGGAGGCTCTGGAGCGAAAGGGGCTGCTAGAGGGCTGGTGAATTAAGTTATCAGCATCGAGGATCCAGTTTTTAAAGAGTATTTATTTCATTGCACTAGAAGATTTTACATTTGTTGGAACTACTTAAATTGGCATAGCTTTGACACAAGTAACGTGGCTGAGCGGCATACAGGCGTCATCTACTAGTTCCATCGGAATACTACTGCCCTGGACTAGTTTCCTTAGACTTTTATAATCTGATATTTTTCAAAAGGAAATAGTGTTTACTTCATAAGGGAAAGTCCATGTAGGCCTCCCTTGTAAACATCCTGTTCTATTATATTTAGGCAAAGAGATGGAAGGGATGCGACCCATGTTCGCGGGGGCGAAGGGGGGTGGGCGAGAGGTCTCTTTGGTGGTGGGGCGGTGAAAGTGGACTTTGTCATTCCCGCGCGCGCCTTGTCAGGGATTGGTGGAAAATGACTCCTCAGAAATAAGTTTCTTCAATGCGAACATAGAAATTGAATGGTTACTGAAACTGTTGGGAATTATGAGCGAGAGTGACCTCGGTCACCCGATGAGCAACCTCCCGACAGCGAAACAGTAACTGAACTCACTAGTCGTGGGTGCAGTGCTTAAAAAATTACCTGTCACAATCTAGATCGTCGACGCTCTACTCTCGAGTGAGTGTGACCCGCTCTGCAAGTGCTGGCACGAGTCGTCGTTAGAGTCCGAAGTTACGGATCGCAGGTCGGGAAGCGGCTTAGTCATAGTCGTACTCGCGGAGTTGCTCCCACATCGTGATGTCTATTGTACTTATTTTTTCAAGGTAGCTTATCGTGGGCTGTTGTGGTCAGAAAATGGGGTAGCTTAGTCAGTCTGTCCTACATGACCTCCGTCGCGTGTAACAGCGTCTGCTTTAGTAGCGTGAGATCGGACAAGGTCACGATTGCCATGCATAATGTTACGTCACTGTATTCTGGTACAACACGTTGTTATGAAATGAAAGTGGCAATTTTCTCTGAAATCAAGCACTTTTCTACAACATAGAGTTTATTTACGGGATTCGTAATTTAATACAAGAAATAGATAGCAATGGCTGGGTACTTGGAGAGTGACCTCGGTCACCTCACGATCCAGAGTATCTCGACAGTCGTGAAGGGCAACTGCGAGTGCCTCGATCTGAATGCACCTTCTTTCATATGCATTCATACGTCATGCACAAAGGTATGGTTGAAGCCGTAGTTGCTTTTTTTTATCGTACCGTAAAGTAGTTGTTTTTTGTCGTGTGGCTGGAGTATGTAATTGAAAATAAGGGGTTAGTGTGTGTTGGAACGATAAGAATTTGTTCTGGTCTCGTAATATTCGTGTATTTTCCTACATCGTAGGGTTGAATCTTTCCACGGAGGAATAAAATTGCGAATGTAAGTGAGTATATGAATGTATGTCGGGAGTGCATGATGAAAGAAAGTGATGGAATGTGATATTTGATTTGATTTATTTGGTCAAAAAATAGTAAAATCTGTATATTAGCAACATTTGAAAAACTAGAAATTTTCGTTCCCGAGTTATAGAAAAACTATTTGCAACGGTAAACGAACTGCAGATTTGATTTTTTCTGCATTGCTAACAATATAGAAACTAATCATCAGCTATATTCCTACCACTACAAGCAAAAGGAGAGCTCAACAAACTGCGCATAGTGTGAAGCTACGTTTATGTCCAGGAGCAAAATAAGGGGCCATCTCAGCATTTGCTTAATGGATCAGGGAAACAAGACAAAAACCTCATCGAGATGAGTCATTGACCCGGAAGCTGAAGTATATTACTTGTTACAGGCATATTTAGTCATTTTTTAATTATACAATACCAATATAAAATAATCCATTATATAGCTTTGTTTTGTTAAAATAAACATTACTTTTCTTTTTGATGATCAGTATAGTCTCTAATTGTGTAGAAACAGTTATGCAGCAGAAAAGATTTTACTTTTAACTTAAATTTGTGTACAGACTTTAATTATTTAATGTCACTTGCCAATGCGTTGTAAAGTAAGGTAACATGTATTGTACATGGATTTCTTGTGAGCTGTTGATACTGACACTTGATGAATGTGATTTCTACGACGTGTCTTGTAATCATAAATATCAGTATTGCAGTAAAATATGTTCACACCGGAGTTGCTTGTTAAAACTAAGCAGAGAATCGATTCGTTTGTGTTTGTTCCCTTGTGGGGAAGAATGTTTAAGGATTCGGATATTCTTTCGAATTCTGATAAGCGGCGTTAATGATATCTTATATCTTGAATGATCGTTTCTCGTTTGGAAATGTTTCCGGTGCCATTTAAGGAACAGTAACGGCGGGAAATATCCTGTTCCCTGGCTGTGAAGGACAGCTTGAGAGTCGTTTGGGCTTGGTGTTAGATCATTCTATTCCCAACCAGTCTTGTCTGTTCTTCAATAAAATTCACCAATGTGTTGAAGATCCTTTTCAATGGCCAATAGGCTAGAGTCCAACTCTGCAAGCACATATTGAAAATGTTGCAAATACAGAGAATTCAGTGATGGTGAGGCATGCTGACCGAATCTGCTGTTACATCGTCTAGTACTTCTTCACTTTCTTGGAAAAGATAGTTTTACGACGTAAGGACTGGAATAAAAGATTGAAGAAGAGGTCAATCACACGAAATGAGATTTATGTGAATCCTTTTCAACTTGCTTCCATCATCTAATCAAAAGATATAAAAGTGTAGTCATCTAATCAAAAGATATAGAAGTACAACGTCTTCCATTAAACCTTGGCCATTACCAAGGGTCAATGAAGTTCTTCGAAAACAAAATGCGAAGGTAAACTATAAAATATATGTATACATTAACAATGAATAAACTCTAATTGAATGTAGATATACAGATGAGTTAGTTAAGGTGGTAAAAGACAGACTAGCCTGTTCCCCATAATAATAGCAATAAATAATTCCTTTGCCGTTTTGATCTCGGAAGTATAGGTTCCTGTTGTTTTTTGTAATTATACCATTTTGTAACAGCCTGTTTGTCACAAGAATTTTATTTACATTATAAAGCCTCGATGCGCTGTTGCAGACTCGGGAGACAATTAGCGTCATTAGTGAACAGCGACTACACAGCAGTTATGGACAGCCGGCCTGCGGGCTAAGATTCTAACAGAATAAAATCGGGTGCGATCCCAGGGCTGTGCGTGAAACAGAGTTGTTGCAATATGCCCCCAATTCCGTCAATTCACACAAGTTTTTCTTTGTTTGCAGCCGAAAAAGTAGAATTTTTCTTTAACAATATTTAGAACTATCCTCGAAGCTTCGACTCGCTATAAGCAATATCTTTAGAACGTAGTAGGAGAGAAATCGTCAAGAAACTGCTGTGCGGAAACGAACCGTTTTTTCAGCAAAATGCCAACGGAGGAGTTTGTTCATTAAATTGAAGAGAATGCGGTGGCTTGCGTGGTTTGTTTTAAGTCTGAGATTACTGTCATTACCATCTGAATTGATATGTATATCATTTCATACATCTAATATCACAGCCGGATTTTCAAACCTATTTCTTACTGTTTTGATTGTTTGTTTTTTTTGTTTCTGTTTTTCAATACAATTAAAGTGTAACCTTTTCCTGGCGCCCAAATTATTTATAAATTCGGAAATTGGTTAAGATTTACATTTATTATTAGTAATTAATAACGTTTGAAAAAAAAAAAAATATATATATATATATATATATATATATATATATATATATATGTATATATATATATATATATATATATAATATATATACATATGTTATATATATGTATATGTAATATATATATATATATATATATATATATATATATATGTATATGTATATATATATATATGTATATATATATATATATATATGTATATATATATATATAATGTCTTCAATTAAAATTACATGAAATAAAATTTATTGATTACAAATTAAATAATTCTACTGATTGTTTGAAAACATACGGTACTGAAAACAACAATTTATTAACAATCAACATAACAAGTAACAATATAAAATATTTATTTTCATTTTTTCTGTTTACTAACAAAAAGTTCTCTGCTTAGGTTGAAACTCTGAGTACAAGTGACCTGTTTAATTCTGTGCTTCTTCTACTTCTTAAAAGAATAATTTTTTTTGTTTGTTCAAAATTTTTATGATGGCTTGAAACTTAATTTCTATGTATAACATTCCAGAGAAAATGTTAAAATTCCTGTGGTTGCCAATGGTAATATTCAGTGCCTCCAAGATGTATACCATTGCTTGGAGGAAACCGGCTGCCATGGTGTCATGTCTGCCGAGGGTAATCTTTATAACCCATCAGTATTTGAGGGTGGTAGCCCTCCTGCCTGGGATATAGCTTTAGAGTATTTAGATCTGGCCGAGAAACATCCATGTCCCACATCATATGTGCGAGGCCACCTCTTCAAATTATTTCAACACTGGTATGTTGTGAAGGTGGTTTCAGTTTTATGTAGACCTCCATTCTGGCATAAATTATTTTAATATTAAGCAAATGAAGAATTTAAATGTCCTTGTTTTGTATCAAGTATTTTATAATTACATTAATTTGGTGAAATACCGTATTTTTGTATATATTTTTTTAAATAACTATTTTCAAGAAGTATTTACCTACGATAATGATCTAGACCGAGTTCCTGTGTTTGCAATATTTGAGAACTGTTTAGTTCGAATGAAAATATGGTTTAGTGAATTAAGAATCTTCTTTATATAAATGATAATGACACCCATGAAGAGCAATAAGTGCAATGATTTTATTTCAGTTTAATGTAAAAATTTCCTTTTAAACAAACTTTTTTTAAAGTGAATTTATTTTTAAATATTACTTTAATGTAAGAAATTTATTCAAATGAAAACTGAAAACAAATTGTCAAATTGTACTTGCAATACCGGTACTGTTTCCTGATCAAAATTAAAATTTTTTTAATTTCAGCCTGTGTCTACCAGAAAATTTTGATCTTCGTTCTCAACTAGCTACTGGCTCATATTTGAAAGAATTTCGAAGTACTGTGTCAGAACTGAAAGAAAGATACTTACCATTTCACAATGGAGAAAAGCCATGGATGGGAAAATCAGGTTAGTATAATTTATTAATATTGCAAAATGCTTTTATGTATTACGACATGATATACCATAATTTATATTAGTGTTTGTGACAACTTAAACTAATTCTCATTCTTTAGTAAAATAACATCTTACATTTTGTTCGTCATGCCATCTATGAAGTCCTTAATATAGTTGCTTATACAAGAAAATGTATGTTATTTCTTTGTTGTTGATTTTTGGCAATGTTATGACTAAAAATAAAGAAAAGAGATTTTCATTTTGAGTAATTATAATATTTAATAAGTATCTTCAAAAATTCTCAGTTTTGTTTGTCTAAGCTGTTAAATCTTTTATCCATGGATATTAAACTTTCCCTTATCTTATTTTACTTTCTTCCACCATAAATCAGCCTTCTTTCAGAATTAATATTTATTTATACAGAAATTCATTTCTGATTATTGCAGATTCTTTTAATTTAGTACTACCACCATGGCTGTGTCAACCTTATGTTAGGATTCCTCCAGAAGAGCACCTTAAAAAGATGGAAGAAAAACAAAATAGAAATGCTGATATTAATCAATACGGAGAAGACCCTGTGCAAGGAGAAGCAGAGAAAGAAGCAAGTTGCATTCATTTTATTTTTACTATTCAAATATATTGGAATTTCTAAGCCTTGAACCATTTGAAGAGCCAACTCGAAGTTTATATTCTATCCTTTCTTTCTGACACAAAAATATTTAGACTTTTGGCGAATTCTGGAAAACTGTAAATGTTGAAGGGGTTGTTATTGTAAAAGCAATGATCTTCCTCACTCTTTAGCTACCTCATTTTTTATTATCCAAATTTTGTAATATCTATTTTCAACATCTGTTTGCTTTTTTTAAGAATCAGGATGGAGGTTCACATAAACGACCAAGAGAAAGCAGTGTTGAATCAACTGAAAGTAAAAATATGTCAAGACGTAAATTGAGGAAACTAAGAAGATTGAAACACAATCCTGACAAGATATTTGGTACAAGACAAGGTGTTGAAAAATGTGTGAAATGCCCAAATCCTTCAGTAGGTAGACCAGTGTTCATTTATATAAAAATATAATGAATGTTTGTATTTGACTTGCTGATTTCTATGCTAGATAAAGTCTCTTTAAATAGTTTGTGATTTCAATGTTTCGTTTCTTATCTACTTCATTCATTATAAAATTAATTTCCATAATTATCTTTCAGTACCAAAAGTAGTAAGTGTAAGTAGGGTGCATAATTATCTCAATCTTGCAAACTTCAATAAACAGCTTGAATTACTTATCTAATCTCTTTACTTGAATTTGTAATGTACTGTAAATTGAACCATAAAATTTATTTGTGTTAGATATCATTTGATCAAGTTTATGTTCAAAGTATTGCTATCATTTTCAATGTGTAATAAGATATTTTTATTGTAAATACACTTTAGTACATTGCTTTTGACGTACTTTTGTTAAAATTAAATTCTACGTAATGCTTCCCTTTTTTTAATTTTTTAAAAATAAATGTAAATCAAGTTAGCTCATAATTCAAAAGTAAATTATTACCTTATTCAGCATTATCTGTATTGTTTTTTTAACCTGTGCATGTGGCATATCAAACTGTCTTCATATATCTTCAGTTCAAACTTGATTTCACCAAACTTGATGATGTTCCGATGTGTTCAGGGATTCCATAAATCAAGGGCAAAATTTAAGGAATAGCATTTGGGAAAGAAAAAAATATTAAAAAATTATAAATTCGTAATCATTTGTTTTTCCTTACTCTGCAGTAAAATTGAATGTATAGAATTGACTTATTTTCCAGGGAACAAAATGTCTCAACCATCTCTGCAAAGCATGCTGCAAAACTCTGTGCTATGTTGAGGAACAAGACTGCCCTGGTCATCGCATTCTTATTAAAACCCGTCGAGAAACGGCTCGTCGTTATTCTGCCCTGGATAAAAAGGCTCAAGAATTAAGTGATAATTCTGAACTTCCTGACAATTTAGAATTGGCAGTTCCTGACAATGCTGATGTAACAGAATCAGCAAAATCTCCCTCAGATCTTGCTGATGAATCGGTCTCTGTTGGTGTGACTTCAGTGGAAAATTATGTACCTGACACATTGCAATATCAAGTTACTCTAGAACACAAGAATTTCTAGGTGTGACAAATTAAATTGTTATTGTAAAAATCATTGAATTTGATCTTGTCTTTAGTAAAAAATTCGTTCACAAATGAAAGCAAAGTAGAATTCAAATTAACTTTTCTCTGTTGTCACTTTTCATGTTTGCCTATAGCTGGACTAACTTTTCTTTATGTTTTGAAATATGAATATTAGATTGTACATGTACTGAATTGTACTATTATTGTTCTTGCTAATGTACAGGAAATTTCAAATGAATGTACAAATATGTACCTAGTGTTTTATGTTTTACTATGGGACCATTTCATTTCATGTGTTCTTGTTTATTAAATGGAAATAATTTATAAAATTGTACAATAATACTATCTGAACTGTGATTCAAGTGGTATTGTATACTGGTGCACTTTGTACTTCTCCAGTTTGAATAGAAAAAAATATTTCTGGATGTTTTTTTATACAGATTAATTATATAAACTATTTTGCTTCAATGTTGTTTCATAATTTGAAGACTATAAAAAGATGTGCAGAGATTTTTATATATATTTATGACTAACTAGTGGTGTATAATGGATCTTGTTTTTTATGGGATAATTTGACATGAGATTAGAAAGAGTTGTGCACTAATTATCATTTCTCATTTACAAAGTATTTACCTATGATCAAAATATAAAACTGGTGTGTAGTTTGTAGTCACTTCTTGACATCAAAATTTAACCTGCAAAATGCATGTAAAATGGAAATTGTGCTATCCTTAAAAATATTGACTAGCAATCTGTAAACTACATTCCAGAAAACTGTCAGTAGTATCAGACAAAGATGCATTTTGACTGCAATAACTCAGTGATTTTATATTCAAAACAAAATGGAAAAATCTTTCAGTGTAATGAGGGTTTCTAGAAGCTAAAGGAATGTTTGTGTATAAAGAATATAACCTTTCAGTACAAAAGTATGGAGTTCATTAGAACTTAAATATTTTTTATTGAATGTCTCTTTTTAATGTTCCTTCTTTGTCATTTCCCTTTTCTCATAATTCTTTCCTTCATTACCTAACCTTTTTTATAACACATGATCAGGGTAGAATATTTCCAGATTAATAAAAATTATACATTTGATTTTAATTGTTTTTAATTTTTCAACTTCTATTTCAATGATTCAACTTATGTTTTAGGTTTCAATATAAAGCATAATATTCTTGTTTCAACATTTCTTCACCTTTTTATATTCTCGCAAAATGTAATGGTTTTCAGTGATCTTCATAATTCCCAAATAAACTGTTAACAAACTTGACCATTCCTTTAATTTCATTCAATTTCCAATTTTCGAGATTTAATTAATAAAAATTTGAGGTGGCTGGATTAGGTGAATCTGTTGAATGCTTAAAGATCTTGGTACTACCTCTGCATGCGCTTACTGTACACAGCAAGGCTTTCTAACCTAAGGATTCTTATTTTGCAATTTTGGTGGCCTTCTTCAAATAGGTTAGTATTTTTGACAACTTTTATATTATTTTCTTTAAGGAGGTTAATGAATGGTTTAAGTTTAGATGATCCAAAAATGTTTCCATAAACACATTGCATTCAGAGCTAGTCTAATTGCTGCTTCAACAAGAAAAATATTTTTGTAGCCTTGGAAGATATTTAGTACAATGAGCAGAAACGTGCAAAGATCCCAATTTCCTGCTTTGTGATTTATAAAGATTCCTATTACTTAAAAAAAATCAGTTAAGTCTGTGACCTATCCATTTGAAGTAATAGGACCGATCATCACTGCAGGCATCATCAATTTATGTTGATCACTAGACTTCCGATTATAAGTTACTTTATTTTGAACTGTGTAAAGAAGAGTAGTGATGTGTAGAGGCTAGGCTTATTTGATTTTACATTAAAATGTTGACCATTTCCATGGCCACTTGACCACCAACAATTGTTACAATTGATATGCTTGTGATTAACATTTAAAATAACTTCTGATTTTAATACTTCATTAATATTGACCACAGACTTCATAACAATTGAAACAAGAAACTAGAGGTGCTACAGAATAGCACAGACTTTCTCGTATCAATTTTTTCTAATTTCCTTGGTGTGGTCTGGCTTTAAGGTCTTGCTCCATTCTCTGGCTTGCGCCATTCTCTTCTCAGCCTCATCTGTTATCGCCCAAAGTACATTTTTTTGACAATTTCTCAACTTTTTGCTTTCCTAATAGCACAACCAAATTATTACTTAAAGAATATTAAAGAAGAGTAAAAACTCGTCCTAAATAGAAGTTTTCATTGAAAAAATCATAGCCGTTTTTAAGAAAATGGCAATTATGCATTACTGTAAATGCAAAATTTGGAGCTATTTTTCACAAAAATCTATTGAGTTTTTGAAAAAGTTAATTTGAAGCACTATCACTCATAAATGTAATAATGCATACAAATCAATAGAAATATCTGTATTAATAGCGTGAGAGGTATTTCAAAAAAAATTACATTTTTGTAATTTTTGACAAAACAAAAGAATACACAAAATGAAATTGACAAAATGAGTTAGCACTATCCATTGGAAAAATTTGAAGAAAAACTGGAGCTATTTTTGAGAAAATGGCATTTGAGCGTTTCTGAAAAATTTTGAGATCATTTGTACAGAAAACTGTTCAGTTTTCGAGAAACTTTATTTGACATTATTTAAAGCACATGTGCTCATAAATATAATAATGTAAAGAAATCACCTTTAATGTAAATATTACCAACAAGTCAAGAAAATTACATTTTTGTCATTTTTAAAAAAACAAAAGAATAGAGCAATATAGCATTTATGTCATTGTTTAGGGTTTATTTGGCACTTCCCTAACCAAAAATTTAAAGAAGAAATTAGGAGCCGTTTTTCAGAAAATCTTGTTTTTGAATTTTTTTTATTTGCATATTTTGCAAGCACTATTGTATGAAAACTACTAAAATTTCAAAAACACTCTACATGACCTTAATGATATAACTATTTATGCACAATAATTTTTATTTGGAGGAAAATCTTGGTCTTCAATTGTGTAGTTGTAGGAAGACGTTGAAATAAATCCAAACGTTTGCAATTTTCAAAAATTCGGAGTGAACCATGAAAATCAGACCTATGCCACCTTTATAAGTATACTTTACTCTATTCGTACAAGATATTTTTTTTAAATTTAGAGCTGTTTTTGAGAAAATTTTGAAAATGTCCAGGGGGCTTCATCTAAAATACCCCAAATTTTACAAAAGGTTTTTCAAAATATCAAATCTTCAACTAAAGCCAGATGAACAGGAGTTTCTTCAATTTGGAAAAGATTGTATGTGTGATTTAGGTGCTAGTAGTGTTCACGGATGGACATTTTGGAAAAAAACACCTTTTTGGTATCAAGGGACCTCAAAACGTGTATTTCCGTTGAAATCTCAAAATCAATTTTCGCAGCATTACATAACTTTCTTTATACTACGTATATATGTATGTATACGAGAAAGTAAAAATGTCTAATTATAGGCAATTTGCAGAAAATCTTAGTCATTATCTTTGTTGCTAATTATGAAAATAAATGTTACATTTAGCCTATATTGTATTTCTCCTACATTGAAAAATATTTTATTTTCTGCATCATTGAATAGAGCTCAAATTAAAAATTTTGTAATGTGTATTAAATTCCTCTTAGGGTGCCCTAAATGTCACTTTTCCCTGCTAAACATCCACTGTGATTGCACTTGAACAGGATCTTAGGCACTAATGACGTGATTTGAGATGCAGTAATAAATTGAGATTGCACACACAGCCATAAATTATACCTCAAAAAGATTGTATTAATTTTAAATACTTCCAAATATCTCAACTGAAGATCATATTGCAATCATAACTGGAACTTGACGAATACCAAGCATACTGTTTGCAGTGCACAGATTAAATTGAAGGGATTGAAAAACTTCCAAATATCCCCTAGGATCATACCAAATAAAAATGAGAAAATGTAATTGATTGTAACAGTCGCAAAACTCTACTGCATCTCCAGCTAATGGGATATTGTCAAAGAAAGCTTAAAGAATGTTTAACTTGCCAACATTTTGGAATAATTGTTTTCTCTTTTGGACTGCAGAAAATACAATTATTCATTCGTTGAAGTATAACTATTATTGATTCTTCCTCTCCATCTTTCTACAGTAGGGAGCCAAATTATGCGGATCAGGACTCAGAATTTTGTGTCCAAATTCTGACAGTGAGATTTTTATTGTGATTTTTGTATTTTAACTGCATTTTTAAAACAAATGATTGGTTTTGGGCCACATAGGTATTTTTTATTCTTAGTGTATTATTAAAATCATAAAAACAATAAGACATTTAGGTAAAACTATATTTAGATAAAATTAATACAAGTGTTCCGTGATGCCGCCCTTTGATGCATTTATAGCTTCAATGTATCGCAGCACACTCCCTATTCAATCTTTGCAATTTTGTTGCAGTTCAATGTTGTAATGCCATTCTTTGTCGAGACTTTTAATTAACTTGGTGGTGATCACTTGCTTGGCAATCAACTGTTTAGTGAGTTCCCACACGTCTCTATAGAGTTCATGACGGCAGTAACTTCCCCAACTAGTGCAAAACGGTAATCTTTTTCTGCTAGGAATGCATTAATACTTCTTTCTTTGTGGCACAGTGCTAAATCGTGCATAAAAATGTATTCTTAATCACCAGGCTTAATTACCATTCTTCAAGCTTCATGCTCTGGCAGCAGCAGAATTTCTAGTATTCGCTTGTACTGGTCTTGCCTCATGGTCCCTTCTATGATGTCATGACACTAACTGGGTGTTTAATCCTCTCCACTAGTAGTCGGGATGGAACTCTTTCCCAGGGCATTGTCAGACAAATGAACTTTATTCAACTAAAGTCAGATACATTGATTCATCAGAGAAGCATACCTGTAAAATATTACATAAAATCATTATTGATGAGATGCACTAGTGTTTTAGATATATAAAAAGGTTGTTGAGTTGAGAGCAACAGTCATATTTCAGTGTTGTCTGGTCCATTGCAGTCGCTTCTTCTTCATGGCCTGGATGAGGTGTGGTTTTTTGATAGGGCAACGACCAATAAGGTTCTCTGTCTAACAGTCTGCAGAAGGTCCTTTTGACTACTTCCTCAGTGTTTATAATCTTAGTGAGATGGGCAAATCTCTTTTTATGATTTTTGAGGCAAATATCCTGATTCTATGATTGATACGAAGACTGGTGGTCATTTTCCTGTCACATTTACCCACAAGGCCTGCTTCCAGGAGTGCGTTCTGATCAATTTTTATTCTGTTATCAACTGTTTTTAAAACACTTGCAATAGTTGCTAAATTTCTCTGTCAATGTGTAGGGTGAAGTAATAGTGTTTGAATTTCTCTAATTTTTGTTGGAGATGTGTCTGAAGCCTTGCCCTACTAAAAAATAAAAACTTTGAGGTTGTGACATTACATTGTAAACTAAAATGAAATTCCCTCATAAAATTTAGTAAAAAGTAGTGCAGTATGGAACAATACTTACCTTTTGATTATTATGGAAAGGAAAAACTTGCAAAAAAAATTTAAAAAATAATTTGTATGTCTCTCATTACAGCAGCAATTTTCCATAAACTTCAACCAAATGAGAAGTAATATCACGTATTTTTTAAATAACACAGACATCCAGTGTTTCACTTATTAAAAACAATAGTAATAATGACAGTAATACTACAAATCTTATCAAAACCAAATCCTTTGCTCAAAAAAACAGTTTCACTAGAAATTAGATAAATATGAATAAAGATGTGCCTCTTAACTAATTAGGCCACCTAACTGTAAATTATAATATTACCTTAAAATATTTTTCAAATTTCTTAATCATTCAAAAAAAAATTTTTTTTTAATATATTTTAAGATTAGCAGTACTTTCTTTGCAATAGCAAAGATTGATGGTGCAATGTGCAGCCTCTAATTCCCAGTCTCCATAGTACCTTGGTGTAAAATGAAAACTTAATGAATACGATTGTGTATTTTTCCTTTAATTATAATTAATACTGAACTAATGCTGTTGTTAAAACAAAGCCTCTGACTCACCGTCTTGTGACTTGCTCCATTTCTCATGTTCTTCTCAATGATTAACAGAAAATTCCTGCCTCAAATTATATCTAACAAAGCTATATCTTATGCACAAAATTCATATCATTGAAATTATCAAAATTTTCTAAGAGACTGCAATTTAAGGGAACAACCATTAAAAATGCCTTGAAAAAGTTGTGATTAAACAACAACTGATGTGCTGACTAGTTACTGCAGGCAAACTTACAAGGCTCTCACTCTGCAAGGCACACACACTTTTAACAAAAGCAAATTCCCTTGATTAATATGCACATTTATTATGAATTCCATAAAAACGAATGCATTCAATTTATTATTTTTTATTAAGAGCATAAGTTATTTGATTATTTCTTTGAAAAGAATGGTTCGTTGCCAGGAACAGGAAATGGAGGTCAGGGGACTCTGAAGACTTCCTACCTTAAAACAAGGGAAAGTGTCACCTCCCATTAAAAGCAAGAATGAAATTGTTACATATGTATTAAGGGATCAAAAAAAGGAATGGAAAACAAGCATTCTTATCCCTCTATTTAAGAAAGGAGACCAAAACAATCCAGATAATTACAGAGGGATAAACCACCTAAGCAGCTCATTGAAAATCCTCACAAAGGATATAGCAAACACTCTCATGAATATGATAGAACGGGAAGAACTACAACAGGGTTTCAGACATGGTAGATCCTACACTGATGAAATTTTATCATCCGACAAATCATGGAAAATGCTCTAAAATTCAACAAACCAGCTTTCCTATGCTTTGCGGATTCAAGCAAAGCATTTGACAATATAAACCTAATTGATGTCATCAGAATACTGAAATAAGAAAAGATACCTTCCAACCTTTTAAAACTAATAATTGATATTCACAGAACACAAAGTAAAGATTAAAAACCAGGGGAAAATATTACCTGCTATACCTGCATTGGAAGGAATAAGACAAGGGTATTCATTAAGCCTGTTGTTATTTAATGTGATAATAAATAGTATTATAAAACAACTACAAACCAAGAAAGGATATAGTATGGGAAAACACAATATAAATATCATATGTTACGCAGACGATACATTGTTAATAGCAAAAAATGAAAATGGCTTACAATGATTGTTGTATGAATTCAGTTTAAAATTTGTAAATATTTTAACTTAAAAATATCTACCCAGAAGACAAAAGCTATAACAATTGCTAAGAATCTGATTAGGTGTTTAGGAATTTAAATATTTAGGAATAACATTAACAAGCTCAGGACAAACAGAGAAAGAAATCAAAGCGCAAATAATAAAGGGAAATAAGATCGCTACCTGTCTCAATTACTCAATTTGGTATAATAAACATCTTAAACAGGACTGAAAGGTTAGGATATATCAATCAATGATTAGACCAATGTTAACATATGCAGGAGAAATAAGAAGTGAAACAAAACGCACCCAACAGCAACTTGATGTTGCTGAAATGAGAGTTTGGAGAAAAATTACGAATCACACTCTACTGGATAAGAAAAGAAATAGAAACATCAGGGAAGAGTGCAAAATTAAGCCCATTACAGAATGGGTAGCTGACTGAAGAAAGGAATGGAATAAACATATTGAGAGAATAGAGGAGAAAAGAATCGTGAGGATTGCTAGAGATGATAGGCCAAGGAAAAGAAGAGAAGCTGGCAGACCAAGGAAAAGATAGAAAGCCTCATTATAATTCTTGGAAAGGAACAAGTTTTAGACTTTTTAAGAAGATGAAGAAGACAGAAGGGTTCAGTAGTACCTATTTCAACAAAAGTTACTGAAAATTTCAAATTACCATACCTCTTCATTGTAAAATATAAATAGTTTAAATATTTTCAATTTACATGTTTTGCTCAGTTTTTACGTAGATTTTAAACTTCTATTAAACCAGTAAAGAAATTGTTTTAATTTAATGCATTTTTGTGAATTATTTCTAATTTTTATAAAAATTCATGCATAATTTGGAATAAATTAATACACGTACACAATTACATATATATGTACAATGTTTGCCTTCTTTTGAGGCGTCTTGTCTGTAAAATGAACAGATGTTGAATCTTATCTTAGTATATAAAAATCTACACATTTAATATTTGGTACCAATATTGAATCTCCCAGACCACCTACACAGATGGCTCATTTGAAAGTTTACGTAGTGGACCAATCTTTTAATTGAAGCTTCACCCCCAAACATCTGGAAGAGGCTCTCTGTAATTTTAACCAACAAAATTATTAAATCCTAAGCCACCTAAATAAGTGATAAAGAAGTCATTTTGCAAGGGGAAAATGTAATTTTATTTTTTTATTGTTTTAATTTCATCTTTTCATATATTTAAATGTTCAAAATAAATATCTATTTTTTCATTGTTATTGTTTGTTTTGGTTCCATTTCTTCATGGAATACCCGTTTGGCAGAATATTATACATAGATATTAAGTATCTTTCTACCTGTTGAGAGAAAAGTAAAAGTGCTATCAAAATCAAAATGAAGGCACAATGATTTGGAACTATGATTTAGGATTAAAATATAACTTAATGACAGAAAAATGAAAATATTTAGTAAATCTTTTTTATTCAAGATATTAATACTTACATTATACTTCCTTCAACACTGATCAGAGTAGTAGATAGAGAGAAGTAGATAGAGTAGTAGATAATTAGTAGTAATTTTTATTGTCATGAATGTGTATGATGTTGCCCATCCATAAGGAGTCTCAAGCAATTTTGCAAATTACGAAACAGGAAAAAGAAACATTGCAAAGATCTAGAATGCATAGGCAAATAAAAATACAGTTTTAAAATTGCATGTACAAAACATAAGTTCCATATGCATTTAATAAGTCTTTTCAACTATCAAAAGATATCCTTTCAGCACAAAATTAATTAATTCAATACATCATTAAACCAATTCAAATTTTAATATTATTTTAGTGAATGGCTTGATTCTTCCCTTTCAATAATTTTTAATTAAAACATTCAAAGAAATTAAATGTCTCCCATTTACCATGCATGGTTCTAATATTTATCTCACAAATTTTCCAATTAACTTTGTATTCCAAAATGAATATAACAGAAAATTGCCCCAAATATTATTTTCTCTTAAAAATAAAACCAGTCTTGACCTTGAACAATTAATTTGGTTGATCTGTTACTTACCTTGTAATGAACAGCAACTGATATCTTTGTGGCGCCGCCACCAGGTTCACTATCTCTCTCTCTCTCTCCCTCAGACTCACCCTACCTCCTTGCCACAAAATCCCCCCTCAAAAAACTTTCTTCTCCCTTTTTCTTCCAATTCTTCTTGTGTTTTTTGTTTAATTGTTAATAGTGATTGGCTACCTGTCCAAAATTTGAAAATAATATTGTTTTTACGAAAATTTATTTATTGAATGCATCCTTTATTATATTTTTATCACAATAAAGTTTTATTATGGTTATTATTTTATTTTTCTGTTTATCCTTTTCTTAAGCTTTTGCGGTAAGGATTAACACTATTTGTCCATATTTTCTATAAATAATTAATAAGCTAAAAAAAATTTAAAAACCGCCATGAGACATGGTATGTCTCATTAGAAAGAGTTACAAACCTTTGATTTCTAGCATTTCATAAATAAGACAATTATTATTGTTTTATAGTTGTTTCTGGAAGCCCCCAAAACTTAAACCAAAAATGTTTTTACAAATTCTTGAAGTGTAACCTGATCAATGACTTACTACAGAAAATCAGAATAAAATGTTTCTAAATACATTCAAAACAACTTGTGTGTCATCAGTAAAAGTAGTTGTTGACATTTCTTGATCAGTCTGTTTAATCAGTAGCTACCTAATTGTAATTTTTTAAATTCAAATGCACTGAGTGTCCAACCAAGCTTAACAGATTTTTAATATTGTGAACTTTTGTTCTAAAGAATATAATTGTGAATTCTGTTCAAAACTTAACTACTGTTTTTTGTGGTATGTTTCAACTATGTAAAAGGGAAAAGAATTATTTGTTACACACTACATTCCAGTTTTATAATAAATAATGAGACATTTTTCGCATTTTATTTAACATAAATTAGGCACAGAGTTACACTAAAGAGATGAGATGTGCTTCATTATGCTACCTCCGTGCTAAATAGTATAATACATGAAAGTATCACAAACCTCTCTCTTTAAAATTAACAAAATGTATTCACAATGGAAGGAACATCATTTGAAGAAATGTCTGAATAATTAAGAACACGCACAAATACATTCATTTACACATAAACCTCTACATGCTAAATTATAATTTATGTTGGAGCTCTTTCACAACTTCAAAACGTGCTGAGGAGAGCAGCAATAACAGACACAACACCAACTGAAAGGGCTGAGAGAGTTGATGAAGCAGATGTACCTCTTGGCCAATTATTAACTGGGTTCCTGAAATAAAAACAATAGAGTTTGTGACTCACCCTATTTCTCATAAGTTCTTCTCAAAGATTATCAAAAATTTCTTATCATTGCCATAAATTCAATCTTAACAAAGTTTTGTCATGTTTTGAACATCTAATATACTGCAATTTTAAGAAATAACCATTGAAAAATGCACTGAAAAAGTTATGATTAAAGATCAAAAACTTGTACAAGTCTTAAAACTTCTGTTGATTGTGGAGAAAACTCAACATAAAAACAGGAAAGATACAGAAGGGGTCAGATTTTGCTAGAATGTGGAGTCATTACTTTTCTGAAGTAACTAAAAGTTTTAGAGTGCATTTTTCAAGTTATTTCATTTATGACCTTCAGGTTGTGTCATTTTCAATATATTTATTACTTGTAAAGAAGTAGAATAAGTATTTCAAACGTAAGTTTTAGATATGAAAATAGTATTCTGTACTAGTGAATACATTTTTTACTGTTTTGTAATATGTAGTTATTTTATTCTTTGTTGCAATTTTTACTGGAATGTATTTAAATGTACGCAAGAAACAGTTTTTAGATATGAAATCTATAGAAAAAATCTTTTTGAATAATTTTAGAATTAACTGATTTTAAAAGATTTGGTACCTAAAACTATAATTCATATATGAAGTAAATATGAAATAATCTAGATTGTAGAATTCTATAAAAGAATGCAGTAGAATGCAGAAAATAGATTTTATTACAGCACTTCACCAACTCTTAGCAGTCTTTGGCCATTTAAGAAAGTATTGACATTTTTGATGAACTTAAAGCACATTTTATTTTGACCTAATTCAGATTGCAGTAGTGAATAATTAAATTGAGTTCTAACATTTTTATTTCTCATTGAAATGGTTTTAAAGATACAATTGTCTTGCAGCTCAACAAAACATTTAATTTAATTTATTGACAGATGAGAAAAATTGAAATGAGGTAATTGTGCACAGGTAAAAAGATGTGAAGTAAATTTTACTCTTAAGTGCTGTAAAGTGCACAGGTGTTCAATGTGCCAATTTTTTTTATTTTCAGTAACAAAACAAAATTTAACTTGCAGTGTATTTTGGAGAGATTCTATTTCCTTTCCATTAAAATAACCTAAATATTGTAGATTGCAATCTAAGCTTGCAACACTAATGTTGAACCCTCATGGTTTTTGTTATCAGAGTTAATTATGCTGATTTTGATTAGGGTATCTAACACCAATATTCATGCACTTTCAATAAAAGAGTTTAACTAAGTAGTTTGAGTTGTATGAAATTATGTAGGTGTTCAATTTCATAATTTCTACTCTTAAGTGTTTTCAACTCCTTCCTCTTAAAAAGTCATTTTTCATTTTCTTTGTGCTTCTTTTCACTCTCCCTTTGTACACTTACTTTTTATGATGCATTTTTTTTGTTTGGTTTCTACTCTCATTTATTTTTTCCCTTTTTTCTTGGGAAGTTTATGTGCTTAGAAGTATTAGTCAATTTCAAATTTGGTTTGTTACAGTGTTTTGCATTCGAAAGTTTAAATGCTTGGTGCAGGAAAGAAGGAGAGTATTATTGAATGTAAATAAAAAAAAAAGACTACATTTCTTCATAAAAATTATACTTCATGTTCTGCAAGATCACTTATATTAGGCAGCACAACATACTTTATACAGAACACTAAAAGTTATGAAATATAAATCTAGTCTACATACAGGATGTCTCAATACAAAGGCAGGTCTGTTCTAAAACAGTGTCATGAAAATTATACTAAGCAATTCTATTAGCTTCGTGCAACATCAGTCACTTAAAATGAACCAAAAACTTTAAATGCAATGGAATATTTATTAATCAGTCTTTTTGAAAGTTACAAAATCTCAAAACACTAATCTTATTCTATTTCATAAGTAGTGAGTATGATAACAAGATAAAATATAATGGTCAATAAAGAACTTATCTTTTATTAATGTACTAGCTCATTGGATATTTGGGACAAATGTGTAAAAATTACATTCTTATCAATGTGTTTCAAGAGGAATTCCTAAATTCTGTTTTCTCTCTTTTAGCTAGCAAGGAAACCTATCACTTCAAACTGATGACACAAAGTGCAAGTGTGAACATATGCTTTTAAAAAAAAAAACAGTAGACACTGTAAAAATTGAGAGCTAAGAAGTGAGTGACATGGCAGAAGCTTTGCATGCATTGTAAGTGTTTGTTGGTGAGCAAAGCAAAACACATTGTTGTAAGTATTATGTATTAAATTACTTGATTCCAATAACTCCACAGGCAACACGGCCTCCTGCATTGCCTGTTGTTTTGCTTTGAGGGTGAGTTGTGTTACCCAAATCATCTTCATTTGCATGAATAACAAGAGATCGGCCAACAATACTGTATTCTCCAATAAGAGAGATAATGTTATCTTCGAAGTCAATCATTGCTTTGCCATCAGAAGATTCAATGTTTCCTAAATCACCAACATGTCGTTCAGCAGCAGAAGGAGCACCATGAGTTTTCTGAAAATTGAGAAAAATAATTTATTGTTGGTTTAATTTGGTTGCAGACATATTTCAAATTTTAAATTAATAAAATGCCCCTACACTATTTAAACCATGGGATCTACTCTATACCAAAGCTACTCCTGCAATTTGGCAGTTCGAGTAAAAAACAAATTTGAAAAGAGTTTTGAATTTTTGCAAGTGATACTGGCTACCCTGAACAAAAAAATAAATAACATTTGACAATGTTGGAAACCTCAATTAGTATAATATATTAAATCCACATGTAACAATAAATATTCTCAACATTTAGCATTATAAATTTAGTCCATATTTTTATTATTATAGAATTTTGAGTTAAATTTTTAATTAGTAGTCTCTGGTGTTCATTTCTATTTCTAAGGAAGTATATCCATTGCATAAGTATAAGTATAATTATTATTATTATTATTATTACTATATAAGTATATATATAATTATACAAGTATTATTCTTGCACCGTGAGTATACTAAATATCTACTTAGATATTAATGTGACTACACCAACAACACTAGTAATTCTGTTTTTGAAACAAAACTTATTTATTAAAATGTTTAATTATGTTATTATATTATTATATTATTATTTTATTATTATAATTTTTACATATTTATTAATCTTGGTAGTGTGTATTGTGGATTTTTATTAGAGCCCAATATATTAATATTTAGGCCTTAAAATAATTGTTTAATATGAGTAGTGACCTTTATCTATTTCATGTCATGCTATTCAATTAATACCCTCTTACGTTTCAGTATTATGGGCAATTGTGCAATGTAGGTACCCTGGATTTCATTTTAACAACCACGAAGGGGAAATGGAAATTCTCCACCTGCTACCCTCCAGAACAAAAATCCATCACCACATTCCTTATTATGTGATGACTATGACTGACTATGGTTCATTGCAGTTTTTAATAAAAATATACGGTGCCTTGTTTTTCTCCTGAAGATACAATGAAATCATGTACTGTAATGATATACATCAAGTACTAAAAAATTCTCTTTTACTTCAATATTTTTGTTATAACACTGGTCAACAGAGGATGTGTCCTTGGAATTAACTGGTGTTTTCTATTTAGGTGCGAAGTAAAGAAAAAAGTACTGTCACATTCCCAAAATATTGCTTTTTGATCAGGGCACACAAAAAACTAAATTGTCCAAATACTTCAAATTCTATAATTTTGGATCATTTGAAGATCAAATTGCAATGTCACGTTTTAAAGGAATGTATACATAATTTTCCACTACAAGGATATCGCTATAAAACTAAGGAATGATGTGCTAGAAGGCAAATCGTTAAAAATTCAGGGTAGAAGGTCTGATTAAATATTTTCTACTGTCCCTAGCAAATAGTAAATCTATTGTGAAGAAAAAAGCAGATGAAAACATCTCACAGGCAATGTAGTTCGTATTTCAGTTTTTCACTAAATGTTATATAGTGTGTCGTTATTTCAATAATATTTACCACAATGTAGTACATGTGGAGAATTAGAGATACAAAAATTTCTGGCGCAATCATGGCCGCCGAAAGAAAGTTCGTGCTCCAGTACGAAGACGGAATGCGGGCTTTCAAAAATTCTAGAGGTATAAATGCGTATATTCTTTTTGCAATGATTGTATTGATGTATTTAGATAAGACGTATCCTTCAATAGGGCTTAGGTGGCTTAGGGCGTCACCTGATGTCACTGCGGTGCCTCTGACGAGGTCCTAGGGTTACGAGTACCGACCGTGTCAGTATTTTCGACACTGGCTACACAACTTGTTCGAACTCAGCCGCTGTCTGGAGGAGAATTCTAGCAGCTGGCTGCTCTTAAAGGCAGTTTTCCGTGTTTCCTTCAATCAGTGCCAGGCGAATACCGGAGGAGTACCCTAAAAAGGAGCCACAGAAAATGTGACAGCTAGTCTCCTAGGAAGAGGCAGCCTTCGATTAAATATTGGCTATTTGCGTGCTGCATTATAGAAAAGCAACTTCTTTGATAATCCCAGTATGTAAAGAACTCCTTTGCGATACTGTGCATCCTTAAGTACTATGCTATTGCAGTGTTCGTGAAAACTTTTTATTAAAATATTCAATTAGCTGTAAAGGTTATACCAAAGTATCAAGAGATGTTCTTGAGCTCTGCGAATGTTACTTTTTTGGTGGGAGAGGGGTGTTCAGCCGCATTTTTGTTGCTGCAGGCCACTAGTATGTTACTATTTTGACGATAAATAAACAATATGATACGATGGAATGCATTTCAGAACTGCTACAGCTGGATCTGAATGATTTGTTAGCCATGATAAAATTTAATTCATTTTGAATTTGTTGCGTACCATGAGAGGATTGTAATGACCACCGGCTGCGTCACAAGGAACAATGTCTCCTCGTTCATGAATATGGAAACCATGTTTCCCATTTTCAAGTCCTGTAATCAATCCAGTGATGCGAACAGGCCCACTACCAATTTGCTGGAAAGTCACGTTGCCTTCTACCGTAGCACCTTTCAAGTGTACGATTGCTGTTCTGGTCTGAAAACATTAGATCATTTATTATTTTCCCAACCATCTAATTATGCTTAAGTAGTTGATGGCACAGAGAGATTTCAAATACACTTACATCGTTTGCTGCAATTACTGCTGACACTGTGACCAAGAACAAAAGTACGCACAGTTTCTCCATGCTGAATCTGAAACAAAAAGAGAAAAAATTAGTTACGAATTCTGGGTTTATGCACACTTATTAAATTAGATTTGACCAGAGCTGACCTACAATAAGTTTCTAAGGATACGATAATTTATACCTCAACGAGCATTAAAATCTCTGGTTTCTGTTGACCGGACGAGATCGATCTCGCATTTTGAAGGTCGTGAAGGAAGACTCCTTAAATTTCCTTTTCATAAATGAGCATGTACTGTGGTTTCACAATTTTTTCTTTAAATTAAGAAACTACAGTAGGTAGTTTCTATGCAGACTGTATAGTATTCAAAAAATTTATATACTTTTTGTAAATAACGAAAACAAAATTAAACTTCGATACATTTCTTTAATATATAATTAATCCTACTAAACAGTTCCCTCCAACCCAAATCAGGGATGAAATGCAAGATTTCCATGTCGAAATCACTTAACGTGTATAAATAAAACTGGTGTTCAGTCTGATCTGACCTGGCCATGTCTTTCCCTAACGTACGGGGATTTTCAGAAACTCATTTTCGTTAGTCTTATGACGCGTGGTTTAATAGAACAAATTACCAACAATTCAATGTTCAACCTTATGAGCGATCTAACTCTTTTCTGACACACACATGAAATATCTTATGGTGAAACGCACATACGTAAACAGTGAATCAACACGCATTGAAATCGAAAATGCGTTGCCTGAGCTTTTCCTTGATGTATTGTATTTCTATGCAGGAAAAATGGTTGGAAATATGACCCTTGTGAATTGTTCGGAATACCTTCACACCTAGTTGAAGTTAACGAAATTAAAAACTCGTACTACTCACTAACCTGCTCCTTGCCTCTCTCCAAACGAGTCGCTCAGTTAAATCCCGACGGCCAACTAGCAGTAACTGCGACCACCTTTCCGTCCTGCCTTCTTCAGTGCCTGCCCTATCGAATCACCCCTCGGCCCCCCCCTCGAATCACCCCCCGCCACAACCACCCCTCCTCTCATTTCCCTCCCTCCACGATCCTACCGTCGGCACTGTACTGCAGCCGTATTACCATGTCCCTTGTACGCAAATCCAACAATGAGCTTTGTCTTCGATGCTTTTCGTCTGCAATTCGCCTGTTTTGAAGAACCTTTCAACCTCGTCCCAATTTGTCCCATTTTTCGTAATGATATTAATAAAGAAAAGTGATACATAATGAGTAGTTTCAGTTCATAAACAAATGCTTTGCTCTGGAAGCTTTTCCCCCCTCCTGCAGCCCCTCAAATTCCTAACCACTGTCCTCCCCTCTCCTTTTTTAGTTCTTGCCCTCTTCCTTTTTCTCTTTTAGTTACATTTCTTCATCTCTCGACTTCTCGCGTATCTTTATTCTTAGTATCTCCTTCTTTATTGTGTTCTTCCCCGTCTTTCTGTCTTTCTCTTTATTCTTCTTCTTCCTGACTGTTCTTCCTAGTGTCTCGTTCTTTCTCTCCTTTATATACCCCACCCTTCCACTTACTATAGCTCTCTCTTTTAACTTTTGTTTATCTTGTTTCTCTAGATAGCTAGGTCGAATTCAGCCGCTGTCTGGAAGAGAATTCTAGCGGCCAGATGCTCTGATTGGTAGTTTCTCGCAGTTTCTCCGATCATTATCAGGCGAATGCCGAAGCAGTACCCTAGCAAACGGGCCACGGACTGCGCGCGTTCTTTCCTTCCCCTTTCTCGTCGTACCCTCATCCCTTGCTTTTACACCCACACACACATCCACTACACTATCACACATGCCGGAAGACCGGTCGGGAGCTTAGAGCATGTCCCGGCTGGAGCGATGCCCCGTTCGTGGGAGACACCTGGTTGAAGAAAACCCCGCTAGTGGACTGTAGGTCAGCGCCGGATCTCACCATCCAGTGGGAGAAGATCACCGCCGCCTCCCAAGGAAAAATGCATGCACTACACTTACGGTACTATTAACCTTAGATTGATTAGTGATTCTGGATGCGTTAACCTCTGTTTCCTTTTTTCATCCCACACTTTCTCTCCTTTTTCTTTTTTCTGCCCTTCGACATTCTTTGTCTGCTTTTTCTCCTATTTGCCCTCTTTTGTATCTTCCCTTTCTCTCTGCCCTCAGCCTTTCCCCCCCGGGCGCCCCCATGACCGCCTGCGAGGCAATTGCCGGTGGCCGAGTGCGGGCGCTCGGGGGCGTAATTGCGTTACGTCCACTTACGAGTGACGCCTATCGGGGCGGCTCGGGCGATCGAGGCGGCGGCGGCGGTGGTAGTGTTGGTGACTGACGGGAGGCGGAGAAGGCGGAAGTAGTGTCTATAACGTGGCATCCAGTGAATCGGTGGGGCTGTTGAAGCGGCTCAGGGCGGGGAGGCGCCGGAGCGGTGGTAGAAGTTATGAGGCAGTGGGAGGGTCACGGCAACGGTAGTCGTGACAATCGTGATATCGCTTGTGGGCTGCAATAGTGGCACAACTCAATAATTCGGAATTTTGAGTTAATGCACTCTCTAGAATAGCAGATTGGTTTACCTTCCAGCTGCAACAGTAGCATATCTTACACTGGAGTATTCAGCCAACAAATGATAGAAGTGTGAGCGCAAGAACGATGTATTTCAATACAAGGTGAAACTTGTAAACTCATTTATCTCAACACCTGATTTTTGAGTTGTGCCACGAGCGCTGTAAGGGAACATGCTTGTTACATCAAGGTGACAAAGGCAAGAGCGACAGCGGCAGTAGTGGTGATGGTGGCACAGGCGAAAGGAACGTCGACGTGCCAGCGGGAGAAGCGGCGGGGCCGTTCAAAGCGGCTGGAGCGGGGAAGGCGCCAGCGCGGCGGTAGAAGTGGCAGCGGCAATAGGGATGGCGACGGTGATGGTGGAGGGATAGGTGGAAGCTCTGTGGATGACGTAGCGGTGTATCGGCGGGGCTGTTGGAGGCGGACGGAACCGGGAAGGCGTGGCGCGGCACGGCAAGGCGCAGCGGCAGTAGTGATTCTGGCAATAGGAACAATGGCGGTGATTAGAGTGGTATGGGTAACAATGGCATTGCGACTGTTGTGGCGGCAGGAAGTGTTGCCTCGAACTAAGGCGACTTCAAATGCATCTTTCGAGACCTATTGCCGGCGATTTACCAAAACTGGACCGCGCAACGCATTTATTGCCCTTCCGCGTTAAATAAACCATCATTAATCCATATTAAATAAACCGAAAACGGAAATACATTTTTAATGGAGAAAAGTAGTTTGTTGTAAGTCCTTCAAAAGATGTCGAAGAACGAGTTAACGTAAGTAGCATCCTATATTTAGCAAAAGGAGCAAGTAATTACGCTTTGCCCATCTTACCCCCTCTCGCATTGACAATACTAGTATGTTAACACATCGGGTCTCGGAGCCTTTTGGTTGTACGATGGAAGCTCTGAGCCAATCTTAAATTCTTCTCTCCAGCTGTGATTCAACATTTATTTTCCAAACAGGAAAAGATAAATTCAATGGACGTATTAGATCATTCAGTACTTTTTCAAATTAAAAACTATGCAAGGGTAAGTTTTTGCAAAAAACACAATGAAGTAAAAAAAATTGAGATGACACCTTTACTTAGTAACAATCATTTTCACGAAATATCTAATACTGATGTATTTTGAAATTCTGTATAACCTTTTCCTTCTAATCTCCTAGCTTTAGAATTTCAAAATACATTTTAATTTCCACTTCGTCTCTGAAAGATATTCATACAATTAACTATGCAAACACTTGCCAAAAAATGTCGGATTGTTAACATACTTCTGAAACGCATCTCCAAAATAAAATAACGCGTAAAAAATCTAGCCTTATTACACTGCTGTCTGCTTTTTAAAAAACTGGAACATTCTTTGCTAGTACGCAAAAGGATTGTTTGAGGACTCAAAGATGATCGTCCTGTATTTGTGAGCTGCACCATGCTGCAAATGTTTTGTTCGGTCGTAATCGTATATTTGTGAATTATTCATAAACAACGCAGCCCAGAGATACGTTTATGAGAACATTGATCCATGGGCAGCGATTGCTTTCGCAGCACAGGGGTTTAAGATAAGCATTCATGCAAAAAATATGTATCTTATATTCTACCTCAAGAAGTGCGCGGCATGCTACCTGTCGTAATAGCGACAACGCTAACCCTGAACGATAAAGCCTGTGATGGTATTGCCACTAAACTTTGTGCGCGCTATCTCACGACATAGAAATGGTCGCGCAACCTGTTATGTAGCGATGTAGCGCTCTAGCAACTGGATGGCGGGGGGGGGAGTTTTGCGGGAAACGTGTCGCTGGTGCGTCGCCTATCATTTCCCTTTAACATCGTAATAAAAACGAGTTATCGGGGAACTTGTGACTATGTTACAGAACGCGTTCCTGTAAAATGTGAAATAACAGCGTCTCCGTACTCTAAACAACACATTCATATAAATCCTCATCCAATACTCGCAAATCAAATTTGATTGTATTAAATTTTGGATTTTGAGCCTTAAATATATTTTATGGAAGTTATTTAATGCTTAATACAATTCAGCTGCAATTGCTTTTAACGATTGCAACGATTGTGCTGCCAGCATACTGCAACGAGTCATTTTAGTACTTAAATATTCTGTGTAACAAGCGATACTCGTATTATGGATTCGTATTATGTAACGTGGTCATAAAATAATGCTAAACGTATCTTATGAGATAACATTGGTTTTGAATTGAAAGTAGTAAAATAAGAGTACGTTTAAGAAACCGAATGGCTCGTATAGAATACACTATTTAAGAAATAGCAATACTTGTAGTGGAGAGAAAGAAATAGGAGGTGCAAGAGTAAGAAAATGAAAGCACATCAGCAGATTTTGAATGTGATGAGGTCTTTGTGGGCTCGCACTTCCGAATTCTTAATTCCGTGTCATAAGAAGGATAGTTTATGATGTGACCATTCAAACAAATTAGTTCAAAAGAAGATAACATCTTCAGAGTTGTTGTATATCGTACTGCAATTTTCGTCGTTCCGCTCCGGACAAGTTCCGGAGGAACGTAATGGGCTACTACCAGTGCACGAGCTTCCTTTCCCTCTTATTCCTAGTCCGTACGAATGTTGAGGCCTAAAGAACATGCACTCACGCATTTTCGTGACACAAAAGAAAATTGATGAGTACGTCTTCCCATAAATAACTTTTGAAAAGAAACCTCGTGTATTGCATTTTACCAGAGCATAGTAGCCCTCCCTGCCGAGACGCGTCAACCGAAGGGGCAAGAGCGTGCTGTGCCCAGTAGAACTGGACATCGTTGGTGCACTGCGTCATCGCAAGTTTCACAAAATGACCGCGATAAAGAAGCGACCATGGCGCAAAAAGGAACGAGAAAAACTTTTTCGTCACCGCCCCTTGACCTTCAGCCAGCATTGCTACAAAATTACCTGCCTCAGTGAGATCAACTTACAACGTTGCCAAACAAAACTCGACAGACCAATGGTTCGCAATCTTCTCCGTAAATGCGTGGACTCTCTGGTCCTAGGAAAACCGTGAGCAGAGAATCTGAAAATATAAAGTTATTACACTCTTGTACTTGTAATTGTCACTCTTGCAACCGACTTAAGTAAAATTTACTTTTGCTAATTATATTAATCTTTAAAAAGTAAGAAAGTATGAATGCCGTCAGAACTAATAACTGCAATATGTGAACCAAAATTCTGCGAAAACTTTATTTGTAAAGCGGTTATCTAAACATTAAACTTTGAAGAGGATGAATAAGTAATTTTTAAACAATATCAAGTATTTTTAATACTATTCTAAATAGAAAGGGAATATATTATGAATCCCCTGAATTATGTCCACAGATATGACTTTGGCCTGTAACTTAGAAACCAATGCGTTTTACACTGCAATACCTACTGGTGCAATTCAAATCAAAACTCTCTCATATAATTTTTTCAGACAGCATAATGTAATTTTAAGTGGAAATTACTCAGAATTACTCATCTCGATCCATTGCTCTCTAATCAAAGAATGCAGGAAACTATCTAGTTGACGAGTTACAGGGAAAACCCAGAACTTTAATTTTAACTGTGAAAGGTCATCTTGCAACATTATAGAAGGGAGCAGTTTGTAGCCTTCGAGGACATCCAGGAAGTTCACGATATAAAATGCTCGCAGGTTGTACAACCGTATAAAAACTTCACGTGTTTCTATCCAAGCAAATTCATCGCGATGAATTGAACATAAAATATAAGTGTATCATTTTATTTTAGTAATTATGACAATTGTATTTAAAATAAATAAGAGCAAATCGATTAGATTTATTTTAATACTTAAAATTCTCTACTGGTCATATTTATCCATCCTCAATTTACAGAACGAAAATTTTATGTCACAGGCACGATGACAATTCGAACGTGGAAATGTACTCTAGTCTTTTCCCTGGATGTCAATAAACACTCAATTTACGGGATACGATGTCTTACGTAGACGACCGCCAAAATACATTTAATGTGACAAAAGTGATTTCAGACACTTACAGACTCTCATTCAGGAACGTATTTCTCGACAGAGTTAAGATTAAATAAATGTCACCCCTAGCGACACGGCCTCCTTGCCAGATTGGACATTTATCGGTGTCGGCGGCAGTCTTACCGCTGAGCACAGAGATAAATCTTGTGGCAAAGATGGCCAGCCCTGAAATTTTCTGACACTCTTAACCGATTTAGTTATAGGTTAACTTAATAAAAAAATAGTTACATTCATTTTATTCTAAAGGCTCCGAAGAAGAATGGGTTTTTCCACATTTTCAACAAATGTTAAGTCACGGACTGGAAGGTCACGGTCATCCGCCATGTGAAGTGTTTTGTGTATTTACTTATTGACCAGATAAATTCCCGAGGATGAGATGACTTAATAATATGAAGATTTATAAAATCGTATTTTTTTAATGTCATGTATTTTCTTTATGTACTTTTCACCATGAACAATTACCCAACGAATTCAACAAGCTTTGAAATAACAGGTAATAAACTCATGGAAAACGCGACTATCTTCTGAATCCTTGATTCTATAAGAAGGGACCGCTTTGATAGCAACTGCTTGGCCACTGCTGGCAAAATAACTGCAAGTTATGTCCATGCACTCGTTTTGTCAGTGCTTTAGTTTGCAGTTACTCATTTTTAAATGGCTTCATCACTGCATCTTTCAATGTCATGACGTTAATTTGTTTCCCGGCCTGTCAAAGTGGTCCCTTCTTAGAGTAACACCTCTATACTTTGTTTTTTTCTAACGAGGCATCTGAGGGTAGTATCTCCAAGATGAAATATGGCACGACTTTTTGCATCTTTCTCAGTCCTGCCGCTAGAGTCGCTTGATCTGCAGCCACTGCTTGATAGGTCGTGATCATGCGACATCTTGCGGCAGGGCCATAAAGACACAAAAGTCGTGCCTTATTCCACCTTGAAGATAATACCCTCAGATGCCACGTTAAAAAAAACAAGTAAATTCCAGACTTCGCCTACTCCGCTGCTCACGTGACCTCTGCCGTCCACTTTACTCCCTCCGTAGCCACGGGAGGTGAAGGTGTGATTCGGGAAGTGGGAACACAATTCAACGCCACTTGGAGAGCCACAGTAGATGTAGGAATACAGTGCGATAATTGGTTTGAGACTTTGGCATTTCATACAGAACTCCCAGCTGGCATGATCTTGCGCGCACTTTTAGTGGATAACGTTTTGCGTGTTTCTGCACGTTATTTTGTGTTTTTCGATTTGTCTTCAAGACATTGAAGTTCGTGTATTAGGCGTCCACTGAAGGAAAAAGCTGCTGAATAGGAACAACTTGAATACCAAAGGTAATGAATTATTTGCTTGCTAATTAAAAAATCTGTGTTATGATTAGTTGACTTGCCCGACTATGTTATATTGACAAATAGGTGCATAACGAAAATTGGGCATGACAAAAGAATGTATATCCTTGATATTTCATTAAAATATTGCCCAAATATTGAATAGATTACGTCGTGAAGAGATTGTAGAATTAATTTTCATAGTTGTAAAGTTAGGGGAGGCAGCCGGTTCAAGTAGTTCTTTGCGATGGCACTTGGAGCGCTGCAAGAGACTGTTTCCTTAGTTTAACATTGAGGGCGCTCTCCTATTTTTAATGTTCTCGGTTTCGAAGGTGGTCCTCCGTGCGTTTTTCCTGTCACGGCACCCCACTACTACCCTGACTCTGCCTACCTGCTAAAGAATGTCCTCGTCACCCTTCCCCTTTCTTTCCAAATGCAGCTTCGCTGCCCCAACACAATTCGTCGCGTGATCCTGCTATCGCATCCCCCTGTCACTTAAGACATTCCCCATTCCTGCATACCAGAGGGCCTTAAAATGTGTACAACGCATTGTATATGAAGTTAAGAAAAAAACTCTTCTCAATTTAGTGAGCTTGCAGCCATCATGTAGTTCATAAGTAGACGTAGTTGTGAACACTGAATAAGGAATGAACAGATATTTTGAAACAATGAAATATTATTATTATTATTATTATTATTATTATTATTATTATTATTATTATTATTATTATTATTATTATTATTATTATTATTATTATTATTATTATTGCTTCTATAGCAAGAATGTAAAATTAGCTAACAATATTAATCGTCATGTTTGAATATCTCATTCACTCGTACAATGAATAATCTGCATTCAATAACGAGAACAGGGCTCGTATCTATCCCCTTAACTCAATTTTACTCGAAACTTTGTGCTCGCTTAGAGGGACAGGTACGACACCATGCGTGCTACCTTTGCGTCACTCCATCTGTTCACTGCCTCTTGATTCAATCGGGCACATTCCTTGTCACACCTTGCATCACTCCTCAATTCCACCACAGTGATCTTCTCATTTCCACGACTCTCTGCCACCCATGTTCCCGCCACCCTACCCCGTCATTCCGACCCTCGCCATCACCACACGCTCGCCGCCCAACCTTCCATGCGCCGCCGCCCCACTAACCCGTCACCCATCCTCCCCGTCATACTCCACCACTCCCCCACACCTCCCTGCCGCTCCACAATCTCGTCACGCAAACTCTCCGCCAAACCCCACACCGCTCCACCTCCCCGCCACGCCCCAACCTCCTCTCCAAGCCCCAACCTCCCCGCCACACCCAACTTCCCCGCCACGCCCAACCTCCCCGCCACGCCCAACCTCCCCGCCACGCCCAACCTCCCCGCCACGCCCAATCTCCCCGCCACGCCCCACGTCGATATCTTCCCCCCCGTCCGCTTTGGACTCTTTATTCCCCTTCCCTTCCATCAGCACCGTCCCGCTACCCATTCGCCCACGCACCGTCGCTCGCCATCCCCGCTACAGTGACCGGATAAGCCAGGGAGCCGTGACGAGGGCGACTTCCTATCCCGTTTTGTTATTGTAATGTGCAACGGAGGTCGGGAGCATTATGTACCGCGACGGCGGGAGGCAGGGGCGGTGAGGGCGGGCGGTGAGGCAGCCAACGGTCGCTGACCACTCGCGGGAGGCCGCGGCGGAAACCGCAACAGGATGTCCCTGCCAGGGCTCACACGTGCCTGTGATGCAGACGGGGCATTGCGGTGTTCGAGTCGGAGAATACGAACAGGGTGGCTTCTCTGACATTACGGGTTCTCTCACTCTTTTACTTCACTTTGCTTCCGCCCTCCAACTGCCGCCGTATCTCCTCGCTTTGTGTGCACTCTTACCCTACTGAACTAAAAAATACTGAAAATATTGAAAGAATGATAGCGCCGATTATCATTATGTGATTCCCAATGTTCATTACGAAACGCTTTGAACCTAATCTATTTACAAACTTATATTTTAGCATTTTGATGTACAGTTTATTTCACAAACTAAGCTCATGTCCTGAGTCAACTGAGAATTTGTAAACTTCATTTTGTATAGAACTCTATTGAAAAAGAAGTAAAGCAATGATCACCAAACAAAAATGACTATGACGTCATTTCATTATTTTGAAATCTGATTACCATGAAAAAGGAACAACGAGAGTATCTTGTAAATCTACGCTGCTTTGTTCACAACTCTTTTTGTACAGAGAGGGCAAAGTATTCGATTACAATAAGCTTTCAAACAGTTTGTTTTATTTATAAGACCAAGTAATCTGTTACGTAAATCCCCTAATGCTATGTAGAGGTAGCACTGGGAGTTAAAGAGAGAACAGTAAGCTGCACGGTTCATAGCGTGGTGTAGTAGCTCGTGGTGTAGTTCATAGCGTGGTATTGTAAGAGTTTCTTCTATGCGATAGTTTTATGTATTTGTTGCGAGTTTCTTCTATGCGATAGTTTATGTTCTGAATGTTTAGCTCTACACTTTTTATTCCGTTAAAACGCACGTTAACAGCAACTGTAATTGCGAGTATAAACTGCATAAAACCTAAATTCTAAATAGGATTATAAAATCAAGTGTCTATCCGTCTAAATTATAGTTTACTTTTCTTTTGTTTGCCCTTCCACTACTAAATACAGGTATAGGTTTCGCAGGTTGTTGATCCTGGATCTCCGACATTTGTCGAAGATTTTCCTAGAATCCAGGTTGCGCCAAATGAAAGAGGTAAAAAAAGGACTAAAGTATTGCATGTGGTCCGTGGCCCGTTCTTCAAGCTACTGCTCCGGCATCCGCCTAGAATTGACAGGACGGAGTCGAAGAAACAACCAATAAAAGCAGCCGGCCACTTTTTTAAACATTTCCTGGTAGGTAATTTCACCAATTCCACATTTCAACTCGTTCGCTGCGCTCACTTGCCCCAATAAAATGGCCCTTTTGAAAATCTGACTTCTTTGATTCGTTTTTTTTTAATTCATGCGTGGAATATAGGTGCTCGGGACGCAATAGTATTGCAATTTCTTCGGGTCATACTGTATTAATCGTCTCCTATATTATTTCAGTAGTATACATACCTTTTGCGGCTCTCATACGCAATCTGTATAAATGAAGTCTCTAAAGAGAATGTCATGGAGACTTGATGAATTGCTCTTTCACTTTCAAAATATGAAGTATTTGTTTAAAAAACTTGGCTAAATATTCATGTAAAATGAAATCCGCAATACTGCCACATTTATGAATCTATATCGTTGAATAAGTCCAAAAAAATCGTTTTAGGGGATTACAAACTAAAATTTTGAGGCGAAAGGCCTCAAAGAAACGTTTGTCATACCGTGGTCTACTTGATAAGATCTTGAACATTCTATTACATTTTTGCTGTCCGGCGCTTCTCGATATTACACCACCTATTCAGAGCCTGTAGAACATGCTTCTGTATGGTAAATCAAACTTCTTACTTGATATTCTATGCGATTGAATTACACGGGTGTACCTCTCTGCTCTGAAATAACGTTAAATAAGAATAGTTTGTATTGACAAGGGTGTATTGTATTGTTATCAATTATAAGGAATACACGTAGAACAAGTGACGGAGGATAAGAGGGTTTTGAAGAAAAAGATACATTACAGGCTTAATATGGAAATGGAAAAATAGGGAAGAGGGTGAGGTTTAAACATGCGAGATCTCTCGCACGGGTACGCTAGTATTAACAGAAATAGATGTTATGACAAAGTTCTATGAGCGACTATATTGTCTTCCCAGTAGTGAAGGTGTGTCGTCGATAGCCCTCTAAGTCTTAGACTCATATTTATGAAGCTCTGCCAGCAGAGCTCTTAGGGGTCTGCCATCTGGAGGCTTGCTGGGAGGTCAAGGGGCGACTGCAATTGCCCGGGGGCCGTTCATAAATCGCAAAACCGAACACTGGCAGCCTGCTAGGCCTGGCACGCCCCTGGCAGAGATTTATAAATACAGCCCTTAGTGACCATCTCTGCAAATTTGTAATAGGGTCGGGCCCTATTAAATAGAGATTTTAACAAAATCCAAAATCTGTATGTTGGGGGGGGGGGATAAAAAGTACCTCTGTCCCCAAATCATCCTCCCATGCAGATCACAGATCAAGCAGATCACACCCCTAGATCGCGTTATTCTTTTTAGCTACTACAACATTGACTGTGCAGTTGAAGTTCACGAACAGCGTCAATTTCCCCCGTGAGATGTACTCGAATCGAACACTGCGCAATTCGATCGGTGCGGCGCGGCGGCTGTTCCGTTATCCAGCGGTACCCAGAGTTCGCTCCCCGTTGCCGCGCCTCACCGCATCGCACCGAACCACGCCACACCGCGCCACATCGCGCCACACCGCGCCGGGTAGGCCGCGTCGCTCCTGCACAGCGCGCCCTCGCTCCACTATGCAAACGGTCGTCGCTCCGCGAACTGTGGGTATCGCCCTTGCTCAAGCAGATATTAACCTAATTCACCCGCATTCGCTTTCTCGCCAACGCTGTCTCCAGAACGCCCCTCAAGGATCATGCTGGCCCAAGGACTCGCTGAATAAGAAGTCGTCGACCTCGTTGTTCCCTTTTTAATTATTGTCGGATCTACCTCAATTGGTTTGCTCGATTCCCTTACTTGGTTGCCATCTAGCGGCGCCTAGAAACATCCGGGGGAAATTTCAACCTCTTCGCTCGGCTTTGTTAAGCCCAACCTTCATTATCCCAAGCCTAACCTCACAGGTAGCCTTTAGACCATCTCGGGTAGTATATTTCAATGTACCCGAAATAGCCCGTGATCCCGTCTCCGAATAGGGGGGGGGGCAGTTTCCAATGACGATATTGGCGTCCGTAGACTCACAATATAGCAGTCATAAACGAGTCAGGCCAAAGAATAAATGTGGGATGAAAGTTTAAGGGATTGATAAATGGGAGACTGAGCCCCTATACAACAGTCTCGACTTAAAAGCATATATAACTTATGCGAACCCATAGCCTTATATTTGGGTTTGTCTAACGTGGCGGCTGAGTGTAGTATCTCCAAGATGAAATTCGCGAATGCGGCACCACTTTTTTGAGTCGTTCCCAATCCTGCCGCAAGATGTCGCAATCGCATCAAGTAGTGCTGCCGATCAAGCGACTCTATCGCCAGGACTGAGAATGACTCAAAAAGTCGTGCTGCATTCGCGAATTTCATCTTGGAAATTCTACCCTCAGCGGCCACGTTAGAAAAAACCCAAGTGTAGAGTAAGTAGGACACTCCTATCTTCAGACCTGAGTCAACAGATCGGCTGTTGTGTCCAACACATGAACCCTGAAAACCACTGTCCACGATGTTCACCCATCGGGCTTTCAATTTGACAGAGACGTGGCCCTTGCCTGAAATGAGTGTGACCCCTGGGTCTTTCAAGTACATCTGCTCCCTTAATTTTTCCGGAGTCAAGCGATCACTGATCGCCGGCCCACGCGCCCGCGACCTCACACGCCGCGCGAGGTCGAAGGTCACGTGGACGCTGCGGAGCTCAGGAGGGCGTCCGAGGAAGTCGCCCACCCGCCGCCGCCTCCGCCCAGCCGCAATGACTCATTCGCGCCGGTCACATTGAACAGGCGCGCTCTTTGTTTCGGGGAGAGAAGATAGCACCAGCGCCATTTTTTTCTTAATTAAAGTCGCTTTTCAACTACTAAGGACCTGGAGAGGTGGCTCAGTGCATCAACTGATGTCAGTGCAGTGCCTCAGACCGGGAGGTTCTAGGTTCGAGTTCCGTCGGCGGCAGGATTTTCGACACTAGCTTGTCAGCTAAGTCGAATTCAGTCGCTGTCTGGAAGAGAATTCTAGAGGCCGGCTGCTCTGATCAGTAGTTCTCCGTGGTTTCTCCGATCAACACCAGGCAAATGCTGGAGCAGTGCCCTAACAAACGAATCACGGACCGCGCGCGATCTTTTCTTCCTATTCCTTGTCCTATCCTCACCCCTTACCAACACACAGACACTAACATGCACTATACTACCACACATGCCGGGAGACCGGTCGGGAGCTTCGAGCTTGTCCCGGCTGGGGCGGTGCCTCGCGGGTGGGAAATACTTGGTCGGGGAAAACCCCGCTAGTGGGCGGTAGGTCGGCGCCGGATTTCGTCATCCAGCGGGGGGGAATATCACCGCCACCTCCCAATGAAAAAAATGAACTCACTTACGGGACTAATGACCTCAGTAGTTAACGCGCCCGGAATCACTAACAATCAATCAACTACTAAGGTCATATAACGACCATTGCAAGTAACATTGGCAAGTAACAACGGTAACTGAATTCGCACGGGCACGTATACGGACACACACAAACATCCTTCAAACATTCGAAACTGTCACCCTTCAGGCATGAGGCGGCTATGATCCTCAGCTTTAGCGACCTCTGCTATCCAGGCTGGCAGCGCCAATTTGTTTTTTGTTTTTTTAAATATTTGTAATAAAGTAATTGTAGACATTTTGCGGCAAATTTTTTGCCACCTACATTTTTGTAATATTTTAAGAACTTCTAGATTCTGCGATGTACTCCCAATGCCTTGAAGTAATGGGTTACGGTTCAACCAGAGGAACGTAGTCGGATTAACGAGAGAAGCCTTGGAAATACTCGACCCGTCGTCACTAGTCAATAACTATTAGCAACCCACATTGCGGGGCCACGATCCAAACACAAAAATTAAATTTAAAGTCCGACCTTAATTTTGCTCCCAATCGTGAGTAGGTGGGTTGGTATAGAATCAATAGCAATTTTGGAAATACGTAGTATTAAAGTTTGTATTAATGCGAGTCTGATTCTTTCATTTCCTTTTTAGTCAGACTATTGATATTGTGACTTCTGTGCTAAAAGACAAGTAGAAATTTGCCCAAACAGGTTTGTTTATCCATATGGAAATGAGTTTCCTCCCGTTTCTACATTAATATTCATTTGACACTTATCAAAAAAGGAGCGGTTCACAGCGAAAGATTAGGGGTATTAAATGAATTCGAAATGTCATTGTCGAACAGATTAGAGATTAAAGATATCTATTTTTTGCAATGCGAAGATTTGGTTTAAAAGACTGAAAGTAAATAAAGAAATAAATAACTTTGTTTTAACGTTTTTAAAACCTACCTCTAAATTTGGAGGCGTAAAAAAACAATGTGAAATGAACAAACGTTTATTTGTCACTTAATAAAATGGACTTCATCTTCAGTAGTCAATTAATTGCGTATTACGAAAAAACACAATCTGAAGGCCTTAATGTTTCCGTATGAAGAATCAGACTGTGTGAATTCGATTGAATTTGTTCGTGCAAGTTTATACACCGAGGAACTCTACCGATTTTATTTTACGTATATTTTCATACAGTAAAATAATACATGCACGGCCAAGAACTCATCGTTATTCTAAACAACAAACTCGCTTCTGACAGTCGCAGCCATGCCCGCAAGGTACGTACGTATCCAATATAATGACGATTGGCTCCACTTTCAAATTATTCCGCGCCAGCACACTCATTGAGTCTAGTTTATTTCCGCCTTTGTTTCATCTAAAAGTTTTCATGAAAAAAGTTATTAAGCACTGATTCCCGAATTTTATTGTATTAGGGGATTTAATGTTTAAAATCGGGAAAAGTAATTAATTTCTTTGACGTAATTCAGCCTCTAGTATGATATAGTGCATCACACCAATTGTGACCTTGCACTGAATCTGTTGCATTCGAAAGAGCAATGTGTGGTATTGCTTTTCCTGTTCTCTATAAATTAAAATAGGGGAACAAGTTTTTAAAATAATATGCTCTTGAATACAGGTTATGCTCATGACTTTTACGTAATAACCTAGGACATTATTTTTGGAAGTATGAAGTCCATCCGCAGAGTCGGTGATGTTTCCATTTACTAGGTGCTAGTTTAAAACTTTGTAAAATAAAATTAAGATTAGAAAAAATACTTAAATGGTCAACCATTATCATGTTGGTCTTTATATTACTGTAGTTTACATTTCAGTACAAAACAAACTTACATTACTGTAGGTCTTTACATTTCAATACAAAACTGATGGATGATCTGTATTCCATGGCAAAATAATGTCGCTTCCTAGTTCTAAAAACAATTTGAGTAATGTTTTAAAGGTTACAGATCTTTCTGTACTTGCTAGAAATGTAAAGAGATTTGCTTTGATTTTTATTACTTAGGTATTTACGGAATGTGATCTAGTGTTCTCTGATCATTTTTCAATCAGCAGAGAATATCAATTCCTACGGACCCTAAGAACCATTCTGAAAGTATGCTGAAACTAATTTTCTCTTTGTAAAAGTTTTTGAAAAACAGAAGAAACGTTTTGCTTTGAATAATACAGGTTTTTTCATAGACAACATGCCGTGCACACTGCGCATTGATATTTCCTTCGCAAGAACGCGCTTCGCACATAGTATGCTCATGAAACGTGTCGATTCATCGATCTGACCTTGGTGAGCTCCAACACGCAACGATCCACAGCGAGCTGCGGGTCACCTGTGTCAAAACAACCTGAAGTCTAAATCTCCGCCCTGGACCTTCTCTTGAAAGAATAGCACTACACACGCAGATTGTTCAGATGGACAAGACAATAAACAGCTCTGATGCCTCAAATGAGAAGTCATTCTTTCCTTCGTTTGTAGCAAAATTACGTTTGCATTGTGTCCCCCAACAAATGCACAATTAAAATGTACGTTCAATGAGCAGGTACGGGATGATAATTCTATTGACGTGCTAGTACACTACATCTCGTTGAAGCCACAAGGCTACGTATGTCAATTTTGACGTTTGCATCATATTTTTTCGTGATGTATTAGACCAAATGGGTAAAGTACGAAGTTTCCTAGCGTATTTAAGATGATTTATTAGGCTTAAAAATCAATAATATTCTTAAATGCCACAAAATTGATCACATGTATTGGACAAGGCCGAGGCCTGCCCAGCGAGTTGAATTTGTTGCGGAGCCAGTCTTTGTTGATTAGAAATATTTTATCTTCGTGTATCCTTAATTCTAAAAAAAAACAATAGTATTGTTTGATTGGCAAACGGAGGGAACTGAACAAGTGCGTTTCGCTAGTCGAACGGGTAGTCACACGTCATTTTCAAACGGAAACTGAGCTTGTTGTATTATTGCTCATGGTCCCTGTGGCAACCTTGGCGGTATCCGCACGGTCACAGTTTTGAGTAAGCCTGATTTAGCCTTATGAAATTTATCCGGTTCATTTTGTATCAATACTATTTAAAACGACTTCCACAAAAAGAGACAGGAGGTCTGCCATTATGTTACAGTGATCCATGACCCAAGAAGTAAAGCCCGTAGGATTCAGCGGCCGCGGTCATGTTCCCTCTGGCGCATTGCAACCCTGAGAAGACCACGAAACGTGAGCATAGCAGTCCACGTTGCCCGAGGAACAGAGAAAGCATCCGTGTATCAATTCACAGAGGTGGTTGAGTTGCCGCCCCCCAGGTGCGGCGTGCGTGCCCTCGCTTAGCGAGTGCGTCGATGTGGCCCAAGGCCTGCCAGCTGCGCCGCGCCGCCGCGCCGCCAGCCCTTCGCGGGCCTCTCGCACAGGCGGCGTTGGCGGTGGAAACCAAGGTGGAGGCGGTGCTGGGTGTAGCAGCACCAGGCCCTAACGGTGACGCAGATGAGGCTGCCGAGATTGCGGCGCAGCGCTGGTGGCTGTGGCGGTGAGGGTGCTAGCAGTTGTAACAGGACGTAGTGTTGAATTAAGCAATTTAACCGTAGTGATGACCGAGAGATAGTGTCGATGGTGAAGATGCGGCGGTAACAGGGGAGGAAGTGGAAGTGACGGTGAACACTGGATTAGATACAACGGCAGATGTGTTCGAAGCAGCATTAGGCCATAACGAAGGTACAAATGGAACAGTTGGAGATAGTGGAGATAGTCTTGGAGTCGTAGCTACGACAATGGATGTGGATATGGCCCAGACATGGTGACAGCAATGATAGCGGTAGTGGTGGAGGGTCTTAGTTGCTAGAAATATGAATTTCAGAGGCGTGAGCAGCTGCGGAGACTAGGGCGGCGTTGGCGGTGATGAAGTTGGCAGCATTAACTTCAGTAAGGCAGTAATAGCGTGGACACGACACCGATGGTCATGATGCTGACGATGACGGTGGTGGTGACGGCGTCGGAAAGAGGAGACTCGCTGTAGCGTGATGGCGGAGGCGCACCTCAGAAGCGCGACCTTGGCTTAGCTAGGCCTTGTTGCGGGCGCGGGGCAAGGACCTCGTGGCCACGCTGCGCCGCCTCGCTGGAGCAGGTTTCCCGCTCTCTCAAACCGCCGCGCCGGGCCAGGGCCAAGGCATCGCCCGTTTGAACGCTGGTCGTGCGTTTGGGGATTTTTATCAAGGAAATCGATTGATATTATAAATGGAAAAACGCGATTTTATAGTTTGTTATTAGATAATGTTAAATATTTATTTCATAGAAATGTACCAGATTTGAAACAAAAATATTGTTGATTCTTTCTCCTTTGATTGTTCAAATATTGATTAATTTACTTCTAAATTTCGTTAATTTGTTTTCTTAACGCAGAAGAAATAATTGGAAACCTGAACACCTATTTTCCTAGGAATGCTTAAGACTTCAGCTGTCAGAAGCATCCGGAGACCCCAAACTCACAACCATTATGTGTAAGGATCGTTTGTTTAAGAAATTATGCACACAAAATTTTCTTGTGCATAATAATTAATAACAAACTTTCAAAACCTAGGATATATGCCTTTAATTCTCATGTATCAATAAGTGTTTTACATTGAAAATCTCAAATGAAATTTTATAAACGTGATGACATTTTTTCGGAGAGAAACTTTTTAAATAATTTCCTTCTGATTTGAGTCAAGACTTTTCCTAATTTGTTGAGTGATTGTATAGGTTTGAAGAGTCACGCCTTAGAGCCTCATTCCGATGGTTCTCGTCATCTAATGCTAGCTCGTCATGCGTTATACGAGCTCAAAGCCCAATGACTAGTTGTCTTCGCTTACTCAATATTTAAAACAAATTCGTATTCAAATATATAAATATTAAGGCAGTGACTCACCAAGTACATCTTAAATATGTAACAGGGAAATACGCACTAAACTATTTTGCTCGAGAATGAATTCATATTGACGAAATAATGCGTTATGCTTTGTGTCGAGATGGTTTGTGTAAAACGCCCAGATAATTCTCTCACTTTCAGGTTCGTGTTGTTTTGAAACCAACAAATATAAATGCACGTATTTTGAATAAGCAAAAGTCGGTTGGAGATTACGTCGTGCTTAATAATTAGTACTCCCTGAAGCGTATTTTGAGCTGAAATGTTTGTTTCGCTGGCGAGTCACTTTCCTCGAAAAGTAAAATAACTCATTAACCTTTCCTCGAAGATAATTATAAGCGAAACAAAAACTAGTCACTAAAAGTTCCCCAAAAGTATATATTGTAAGCACATTGAGTTACATAGAATGGAAAGATACTTACGTACTTCCTTTGTGTAAGTACATCATAAATTCAATATGCGAAAACCGCAACTCTTTGTATCATGTGAATAAGGCAGCTATTTAAAACTAATAAGTTCCTGCGTCCATTTAATTTCTCTTTTATGAACAGAGGAGATACTTTGAAAGCTTTTTAATATAATGTGTCTCTAAAAATGAAGTTCTTACCTTTTACCATGAAAGGAAAAATGATACTATTAAATTGAGTTCAGTTTTCATTTGAGGTGACGGGTATTATTTCAAACTCTTAAAATAGTTCCAAGATTTTTTGCGTCTCAACTATCCTGAGAGAAAAATAGGTAGCTGCAGAACGTGCGCAAGAAAGAATGGTGCGGTGAGCCCACATTCCCTAGGAAACGAAACCACAACAGGAAAGTTGCGTTGGAAGGCGATTCGCAAGTGAAAAAAAGACAGCACAAACCGTTATCTATTGCAAAAAAGAAAATCTTGACTGCTTCTGGGTTACAGGGAAAACTAATTTTTAATTAACATAATATCTAATCAGTAAGCAAATGCAAATCAGTAAGCATAGCAAATATGTTCAAATTTCTTGGAAAGTTATTTTTAAACAAAAATATTTTCAACGCTTCTTCAGTAGTTTTACATTCTTATTGTGCTCTATTTGCCAATTCTCACAACGTGCATGACGAACGTTGAACTGCTCACGGCACTCGACAACAGATAGTCATGCAATAATCGCATGGCGGGCCATGCTAACCAAAGAATATTATTTAGTGTTGGCATTGCCGATCATCAGTGCGTGAAAATGAATTTTAGAAGAAAAAGAGGAGTCAGATCTTAGGTAGTCTTGTTTCAACAATTTTATTATTATTATTATTATTATTATTATTATTATTATTATTATTATTATTATTATTATTATTATTATTATTATCATTATAATTATTAAATTATCAATTTTATTATTTTTTTGGTTAATAAGAGTTGGCGGTTAGTATTACTTTTTCCAGATGTCTTTTTTGTGAAAATATTATATTTCATTCCAGAAAGACTGTTCTGATAGCACAAAAATATATTATTAGCCTTCAAATATTGAGAGAGATCTTGATATTTCTTCATGCTTCCACGAACTTTCAAAACTTTCTCAGATAACGACCTCTAACGTGAAGGCTGGTTTGCAATCTAGACCGGTACTGAGAATTTCCACCTTGCCTCATTATAATTTAATAACGATCCTCCAAAACATAGAATCTGCTAGAAACATCGCAATTTATCTACCAGAAGATTTGCAATTGAAGTTTAAATTTGTGTAAAGTCTCTTAGTACTTTTTTTTATGTGAGTTTTTAGTTCCTAATTGGGTAATATTACATGGTTCGTTTATCGATCTTCATCCTCGATTTGACTGTTGGAGATACTGCTGTTTTGGGACCGTTAATGGACAATAGACAATAATAATAAATATGACGAATGATAATGATTATGGAGAAAATCTACGAATTAAGTGATAAATTATGAGTATGGAAATGGACGATGTAATGAGGGCAAAGTACTGTAGCTCGTGCAAGTACTTAGCCGATTTGTGTACTACTAGGATCTCGAAAGTTCCCACATTCATACACCAAATAAATAATTTGCAGCACCATCACGTGAGCTATTGTTGAACGGAATAACTTACAGAATCATGTTTTCCGTTAGCAACACTTGGCTGCCTATACCATCACCCCAGATGCAGGCTAATAGCGCAAACGAACTCGCCTACCAATGCACTACACGGAAACATGGGTTGTGAGATCATTTCACAGGAAAAGCAGCGGTGTCTTCAGAATGTAATTGCGGGTTGAAAGAGAAGACAAAACCTCTGATACCCACATTATCATCCAGATCATCGTTCATTGATTCATAATTTTCTGATAAGACACAAAGAATTACCACTTATCAGAAATTCATTTCGGCTCTCTTCGCGTCGATCGGTATTGTTACAACCCTCGTCAATTTATTGTTTTAAATAACTAATTTGATGAAACGGCACTTGTCAAGAACTGGGACAGGCTGAAGGCGAAAGAGTGCGAATTTCATCTCCCACCCGCGCCCTCGGAACCCTGCCTCTATAGAAGGCTCAATGTCTTCCGTCTAGACTCCTGATACATGCGTTTGTGGGAATGTTTAATATGTACAAAAAGGATGAGGAAGGAAGAATAGTGGTGGACAGTTGATAAAGATACGGCTCTGGCATCCGTATAATAATGATCCAAGGAAACCACAGTAACTACCAATCAGAGCAGTCAACCACCAGTAAACTTCATCAATTCAAACCAGCATTTCGTAAGGGTCGGGTCTGGATTCTAGAACCTCGCAGTCTACACTGTGAAAAACGTACTACTTTACTAGCGCTTGGCGACTGATCCTCATTACAATTTCGATCATGTAGTGGGAATTCGACATTTCTAGTATACGGAGTATTGAATGTATGCGGAGTGGAGAGAACCCTACTTTCTTTGGGGGTCAATACACGTTCTCGAAACGTGGCAATTTTACCCCATCTGGGTATGCCCGACTCATTTTATTCACTTGCTCAAAGCGCTCTCTGACGCTGTTTTACTATTCCGAGTTTAGCTCATCTTGTGCGTTATTCTACAAATTTTACCTCGACAGGTTTATCTGAACCAGATGTAATTTTACATGAAAAGGCGTTCAAGACAGGATTAATAACAAACCTGTTCCCGTAAGATAATTAGGACCCGAAAAAATACGATCGTAAGAAGTTTTACCCGCTGGTATTTTGCCACAAACCCTAAGATTTACCCGTGCGTGTATACGGTACGGGTCAGTCTGTCAGTATACAGAACGTGTGATCTCCTTTATAGTAATACACGAATTCACCCACTGTCTGTAGGATAATTTTAGCGGTCGGCTGCTCCGTTGGGTAGGTTTCCGTTGTTTTTTCGATCAAACCTGGCAAATGCCACAAACTGCGCTCGCGAGTTTTCCAGAATCCTTATCGCATCCTCTCCACTTACATACTTACACGATGCACTACTTCACATATGTCCAGAGAGCAGTCGGAAGCTAAGAGTTCCTCCCGGTTGAGGTGGTGCCTCGCTTGGGAAAATACCTGCTAGAGGTGAAGCTCCCGCAAGCCTACGTTTAGGTCTGGGCCGTGTCTCACGTTCGAACTGGGGAGAAACCCCTCTTCCTCTCGGGAGACATTACATGCACTACTTACTGTCACTACTTACTACTACATTAATATATGCTACTTGCGGGACTAATGTCCTCAGTTGACGAGTCTGGAAACACTAAATACTCGTCACTCCCTCTGTAAATGAGAACGCTAGTCTTTAAAGAAAGGTAGTACGGATCACCGCTCGCAGTCCCTCAGTCACGATGACCTCTCGCGACGCTACATTTTCGGCCTGGGCGAGCGTGCGACAAATGGACAGAGCGAATCGCGCGGAGCGCCGGTCGATCCGCGCCGGAGGGCGAGAGGGCGTGGGATTGACGCGCGGGAGGTCGCCCGTTCGATGCCCGCGCCGGCGCCGCGCCTCGCGTGCACGCACGCCACCGCTCATAGCGCGTAACGATCGTCCCTTGTCTGTCATCAGGTGTTGACTGTCTTTGGAGCCTCCTGTGCCGTGGGGGGCTGTCCTTTGTAATCTTTGGCCGCCCTCTCTCTCTCTGCGTTTTTTTTATCTTCATTAATGTATGTCTCTTCAATTCGCCGTGTTCTTTTACACAGTCACAGCATACCTCGTCCAAACGTAAAATGTTTTTTTTTTATTTGTTTTAGATTTGAAATCAGCCAATGACAGGGTTAGACACCGGATCAATATCGTACTGCAGAATATAAAATAATTCCTTAGATAAGTGTAATATATTTAAATATTCTGGTAGTTCATAAATGATAATTTATATAATTTTTAGTACATTGTTTAGATAGAATTTTCCTGCAGCAAGTTACATTTCTTTGGAGTGTAGGCCCTATCTGAACTTTTGTCTTTTGAACAATTTTTATAGTAACAAAGTATGTCTCATTTGAAAATGTCTTTTGTTAAAGATGTAGCTCTATCAGAATTCTACATGAATATATTTATCGTTTAATATTAATTTTTGTTTGAGATCCGGTTAACATAGAAATTAAATGATAATCGGTGAATTATCATTTTACAGAAAACATTTTCCTCTTTTGATCAATAATATTTTCGAGAGCTTAAAAGTTGTAACTCCGAAAACCCTCAACTCCTGTAATGCTATAATGTACTATCCCTACTATCCCGCTGCAATAATGAAATATAAATTCACTCTATCTTCCTAATTTTTGCAGAACCCCTCTCACCTACTCCCTTCTCTTCGACCCGTTTTTCGGTCTTTCTACTTTTTCCCCTCTTTGTTATGGAACTGAATTAGAACGCTGTTTTCGTGACGGTAGTGTCGAGTGGAAGGGAGAAGGGTGCCCGAATCGCCATCATTTGTTTTCTCTGGAGAACGCCCACAAATGCCACCTCCGGCCTGACGGCCGCGTCGCGGGTAAAAGAAAAAGTTTGGCGTTGTTCGCAATTCTGAAGTGTGCCACAGTGATGAAAACGCTATTGTCGAAATTGCTTTTGTGGCGTACAATACCAAGACAGAGGACGTCCGAAGAATCTGTTTTAGTTACATACAAACGAGATACATTTACATACATGACAAACATACTGATACGTTTTCACAAACGGTTGTTTTCATGGACAGAGGAAATGGCAACGGCTTTTACAAATCATAAATAGCAAAGCCTACATTCACAAAAATTTGAGAAACTCATTTGCACATTTTATTCCAAATGTTTCACGAAGGCAAAATTTAAATTTTAGACCTAACGACATTTCTAGAAATAGCATAACATTACGAAACAAGCAATATCCAAACCATCGAACAAGAGTAATTTAATTTTCTGACTCAAGGGTGGCCACTTTTATGAACGGGTACACAAGTTGGTAGTGGTAGGTGAAAATGGGGAGAAATGAAAGAAAATTGCATGGTGGTAGCAGAAATCTTATGGTAATCCATGAAAGATAGGGATAATCATTCACAACAATAACAGTTATAATATTTATTACAACATGCTAAAATTTAACTTTCGGGAAAAGAATTTCCCATCTTCAGTGATACACGTTGCTTGGCATAATGGTAAATTGTTTTCCAGAAAGTTAACTTTGGATATGTTGTAAAAAATATTATAACGTATTGTTGTGGATGATTATCTCTACCTCTCGTTGAGAAGTGAAAGAGCAACCTTCTTCATTTAATTCCAGAATCGAATAAAACGAAATGTTTGTGACACAAAGAAGGCTTTTCACGCAACGGTTGGTGGCAGTATTCGCTGCATCGTTCACCCAAAGAAGGGCTTTGCCCATTTTAAGCGGGTTTTGCTTGTACGTTGTTCTACCTGATAACAAAGCTTAGGGCGAGAATTGTGAGTTCATATTACCAAGGAATTGGAGAAAATGTGTTAGTGTTTCGGAGCAAATAGTTTCTATTCTTGGATGGGTAAGATTTTAGTCGGAATTTACTTTCTCCAGCACTTCGCTCAAATGTCCACGAAGGGTTCTGGAGGAGAGTTGCTGAAGTTTAACTATGTTAATATCCATTTCAATTACCTGTCTGCACTAATGTAGTGTCGCTCATGAAATTCATTTTTGATTTAACGTTTTCATGTATTTCGTGAACATATTGCCTTTGAGAGAAAGTATTGCCTAACAATAAATCATGCGAATATAAAAAAGACTTTACATGTTTTCATGGGATAATTATTTGTTATAATTTGTTTTGAATAATTAACTTTTACAAGTAATTTGATTAATTTCATAAATATTCAAAATATTTTAAGCGAAACATCAATAAAGAATATCAGTTTTAAAGGCAAAGAAATGTCACATGGTATTATATAAAAACCTGTAACGAGCATTTCATGTTGGTTAAATGATCTGGAAGATTTAGAACAATTGTTATAAGGAAATTATTTGCAATAAATGCATATTTTCATTTTCCTTTCAGCAATAATATTAATATTTCTAAAAGGAAATAATTTCTCCTTGGGAATGCTGTCCAAAAATTGTATCTACAGTGTATAAACTGGGTTTAAAATTTATTTTTTAAATAAAGGAAATTTCTGAACTTGTTGCAAAATGAATTATTTAGGACTATTAATTTCGTCTATAAAAATATTTAAGTGCGTCACTAATTGCTTAAAGATTGATTTATTTTCCTTTTATAATAAGTTTCCACGTTGTATGCAATTATTTATCTACATCGTACGAAATTATGTTCGGTAATTTGCATCTCAAATCGCGCACTTCACTCAGTGGTCTCAATAAAATAAAATAAAATATGCAATTGCATGATAGATGATGTAAGCTTTCAAAAACAATTAGAGAATTACTCACAAACTGCGATAATTAACCAAGCCCAAGATTAAGCCGTTATCGCGGAGTTGCTAGAATATGTGGAAATGTCACTACAAATATGTAACTAGTAAATGTGGTTGGGTAATACGAATGGGCGTACGTCTGTGTGATTATAAGTGTCGCCTTTGTCAGTCGCAGGGGCATAGAACAACGTGCAAGCCGAATGATGCCGGTAAAGCCGAGTCTAGGGCGAGACGTATACGTTTTCATGTGATTATCACGTAGCCGGTTCCTCATACTACCACGTGAACAATTAACCCAGCCTTAATATTCATGTCATAATCATGCGTCCCTATGATTACCCTTACCATCATCCCTTGAGAGGCTAAACCACCATCGTGATCACGTGCCTATAAACGAGGACGTCAAATGTCTAAGCCTCCTTCCTCAACTCATTGCACACCTCACCGGCCTTCGGCTTGATGACATCACCATCGAACTATCCGCTCGTGTGGCATTACTTTATTTTGGAACTAGCCATGGGAAAAGATAGAGAAATTAACGAACTCTGACATGTCTTAGCTAACGTAGCCAAAAAGTACGTTCAGAATGTTTCCCTCTCAGGTTCAAGATGGTTGTATTCAAGGCTCATCGTATCGACTTACATCTAAGAGCAGAGAACCTGTTCTTCACAATGGCGCCTTCCATCCGGTACCGTTAAGAATTCCTACTTTTTACTCGTATTGTGAAACAAGATCGCAACCAGCAGATCAAAATACGATGGAAAATCTGCGGCGTGTCTTTCATGTTATTTGATGAAAATGATTCTCTGGGAGCAATCCTCTAGCATTGTTTCAGAACTTGACAAGAAAATTGCTTTTCATTAATTCCAATCTCATGTTCAGATCAATCGCAAACATTTCGAAGAACTGCGCGTTTTCAATATTCCAGTCCTGGTGTAGGAGCAATGAATATACCCTTTGGGTCTTTTCTGACACAAGAGGTGATACCGTGGAAATCTCCACAGCGAAAAGATAGCAAAAATAATCTCATTTAAACAGGACACAAGTGTCACTAGGGCACTCTTAAACTCCATAAAAATGATTGCGAACTGTATTAAACAACTTTGTTCTTCATTTAAAGAAAATTTCATATAATAATACAAATATTTATGCTTTTTAAAATTTAATACTTAACGTTTCAATGTTTTTTTGAATAAAATTTATCAAATCTCCACAATATAAATAAAACATTGAGCTCCTTATAGTTGGCCAGAAAAACTAAGTGTCTGTTCTTACTACCACCTGTTAGGAAAATGAAATAAAGATGAGACACTGAATTAACACTAAATTAATAAAGGGAAAACACTTCTGACATGCGTTTTCTAATGGAACAGCCTCAACAGGTTTTAATGAGAACTCCAAGAGAACGATATTCTTGTCCCAATATTATACCGTTATATTTTATATATAACACACACACACACTGTAAAAAGGTTTACTGGCCCTCCAAAACACTTAACTAGTGGAATTGTGTAATGGACATTGAATAGAAATCCAGAACATGACATTTTGATAAGCATTCCTTACAATTCTAATTGATATAAGGATGTTATAATGCATTAATTACAAATCCGATGTACGTTGGAAAACTTAATTCAATAAAACTATCTGTGAACTATAGTTCATTGATAATGCGCCAATATTGCTGATGTTCGCACGTCTACATACAATGGTCCCAGCAGCCTGCTTGTCAAAATTGTGATGAACTTATTACGTGAGATAAAATTATTTGTTTGAGGTGTAACTTAAAGATCAATATTTTGTTCGTTTTGTTATGCAAGTAATGTCATGCAAGTAATGTCAACTTGAAAAGTTTGAAAGATTTGAGCCCTCTTATCTATCTTACGGTTAGTCCTTCGTTTCATTGGCTATTGTCGGAGCCTTGGACAAAGCCGAAGGCAGGACGTTGCCTAGGACGCATTCAGCCACTGCCCGGAGGAGAAATCTACCGCGCGGATGCTCCAATCAGAGGTTTTTCCGTGGTTTCTCCGAAAAATTCCAGACGAATGTCGAAGCAGTAGCGGGCTTCTAACCACGCGGATCTCTTCATCCTCATCCTTATTCCCTCCTTTTTTCGTACACCATCACACTCATTTGCACTTCACTACTACATATAGCGGGAAACCGGCTGGCGCGGGGCCCCGCTATTGGAGATACCTGGAGGGGGCAACGGTAAGCTTAGTGTAGGGCTGCACCGGATCTCACACTCCAACGGCGAAAGAACACGACCACTTCGAGGTATATAACGCACTACACTTGGAGCATTAATAACTTCAGTAGTCCATGTACCCGGAAAATATATACTCACTGCGGCTAAGTCCTTCGCAACTTAGTTCCTGTGACCGGGAGGTCCTAGGGTTTGAGTTCTGACGTTGAGACGATTTTCGGCACTAGCTACATACCTAGGTCGAAGTCAGCCGCTGTCTGGAGGAGAATTCTAGCGGCCGACTGCTCTGATCGGATTTTTTTCGTGGTTTCTGCTTTCAATGCCAGGTAACCCCAATAAACGGGCAAGTGTCGCGCGCGATTATTCCTTCCTCTTCTTCGTCCTATTCCTTACCCCTTACACATATACTTAAATGTCGGAAGCTTGTAACATACTCTGGTTGGAGCGGGCCCCGCGCTAGTGGGAGATACCTGGTTGGGGAAAATCCCGCAAGCCTGCATTGAAGGTCGACGCTGAATCTCACCATCCAGCGGGGGAAGAATACCGCAATCTCTCGGGAAAAAATCCATTACGGGGCTAAAGACCGAAGCAGTTGACGCATTCGGAATCCCGAAATAATCAATCAATCAAGCGCAACACGCCCTTGCAATTCGGCGCGGAATTTTCTCCGGTGCAAGTCCATGCCGGTTGTTCCATTAGTGCTTTTACTGTGTTCCCCGGGTCGCTCTTGATGTTTATTTGCGTCTGCGCGAAGAGGGCTTTGGGAACCTCTCACTAGGAAGGGGGTGACTGTAATGTCACCGAGCAAAGGGCTCGCAAAGAGCAGGCTGCTTGCATGCTTTGTGCGTGCCGGTGAGCACACATGTGTACTCGTGCAAGTGAGAGAAACTGAATGCGTGTGTGAATTCGAATGAGAGGGCATAAAGTTGGGATGTACGGTCGAGTGCGTACGAATGGGTGTCTGGAATATGGACGGTTTGGGTGTACTGTTGACAGAGGATGAAAGAGAGAGAGAGAGAGGGCATAAAGGAGAGAGTGTGAGAGTAAGTTTGTGTATGAGAAGAAGAGAATGAGCGTAGTTATAACGTTAGAAAATGTGTTTTACTTATGTATTCATTTTGTAAACGAACTATTAGCATGTCCGAGTATTATGGTTAAAATATGAATAAATACTATTCAATTTCTGAAGTCATGTGTAGAACTGCAACATCTCTGAAGCTCTTCTGACAATGTATTGCATTATTGTTAAAGGAAAATAGTAAATATTCAGCTTCAAAGTTTAGTGCAATTTTGCCAATATTTGAACATAATTAACACATTGAGATTACATATAAACTAATTTATAAAAAATCACAATTGGAAATATGCAATTCAGAGAATACTCAATTTGCAATATTAGATGCAGTGCGAAAAGTAGAGGTGGCTACAGTGGAAGATAATTAAATACATAAATACTGTTGGTCTGTTCGCTTTATCGTAACGAACCATGAACATGCTATCATCAGCAAAGAACCAAGAGAAACCCTTGTGTGTTTACTATCAGTCTTATTCTGGCTTCTGGCACACCACCAGTATTTGTTGCTGACTGATTAGAGATTATTCATACTCGTTAATAAACTTGCGACTCAGCAGGCGTTAATGTAATAAATATTCTGTATATATATATATATATATATATATATATATATATATATATATAGAGAGAGAGAGAGAGAGAGAGAGAGAGAGAGAGTTATGTTAATCCTTCTAAAGATTAACATACTCGTATAAACATTGAAGACTATAGAAATCAGCATCAGAAATCCTTTATTCGATAATTTGGGAAAGGGCGATTAAAAAGGAGTAAAAGGATACTGAATATATTAAGAACAACTAGCCTCTGAACATTGCTCAATTGCTTTTGAAGTTTCGATAAGTGCGCGACAAAGATTCTTGACTGGTTGGTCATATTTGAATTTTACCCCATGCTTATTGCTAACATACCAAGATATAACTAGTTCACTTTCACTTTCGACCAGGCACTCAAAGGCAATGTGTCATAACTTGTTGCTCACCCCTTGCGACCAGCTCAAGAGAACCACTAGAATGAAAGTTACTTTCTAAACGGGAATAAAAGTCCAAATATGCGAAAGGCAATAAACAAGTTTATTTAAATATAACTTGCAACACAGATGTGCCGGCCCTGCAGAATACCGGCGAAACTAACATAACACAAGGAGACAGAAATAGTCCACACTACGAACCAAGAAAAAAATGAATAATTTTAGGATATTTCCCATACCTCTTATAATCCCCAACTTACGCGTAAAAAATAAAACAAACTATAACAATATTTCAACAAATTATCCTAGAAGAATATTTTTATTTCTATTTTTTATTTTACTATTCACATGGAATCGCACAGTGTTTCGACGTATACCACATTGTACTGAGCACTTTCAAATCCCCACACACGTCATTTGACTGAAAATGCTTTTAAAGGGTAAAAAATCCCTTTATTCTCCTTTTCAAGGCACAGAGTTAAATTATCGTTGTGGGTTTTGTAACACGCATGTATAACATTAATGGGGTTAACACGTGAAAAGTTACGCCTGTAATTACAAATAACTAAAGAACGATAATTTTTTTTTTTTTTGCTTAGAAGTCGTACTATATATTCTGCACATGTACTCTATACGTTCGCCGAGCAAAATTTAAATAAAAAAATCTGAGTCAGTCAAATTTAAACTTAGCGAGCATTGCTCTACACATATACACACTCACAAACTATGAATTTATCAAAAACTGATATTTTATGAGTTGTGATTAACTGAGCGAAACAACATACCACATTTTTAGTGCATCCACATTAGTGCGCAAGTTAAATCATCACACTAGTTTTTGTTACACGTATGTACGACATTCAAGGGGTTTATACGTGAAAGGTTGAATCCGTAATTACAAACAACTAAAATAACGGTAATATTTGCTAACAAACTACTACATATTCTGTACATGTACTGTCTTTTCAACTAGCAAAATTTAAGTTAAACAAAGTCTGTGACCGTCATATTTAAATTTAGCAAGCATCGCTGCACACACGCAGAAAAAAACATGAATTTGCTAAAATACTGACTTTTAAGAGTTATGATTAAATGAACAAAACAACAAACAACTTTTTGGCATCGACGTCGCGCGGCCGGCCACAAATTGCCGGCCGGGCGGCGCGCCGCAGCTCGGCTCGGCTCCACCCACCTGAAAAGTGCTTCCTCGGGTCGACACTGGACTGCGGGGTGGGCGTGGGTGCGTTGTGGGCTGCCGACGTTCGCGCGCTCTGGCTGATGGCAGCGGACTGAACGCTTGCTTGGCTTCGGCCGCGCTCGCGCCGTGCCGCGCCGCGTTCCCGCCCCGCGAAGCCCCGCCACGCACGTCTCGCCGCGCCGCGCCTCGCGCCGCTGACGTCATCCCTGACGTACTCCCCGTGCTGTTAAAGTTGGCCGGTCGGTGGCGACGGCCGACAGGATACCCGACCTGGGCAGTCGCCACTCGCCGGGAGGGTCTGGGTGACGCTTCAGGTCACGCGGGAGTCCCGGCTTGAGCCCGAATGGATTTGGGGTTTTCCCTCCGAAGCGGCGAGGTTACTAGAATTTGGCAGTGTTATCCTCTTTAATAATAATAATAATAATAATAATAATAATAATAATAATAATAATAATAATAATAATAATAATAATAATCATCTGCGCCGAGGAGATTGCAGGTTCGAGTTCTGCTTACGCATGGTCGTATTTGTGATTGTTCCTTCACCCTTCATATCATCCTATCACATCATTATTCATAATTCAAGGCGTAACAAACCACATATTCCGGGAGACCGGTCGGGAGCTTAGAGCTTGTCCCGGCTGGGGCGGTGCCATGCTGGTGGGAGAGTCCTGGTTAGGGGGAGACCCCACTAGCCGACGGTAGGTCGGCGCCGGATCTCGCCATCCAGGAGGGGGAAGATCACCGCCATCTTCGGAGAAAAAACATGCACTACACTTACGGGACTAAAGACCTAAGCGGTTGACGCGCCCGGAAACACGAAAAAATCAATAATAATAATAATAATAATAATAATAATAATAATAATAATAATAATTTGTTTGGCTACAATTGTCTGATTGCCAGGTGAAATCATAAGCCTACAGATTTAAAATGCACACTCTACATTTACAATACAAAAACATTTTTTTAAAACATTAAAAGAAACTACAACAAGATGGTACAATACAGGGGCTGCCTCTAGAGGCGTATACAAACCCAACCATTAGCATTAATTTTTTTTTACATACACATACGCACAGTTCTTACAGACTACTGATACATAACTTAGTGTACTCTCAAGTGAAGGGAAAAAGTCATTTGACTGAACGACACAGAACTTTCTAAACAAATCTAAAACAGACTGAAGGTCTGGATCTATTGTGGGAGGTAATTCCTGACCTACAGTTTCTTACACATTCATTAAAAAATATTCTTTAATTTTTGAAGCCATTACTCGTAAACTCTAAGAAGTGCAAGTTCTCTCTTTCTCAAGGAAAATTTAAGGTAACTCAAGGTTAATGGTATTCATAAATTACTCAGATTACATTAAAAATGTGTCTCAAAGCATAAAATTTAAATTCAATACTATGTTCGCCGACCTGGATGGCCGAGGTGGCTAAGAGCGAGTACCGACTCAGCATGTCGGTCCGAAGGGTCGCGGGTTCGAGTCCCGCTTTGGGCATGGTTGTTTGTCCCTAGACTTTGTATGTGTTGTCGCGGAGGGCCTCGCGTTCTGCTGACAATGGCAACTAATGTAAATTATCAGCCTTTTCTCAAAACAATAAAAATTTAACATTTATTCTTATAATTTTACAACTTCTATTGATCACATAAATGTTGTCCGTGGAATGACCTTCATATCCCTATCATCGCGTTCTTGCTTATCATTAGAATAAATTAAAAATGTTCCGGAATGTCCTCAGCGATTTGGTATTGATAGGATTTAATAATTTTCATAAAATCAGTACGCGGTCGCGTCTTTCCCAAGCTGTGCTTCGTATGAAACACCAACGCGCGGCTATCTTCAGCGACTTATCGAAAATTCCTCCCATCTACGGAGCTATCCTAATATACATCCCCTCGAAACACGGAGACTATTTGAATACATATTTCCAAATAATAAAAATTACAATTATAATTCAATACTAATATTTTGCACAATACCAAACTATCACACCAATCATAAGTTCTCGCCTCACTATCATTTAAAATAATACCCCAGTCAATGCTGAAAAATTATTCGCACCTCACCAATTGATTACGTGTGTACGCTTCAATATCTTTCGAGAGAATGATTCTTTGCGCCTTAGAAGATCACAGCTTTCAATTCTCTCTCCACACCTTTTGCATGTAATGTGTTTGGAGCCCTGTCACCTCATCTGAACAGCCCTATGACTCCAAAAAATACTACACTTTGTTTATTGGTTGCCCTAACAAAGTATATTCTTTGATTTCCGAGCCTGCATACAATATCATTATTACAACGCTTAATGCCGATTTCAGCATTCAAATTAAACTCGGGGTTCTTGGCTTATCACAGATCCAGCAGTGTCTCTACTTATGTCGTATCTAGGTAGATACGGCGAATATCTATATACTATATATCTAAATGAACCTTTTTTTTTATTCAAATCTTTAAAAAATACATTAATGGTCATGTAGATACTTTCTATAAACATTCCTTTGTCTATTCTCACCTGTTATCGTAATGAAATATTAAAATTGAATTGAAATCAATAATTGATAAATTCAGGATCATGAATCAATTATTGTCTTCTGAGTAAGTTTCATATGTTATCACACAACAAATTATTTCCCGAATAAGGTATAATTATGTTGCCGACTGATCATAATCTTCAGTTCTGCGTATTTCATCTCGGAATTAAAAAAAAATAAAGTAAGAGCCAGAAGAAACTTATATGTATATGTGTATGAATGTATATTATAAATATAATTTTCTATACTTATGATGACTTATATATTTATTATTTTGCAACAAAATTGTACGTGATAGAGAGATATTTCACACACACTGTGGTATGTGCACCAGTCGTCCCGTTTGTGTAAGAAAGTCCCCGGTTAAAATCAGCCCAATAATTTCTAATGATCCTTACATATTTATAATTTTGTAGAATTGTTATACAATAATATAATTAATAACAAATCTGGTAACCATACTATGCAGTAATAATGAAAACAATAATAATCATAATAATAATAATAAATCCTGTAAGTTAAAATAGCATTCCCAGATTCACTAAAAGAATCTGTATGTAAAAATAGTTTATAATTAGTTTTTTAAACTATCTACACCATAATAGGCAACAATCTAATGAAGCATAATATCAGTGCAATTACTCATTACATTGCAGTGTATTTTCCAATTAATAGAACTCACTAATTAATCTTTAGGCAGGCTGTGCATTTTATCAAAAAGGTTATCAATTAGAAACCCTTATCTTCGAGGCCCCTGCATACCAATCTTGAAAGCGCGCCACGTCTATCCCGCAAGTCTAACAAATGATGAAACAAATGTGTACTTAAGTGAAATCTTTGTTCAGTACTGAAATATGACTGCTACGGGGAGATAAGACGCATTTAATGTTGTAAAACAGTGTTACATAGTGTTTGTTGTCACTTCTATGTCATACCTTGCTATTGTCTGGAAAGTACCACGAAGTTATAAAATGTATTTTTAGACCTTTTCCATGAAAATTGTTCCCTCATCCTAGGATTGTCGATAACGCAATTGCATTACCCTCTTACGCCCATCCTTTTCTTCGCTGTGATTTTATTCTTAAAGTGGACATAAATGTCCTGGACATAATTGTCTGGACATAAATATAACTTCATTATCTGTGCACGTCTTCCAGAAATCAGTGGGAAATATAGTTATTCAAATTATCGTTTCGATGTTGTTGCGGCAGGAAGTATTATTCCTTGATGAAGGACATCATGGATAAGAACCCAAAATTATTGCTTATTTATCCTTGAAAATAGATTTTATTACACGGGAGCTCTTTTTTTAATTCAAAATTCAAGCAGTATATGACTTAGTGTGGGATCACAGAATTTTGAAAATGTGCACAGAATTCACTTCTCTATAGCAAGTCATACGCAGTTTTAACTGTTTTTTGACGTAAAATAAATAAATAAATAAATAAAGTACGATGCTCCATACCTACGTAAGTAACATTTTTCCTTTTTGTGATTTTTTCATTCAACACAATCTAAAATATTGTGACTAGTTTAATTTTTTTGTGTACGTTGGGTAGAAGAACTTATATAATGCTGCAAAAAAATCGATATCGATATTTGTACGGAAATACAAGTTTTGGAGGTCCCTGATACTAAAACTGTGCTTTTGGGAGCGTCTGTCTCTGTCCGACCATAATTGTACTGTAAGCAACACTAGCACCTAAGCCAAAAAGAGGATTTTCTTAAAAACGGATTTGCTTCGTTGAGGCCTAACAAGAGGCACTGCGAATTTGAAACGGATCTTCATTTACGGAGATACTTCATAAAAAGTCCGCCTAGAAATTTTTATTATCACCAAATCCCCCTCTTTCTCTCTCTCTCTCTCTCTCTCTCTCTCTCTCTCTCTCTTTCTCTCTCTTTCTCTTTCTCCTGCTCTCTGTCTCTTTGTATTTAATTTTTTTTCTAAAACTGTAGGAAATATTAGAAAATTCTTAAATAAAAATTCATTTTAGTGGTTAAAATTCCTCTCTATAAGCATTTTCGAAGCACAGAACGTCGCCGATCAGATCTTAACTTGGATTCGGAGTCAGGAAAAATACCCTCCTAACTACAATGAGGCGACAATACAACGATGGGCTTTATTCAAATAAGTTCTTACAGTATCTGACATTGGACTTACGAATGAATCGTATTAGATTTAGATTTAGATTTATTACTAATTCTGCAAATAAGTTCCAGAACTTGGTGGCTGAATACACTAACTAAACATTACAGAACTTAACAACTATACAAAATTTTACAAATTTTACACACTTTACAAATTAACATAAACATTTCACCGTGCAAGCTTCCATAGCACTCCACTTCACTTCACTTCACTTCACATCACTTCATTTCACTTCACCTCGCCTCGTCTCACCTCACCATACTGCCAATCACATTTTAATGTGATTCTGACACACTCTTTTCCCTCAACTTCACATCACTGCACTACACGCCACTGCACATAATAATAATAATAATAATAATAATAATAATAATAATAATAATAATAATAGTAATAATAATAGTAATAGTAATAATAGTAATAGTAATAGTAATAATAATAATAGTAATAATAATAATATAATAATAATAATAATAATAATGTTATAATAATAATAGTTATAATATAACATACTTTACATAGGAGGTAATAAGACACATATAAACATCTAGGAATTTAATTTATTTTTAAATTTGCTGACATCATGAGGAAAGGGATCAAAGATTGTCACAGGCAAGCCGTTCCAGTCTCTAATAGTTCGATTCGCGAATGAATATTTCCCAACGTCCGTTTTCTGAATTCTTGTCTGAATTTTGTGCATGTGATCCGCTCTGCCGAAATATGTAGGTTTCCCTAATCGACTTTGAATTTCTTTCCACGGTCGAAAGCCTGTGTACGCTTTATACATAGCATAGAGACGCGATTTCATTCTCCTTGTTTCGAGTGACTCCCATACTTTATTCCTGGTACCCCTGAAAGCAAATTTTGAAGCTCTACGCTGAACCTTTTCTAGATTTCTTTGCTGCAAAAGTCTGTATGGGTCCCAACATATCGCGCCATATTCTAATATGGGTCGCACTAATGACATATATGCCAGTTCTTTGGCACTCACTGAACTCTTTTTGAGAATCCGCATAATAAAATGCAAAGATCTCCATGCTTTCCCTACAACGAAATTTACTTGATTTTCCCATGTCAATTTACTGTCTAGCTGAACTCCTAAATATTTGCAAGACGTGACTCGAGGTATAACATTATTATTCAATTTATACGCGGTTTCATTGTAACTTCGACCCCTACTAAACGTGATGGATTTGCTCTTTGAACTATTTATTTCCATCCCGTTTGTATCCGCCCAGATATGTAATTTGTCCAAGTCTCGCTGCAAAATATTCTCGTCCTCCTCCGAGTTAACAATTCTATAAATTACGCAGTCATCTGCAAAGAGTCGTACATTAGATACTAAACTTGTCGGTAAATCATTCACGAATGCAAGAAACATGAGTGGGCCGATGACACTCCCTTGTGGAATTCCTGACGTGACGTTTCTCGAAGTTGATAAGTAATTTCCGATTCGGACCTTTTGTGTCCTGTCACGAAGTAGTTCGTTTATCCACGCTACCACTCTGGTGTCTAAACCCGAATCTATTAATTTCTTTACAAGACGATCGTGTGGAACAACATCAAAAGCTTTGGCAAAATCAATTACAATCGCATCGACCCTACCACCTTCATCAACTACGTCGGCTAGGTCCTGTAAAAGTGAGACTAGCTGACTTTCGCACGAAAAACCATTCCTAAAACCGTGTTGACCCTGATAAAGCCATTGCTTGTCCTCCCATTCTTTCCTGATATAGCTAGAAATTAGATGTTCCATAAGCTTGCATACGACTGATGTAAGACTTACCGGTCTATAGTTACTAAGTAATGTCTTGTCGCCACTTTTAAAAATAGGTACGACGAGAGCCAGCTTCCAATCTTCCGGTACGCAAGCGTTGTTTATCGATACATGAAATAACCTAATTAAATATGGTATAATAGCCTCTCCACCTAATTTAATGACGTCCGTGTAAATAGAATCCGGGCCTCGTGATTTCCCTCTCTTCATTAATTTTATTCTTTTCCGCAAAGTATTTACATTAATATGAAAAAGACTTCTATCTGACAGTGATGGTATCTGAATACAATTTGACTTTTGCATGAAAACGGAGCTAAAATACGCGTTAAAAGCATTAGCTTTTTCACAATCGTCCGATATTGGCGAATTATTAACCCGAACAACTGGAATCTCATCTTTATTTCCCTTCCTTCTACGAACGTATTTAAAAAATGCCGACCAATTTTTACTGCCCTCCGCATCAAGAATATGAGTTAAATGATGTTCCTCTGCGATTTTCTTTTCCTTCCTCAAAGCTTTTGAATAATTTCGAAATAATGTCATATGGTTTTCACTAGAGTGTCTGTTGCTAAACGCTTCTCTGGTTTTTCTTTTCAACCGTCTGATTTTCGCATTATAATATTCCGGATCGCATTTTGTTTTTAACAATTTACTTGGTACAAATGCCTGCTCGGCATTTACTAGAATACTTTTAAACGCTTCCCATATTTCTTCCATTCCTCCTCCTATACTAAGGAATTTGCCATACCGTTCTCTTAAGTAATTTTGAAACTCTGCTACATTCGCTTTCCTGTATTCCCTCACTAGAATACCTGTCGCAATATTTTTCCTTGAAATACTTAACTGTAAATCAACTAAAACGGCTTTATGATCACTTATGCCTTCTAAAACGTCACACGACAAAAATAAGTCCTTCGGTCTAATTAGGCAAATGTCCAGAATCGCGTCCTGTCGGGTGGGCCGGTCTACTACCTGTGCTAATCCGCTGTCCCAGACAAGTCTGTTGACTAGTTGTTGTACTTTCCCTTCGCAAACAATCCCTTTCCAATTTGCGTCTGGGAGATTTAGGTCTCCAGCAATGACTACATGACGGCTATTTATATTTTTTGTTCTTTCGTAGAGCGCGCCTAAGATTTCATAACTATTGCCCGGCGGACGATAGCAAGCAATTATTTCTAAGATACTTCCCGAACAAAAAATTTCTACACCCATCATTTCAAATTCTTTATCAACCCAATTTGATCTGATATTAAAAGTGTTTTTTACACAAATAAAAACACCACCGCCTCTGGTTTCGCGATCTCTCCTAAACGTAAGGTAGTCTGAACGAAAAATTTCCGGGTTTGCTATCGCGTCCGAAAGCCAAAGCTGATGTTGTTCAAAAATTCGGTTAAAAAATTCTCAACACTCAGTGGTCTTGCATGATACCTCCAAACAGGATGTGAACTGGTAATATAGAAATTTCAAAACTGTAATCCCCATAAAAGATTCTTACAAGTGCGGATGATGCGAATAGTTAGAATTTAGTACAACGTTTTTTACGCTTGCTAATAAGCACAAAAAGATCACCTGTAAGCTGTTCTTCAGCGTTATTCTATAATCCTGATAAAAGGTCATTCTCAATTAATTCCGAAAATTCTGTTGTAAAATCTTTTACAACTACATTTGATTCTTCCCCGGGAATTATTTAATACTTCCATATTTTTGAAGATCTTAAACTACACAAACGCAGTATGATTTGTGATCACTTCTACTTCTGCAATTGGTCTATTAATAGTTTTGTAGGACAATCTTTACAAACATAACAATGCGACTGTTTTGTATGTTTATGTGAATAAGGTGTTGGTTAAGTTTGATAAGAATAAGTTGTTAGTCACATTCATTTGAAAATCGGTCAAAGCGACCGATTAAGACCGCACGCTTAAGATCGTAAATTTGAAAGGTCAAATACGGATGTGCTTTCATTCCCTACAATTACTTCCAGTTCTGATTTTCCTGGTATTCATTTAAAGTTCTTCAAACTTAGTAAGTTCCAAAGTAATACTATTCGAAGTTTTTTGCAAATATATTATTAAAAATACGGTAATGCGGATGAGACACTACTTCTTATGAATAACTTTAAAGCGACATCACTATATGACTGTTCTGCCGCGCGATTCACTTGTTGCACTTAGAGATAGCAAGAATCAGTGTTGCCATCCTCATGGAAGAAAATTATGGCATCATGGAATGAAAATTGCCTCTGGGCATGATGAAAAAACACTCTGGGTACTGCGGTTTAATGAACGACACCTACTATATAGATCTATTTAGGTAGCGTTGGTTTATTTCTCGATCTACCCACTAAGATTGCAGCGGTAAACTACGCAAAACGCGTTTTTGGAAATTTCTTAGAAAATTTTCACTAGATCCGAAAACAAATTATCAGTTCCCAACGATGAGATCGAGACGCATCGAATGACATATTATGTGTCTCGATTGGTAAACGGAAAGTGGTCTAACCGTGAGTGACGGACGCACGGACGAAGGGATGGACGTAGATACTCAAATACTATATAGGGATAAGTGGAATGGGGTAAAAATATGTAACTATACCAATTTAAAATAAATGAAAAATAAAAATGGTTCTAATTCATTAAAACTATCTTGTAAACTCTAAAAAAGTTGTATTGAATACAGCAGCCTGTATTCCTATAAAAATATGTATTACATGAAAATCCGCTCCGTACAGAATGATGTAAGTTACACACACACACACACACACACACACACACACATATATATATATATATATATATATATATATATATATATATATATATATATATAATAGAACATTTCAAGACATATCTTCGGTTTTGATAATACCTTTTGTCAGAAACGACATTTTGAAGACCTGAAAATAATAACAAGTTCTCTCCGCCCGGTGTGATTTGTCTGCTGTTTTCTTTAGGAGAACAAAGAATTGAAATCGTGAGATGCAAACTTCACAGACTTTCGGTGTTACTTGGCCAGATTCCAACTCGAGAATTTCTCGTGTTTACTGCTCCGGTGCTTTGCTGTAGTAGTACAAGAGAAGCATGCCGTTTCTTGGAATTTTAAAGACAACTGGAAAGTTAAGTAAAATGTTCTGGCAGATGGCTTTTCTGATCTTAGGAGGAACTTACAGTGAAATTACATTTAAAGATGTGAGTGGATGAGACTTGGGAGGTGAATACCAGAGTAAAAATAGAAATTTTCATGTAAATGTGATTAATGTCTCTGGGCTACTCATCATAACATTTTCTTACTTCTGTAAGGATGTTTTCAAATTGATTTTTGAATCACCTAAAATCTGTTAAACAGCTATTTCTATACTCTTTGGGAGAGATAAAACATGCACCGTAGAATTGTTGAAATGGTTTTCTAATTGCGAAAAGTTGCACGTAAAATCTCACGCCGAATCATTCATATTATATTTGTTTTACACATGGAGAGTGTAAAACGCTTTCGCAATTCACATTAATTATACCAATAACCATCATAAGTGACAGTGTTTTTTATTTACGAAGTATCTGTTTTTAAATGGCTTTGATCTTGTTGCGGATACAATCAATTTTTCTTTCGTAATTGCATGAATTTTTATCATTCATTTCTCAAGAAATTGTGTAATTTATTAAAAGAAATAGAAAATCCTAAAATTGTCGATGTTAACCAACATAAAAGTGGTTACACCTGAATCTAAATACACAAATTCTAGTGTAACGGCCTAAATTTCTTTCTTAAAAACAAGTTGTTTTTTTCATTTGTTCATTTGAAATTCCCAAATCGTCACGTTCTGGCCGTGAAAACATTTCTTGTTTATGTTTTAACACAGAAAACCATGAAATAAACTTGAGAAATGTATGGATGAATTTGTGATTCGTAATGTAATATTAGTTTTAGGATACCTTCCACGTGAACGTAATGGCATTCTTATATTTTTCCTCTAGAACACCCATGTCACTAATAACGTATTCCTACCGTGGTATGTTCGTGAGTAATCGACCTGAATCTGTCACATGTTGCTTCTGAGATCCCGTTTTGCAGCCCTGGTTTGACTGCCGACTCCTGAGGGAAATTCGTGCGAATTGCTTCTCATTGGTCACGCGAACTTTCTTCGTGATACTTAGTCGTATCTTCCTTCCTTGAAATTCTCTCTTGGGTGAATCCGTTGTTCTCAGATCAATCTATTGTCAATATGTTCACTGGACATTAACTTTTTACGAAGATGATACAATATGTTATATATTCTTGATTGGAGAAACCACGGAAAATAATGTTCAGAACAGCCGGCCAGTAGAATTGTACAACAGACAGCGACTGAATTCGATTTAGCTATTTAGTTAGTGTCGAAAATCCTGCCGCCGTCGGGATTTGAACCGTACGACCTCCCGGTCATAGGTACTGCAGTACCATCAGTTGATGCCCTGAGCTACCTAAATCGATAAAAAATGTTTCGATTTTCACTAAGTATGATGTTTTGTGAGGGAAAATATCTCAACCTATCAAAATCACATATTTTCCCGAAAATATTCTCATCGCGTTTTAATATATATGAACTCGTCAGGGAATAGACGACATGCATATTCATCCATTTTTAGAGTGAAATCTTGTATGCAAATTCTTTGCTTTCAACATGCCCTTACAATGGCCAAAAGGTTGTGGGCGTCATGCTTTAAACACAACACTATTTGGATTTTATGAAACTGTGATGTATTATGTCAGATGTTCATTCAAAATATTGACCTTTGAATGTTAGTTTTGCGTATCTTTTGTTTCCTCAATGGGATATTATTTCGATTTGACTTCTATTCATATCCCCCAGACCTTTGCAAACGCGACAAAGTCTGTATAATTTCGAGGTTTTTGAACGAAGCGCCTAAATTTGTCCCCAACATGGCTGCCAACGCAAGCTTCAATTTTTAGTAGGGAAGGACAGCCTTTAGCATAGAATTGTAGGGTCTTGCGTGAACGGGTGTGTTTGAGCTTTTAATAAAATGTTACAAACGGATGTTTAATATTTATTGCATAGCGGATAAATAATAATGATTAATAGGTACTTAAAAGCACTAATAGGAAACAAACTTAGGTTCCCCCATGGACGAAAGAAATTATGAAGCGCATAGGCGACACTCGGCGCGAAATACTACCACTCTTAGGCTAGATGCAAAATGAGAGGTGAGGATGAGTGTGTGGTCAGTGGTGGTGTGTCACATGGTGAGTTTCTGCGAACCACTGCTTATTGGACGCGCGTTGGTGCGCAGGTCCAATAAGCAGTGGTTCGCAGAAACTCACCATGAGTCACCCTGCGTTACGTCACGGACCTCCGCCTCATGTTGCGATTGGCCTTATAGGAGTCATCTTCTGAATGAACGCTCATCTCAAAAGTTCATTAAATACTCCTTGATGAAGAGATTGATTGATTGATTAGTGATTCCGGGCGCGTCAACTGCTATGTTCATTAGTCCAGTGAGCAATGAATGTGTTTTCCTGAGGAGGTGATCTTTCCGCGTTGGATGATGAGATTCGGCGTCGACATACAGGAAGGCTAGAGGGGTTTTCCTCAATCAGATACCTCCCACCAGCGGGGCACCGCCCCAGTCAGGACAAGCTCCAAGCTCCTGACCAGGCTCCTGTCATGTGTGGGAGTGTAGTGCATGTAAGTGTATGTAAGTGTGTAAGGGGCGAGGATAGGACAAGGAAGGGGAAGGAGAGATCGTGCGCGGCGCGTGGCGCGTTTGTAAGGGTACTGCTTCGGCATTTATCGGACGTTGATCGAAGAAACCACGGAAAACTTCCGATCATAGTAGTCGGCCGTTAGAATGCTCCTCGTGGGCGATTGAACTCGACCTATCTATCGAGCCAGTGCCGAAAATCTTGCCACCGTCGGGACTCGAACTTAGGTCCTCCCAGTCAGAGTTACTGCAGTGACATCAGCCATGATGAACATAAATACCAAATAACGACCAAGGCAAATGGTGGCTGCTAAAAGCGAATATCCGAGCATGAGCCAAAGACCCGGGAGATAAATCTATTTTATCATTGATGTGAGTTTGTAGGATTAGTTTTAAGTCATACATAACCAGGTTAAGAAAAGCGGACAGCGAGTGGTACAAACAAGAAATATTCAAATTAATTAAGGACTTTTTCAAGAAAATCACTATCCCGTCTGTTATATTGCATGTTTTAATGGTCGCAAGCTGCCTTCGGTTACATGCTCTTGATGAAAGATCAGTAACAGCACAGACGCTAGGCATGGGCAAACCGGGCGTTTACCTGGAACCCCGCATGTCAAGAGGCCCGAATGATGGGACTGATGGGAAAAATTAGTAGAAAATTTGAAAAATAAAATAGAATTCGAGAACATCGTTATCGTAATTTTATGTCATGGTACAGTAGTCTGATATTTCATAAAATTTTCAATTAATGTTTCCTTTAAATAGTTAAATATAGAAGGTAGGACCCTCTGAAATGGATAAAATGAGGCCAACATTAAAATAGATTCTTCTGAAATTCATTCATGATTTCATGTATTTAACAAGTAGTTATTTTACTAAACACTAACTAAACTCAACATTTTTTTAGTTTTTTTAAACTTACCGTGTAAATTACTACTTTTACTTAAAACTATTATTTAAAATATATTTCCAAAACATTTTTCTAGCTTAAAAGTAATTTTTGTTATTTGTTGAAATAAATAAAATAACTCATTTAGTTTCTTGATACCACTTTCACATTTTTATTTTTTTCGGGGTGGGGGTTACGTTTCAGTTATTGCTCCGGGCCCAAAATCATCTAGCTCCGGCATTGATCAGAAATACAACTGTTTTACAGGGATGATTTGAAATTGTATGCAAGAAATGAAGCGAAGCGAATCTCTCTGAAATGTTGTCTGTGGTAAAGAATTCAGCAATGACATCGATACGACATTTGGTCTTGAAAAGTGAAAAAAATCCAACTTAAAGAGAGGTACAATGGTAAAGAGAACATTCACATTGATTCTCACATTGCAATTTAAATCCATGAGCCAGGCAAAACATAAAAATTCTAAACATTGTCAACATCCCGGAACATTAACAATTATAGAATTCGCAAAAAGTCTTGTAGAAGAGGACGTCTCGTACTGCAGACTGCTCTGCACTCAAAGAATAAAATGTCCGCAATAACTATTTTGGAAGTACCTGCAGTTGTGTACAGTTTTGAACTGATGGACTGGACTGAACAAAAAATTCTAACCTTGGGCCGAAAAAATAGAAACGTACTATCTATGCATCGTGTCGTCCATTCGTAAAATAATGAACATAGATTTTGCTTCACGCGAAGGTGGGAGAGGACTCAGAAAAATGGAAGGCACCTGGCACAATGTTATAATAATAGTAATGTGCACAGTCCAATAGAAGTCACAGGTTTTAATGTATAGTTGTACAACTTGAAGCATATGTTTGGATCTTTGATGGCATTTCATATCTGCCAATAGAGGTAACAACAGACCTTATCATGCTTTTTCATGTTTCGAACTTTGCTAGAATTGGACAATGTAAGACGATAATATGATCAATTGTTTCTTCCAGTTCCAAACAACTACGATATTTATTTTCCTGGGAAATTTTGAGAATAGCTGTGCCATCATATCGTGTTGTTAGTGCCTGATCTTGGCATCTCCACTGCTTTTGGTTCTACCTTCATTGTCCTCTTCGTCCTAATCAATGGTTGAACTTTATTGTCGTATCTTTTGATATATTATATGAAGGGTGGTTTGTCTCAGCATGATTTCTCGACTTATGTGACTAACATAAATCCACGCTGATCGTACGATGGAAGCAAACAACCCAGGTATTATTATTCACAATTTGGAGAAAAATAATGTCTTTTTGTAAATGTTGCTGAGCCATGCGATCAGAACGAGTCAGAGAAGCGTCTTACATTCAAGAGTTTGAAAATAGCGATCAGCCGTACGTGGAATGTAAAAACTTAACTACCGGTATTTATCGGAACACTAGGATTTTCTCCCCAAGATTAATGTAAGAACTTGACAAAAATCCCTTTCAAAAGACTGGGAATTGCAAGACATTGCGTTTTGGGGAACACCCCATATTTTGCACAAAATATTGTATAGAGTCTGGAACTGTTCCGTAGGAACCAGAGTAGCTTTTATATTTAACCGACACCTAGGAAACATGGACGGCTGTTACACCATTTTCTACTAACTCAAGCACTATATTTCCTGCATCGCGGTTTCACTCACCTGCTTCGTGTCCAGAGCCTCAATTACTCAGCATCACTTTCCCATCAGGGAATTCCCCGTGGCAAGCAATGGGGTTGAGGAAGTTCGAGAAGGGAGGGGGCACTGCGAAACTCCACGCGCCCCGCGGGTCGGTCGTCGCCGCCGGGGCCTCGCCCCACAAACCTGGATAGGCGAATGAGCGAACGAGTGAGCGGGCGGGCGGGCGACCGCGCCCACGGCCACCTGATGACGCGCGGCGCGGAGGAGTGTGGGAGGCCGAGGGCGCTTGGAGATCGCGACGATTGAAGATCGTGACACGTACGATCAGGGCTGCTTCAAGGATTCTTCACCCCTCTGAGAAATCGGATAAAGAGATTGTTTATCTTGGAAAATAATAGTAACTGTTTTCCTGGTTCAGAAAGAATAATCTTCATTATACAGTGAGGTCCAAGGACAATTGCAAACCCCGGATAATCGAAATATTTTTACTGGTTTAAATGAGAAAACTAAAACAAATTAAGAAGAAACTTTTAAAATATTATATAAAATATATTAAAATACGAGTATGCCTCGTATATGATACAATGTAAAACATTATATGATATAATAGAAAATTATATTCTTGCAATGTATTACATGTTCAATGTATTAAGCAATCAATTTAATTCAATAGTCAATTTTTTGCTTTTTACGTAGTATTTGTTTTCTAATTTCTGCCGTCCTTTCATGTGTTCAATTCATAATAGAATTAAAAACAAACCTATTAAATTATCGTTATGATCCCAGGATTGCAGGTTATCGTGTTACTGAAATTTTTTCAGTTTATTCATTTATTCATTTTTATTATCAAACAGTGTCCTATTAAATAAACTCACGGATAATCGAACCAAAATAACGGAAGTTCCCATGTAGTTTCAATACTTATTTATATATGTTTAATAATTGTATTTAAATTGTACTTCATTAAGAATAATATTATACAATATCATAATATCCGTTCACGTCATTACGATGTAGGATTGTGAAAAATCAGGGATTTATTTAATTAATTTAGTGTTTTTTGAGAAAATTTTGAAAATATCCCAGGGGCTTCATGTAAAGTACCCCGCCAAAATTAAAATATGAGTTTCAAATTCAAGAGGTCGCAGCATCACACACATCGACTGGGCAATATCAGTTTTGTGAAAATCCTGCTTACGGTTTAGCCCCTAGCACAGCCTGATGTTTGTTCACAGACGGACGGAAAGACATTTAGTCGTCAATCTATTTTTCGGTTTCAAGGATCCATAAAACTAGATTCTGATTATTCAACGTGTTAGAGAAAATAATTTACTAAGAAAATTGAACAAGATACAAGATTTATCAACTTTTTTGTTACTGAGGGCCGGCAAAAACAGCTTTTCTATAAAAAATTCCCCGTTTTTTCCTGCATCATTACAATACTAATCCTCTATACTGCGTAAACATTATCGAGAAAGTAAAAATTAAATCATTAAGAGAGAACTGTTTTCATTTCTGGCATGATTGGGGTCAAAAGAAGGTATGTGATGATGCTTTGAATGTAAATAAATTTTGCCCAAGTACGAGAGACTGAGGGATTATAGAAAGCAGAATCTGGAAAACGAAAGTTTTATTTGAAAAAATGTGTTTTCTAACAAGGGTTTGTGCGCCTTAATGAAATTCTATTCAATAAGGGGGAAATCTTCGAATGCGCCCGTAAAATGAATTCTGTGGAACAAGATTGGAGGAGCGCTTTTACATTTAATACACACATGATTGAAGATTGACATTTAAACGTCCACGAGAAATACCAATTCGAATAAACGTGCGTTTACCTTCACGTTTTTTAATGTATGCTGGCCCAGTTCTTAAAAGACGGTAGTTCTTCGCGAGTTACATATCAGTGATGTACTGTACAAAAATATTTACATAGCTTACATCTTACTTGACCTCCAAATATATTCTGTTTTTATCATTGCCCTGTATTTTCTCTGTCGAAGCTTTGCAAAACAATGTCCTGAATTAGGCTGTTGTTAATTAAACTTGATAATGCTATTATTTAAAAGGAGGAAGGTTAATCAATAAAAAAACAAGGATATTCTCTCATAAAATATTCATTTCCATACATGTAAGTGATACATTTTTAAATGACTACTACATTACATTTCTTTGTGCAACAGTTATTTAGAACATTGAATTCATTACACATTCTCATTTACTTTTAAAGCCTCGCTGGTAATCTGTCTGCAGCATGAGCGATGTCTTGAAAAAATATTATGTATTGTGCTGAAAATAAGGTTGTTAGATTTATTTACTAACGTGCAGCTTGTTACACACGCACTCTCTGGAGGCCAGGAGGTTAAAAGTGGAAGGAACGTTAAATTCGTGTTACTGTTGCGGTTAATTGTGGTTAAAGCTCTTCCTACTTGTTTGGTTACGATATTACGAATGATACATTAGTTCAGAGTAATCTATGTTGTCCAGCCAGGTAAGGAATCAAGATCAATCGTTTATCTTAAGAGTATTTGGAAGTTTCAATGTGGACTCTGGTAGCTTTTGATATACTTTATTAGAATGAGCATGATAAATTAGTTGCATATTATCTAATATTATCTACAGCTGGTATTTCATTCTCAATCCTTACTGATGCCATAAATTTAAATCTAATTAATTAGCATATATGTGAAAGCTTCTTTACTGGCCATTAGATTGTTAGTGTGACTAGGAGTGTAAAACCTACAAGGGATAATGGAAAGCAATAATACTATTCTATTATTTGATTTTGTCTATTGTCACTATGAAATTGTTAATGCGTGTTTCTGTGGCTGACACCATGTGAATAGTTCGTGTATTTCAAAATGTTAAGTGTTGCAGATATAATTAATGGCATTATATACAATATGTACACATGTAATGAAATGGTCTGGTAGTTACTGTGATAGAGGGAAATTAGTCACTACTGTTATCAATGATTCTACATTCTGTGAGTGGGCATATAATTATGATGCGATACACATGTTAATGATTCACTTCTATGTACACTATTTACAGCCTTATGTTGACGGATGGATAAGTATATTAGAGATTTAATAGATTGTTCTCAAAAGGTGTACACATGAGGAAAGATAAAATAAAAGCCGAATTCGCCCCGTTAGAGTCAAATCATACAATCTTTATGAATAATGAAAACGATTTTCTCTTTTCATTGGAACAAATAGAAGAGTGGTAAATTAGTTTCACTCAGTGTTAATTGTTTGTAGTTACATTGAAAAGGCAGCATTTTTTAAATATTATGATTGTGTAAAACATTTCTTATTTTATGGTTCCACAAGTGTGCAATATTTTCCCACGCATATTGTTAAAATGTATATTACATGTGTTTAACAATATCGCTAAAAAGCCCAATTTTTACACAAACCAAACAAACTTTAAATTTTGTTATTGTTTTAGTAGAGTTAGGACACAACTACCAAATGCGAGTAGTGGCATATATACAAGCATTTGCAAAGCGTATCAACAGCTGAGGGAGAAAAGCTTGATATTTACAGCTGGGTGGGTTGTAGCTATTTTTGCTCATGGTAGTTGTTTTAATTTATCTATGGTATTGTACAGCTACTATTTCTACCACCATCAGCAGTTACCAGCAATTAGGAAGTACTTCTGGTAAGTTCTACAGGGAGAGACATTTTAGCGTGTATGTACAGCTGGGCACAGGGAAGGAGGTGCTACTTTCGGGATGACGCTAGTGTTAATTACACTATGGTGTTGTGTTCTTGTTTGATATTTACAGCTGGGTATTAGGTTGTTGCCAGATTTGCTCTTGCTACTTGTTTTAATTTATCTGTGGTATATTATACTATTACTATTACTACTACCATCACCAGTACCAGCGGCTAGGAAGCTCTTCTTGTAAGTTCTACAGGGAGAGACATTTTAGCGTGTATGTACAGCTGGGCACAGGGAAGGAGGTGCTACTTTCGGGATGACGCTAGTGTTAATTACACCATGGTGTTGTGTTCTTGTTTGATATTTACAGCTGGGTATTAGGTTGTTGCCAGATTTGCTCTTGCTACTTGTTTTAATTTATCTGTGGTATATTATACTATTACTATTACTACTACCATCACCAGTACCAGCGGCTAGGAAGCTCTTCTTGTAAGTTCTACAGGGAGAGACATTTTAGCGTGTATGTACAGCTGGGCACAGGGAAGGAGGTGCTACTTTCGGGATGACGCTAGTGTTAATTACACTATAGTGTTGTGTTCTTGTTTGATATTTACAGCTGGGTATTAGGTTGTTGCCAGATTTGCTCTTGCTACTTGTTGTAATTTATCTGTGGTATATTATACTATTTCTATTACTACTACCATCACCAGTACCAGCGGCTAGGAAGCTCTTGTAAGTTCTACAGGGAGAGACATTTTAGCGTGTATGTACAGCTGGGCACAGGGAAGGAGGTGCTACTTTCGGGATGACGCTAGTGTTAATTACACTATAGTGTTGTGTTCTTGTTTGATATTTACAGCTGGGTATTAGGTTGTTGCCAGATTTGCTCTTGCTACTTGTTGTAATTTATCTGTGGTATATTATACTATTTCTATTACTACTACCATCACCAGTACCAGCGGCTAGGAAGCTCTTGTAAGTTCTACAGGGAGAGACATTTTAGCGTGTATGTACAGCTGGGCACAGGGAAGGAGGTGCTACTTTCGGGATGACGCTAGTGTTAATTACACTATAGTGTTGTGTTCTTGTTTGATATTTACAGCTGGGTATTAGGTTGTTGCCAGATTTGCTCTTGCTACTTGTTGTAATTTATCTGTGGTATATTATACTATTTCTATTACTACTACCATCACCAGTACCAGCGGCTAGGAAGCTCTTGTAAGTTCTACAGGGAGAGACATTTTAGCGTGTATGTACAGCTGGGCACAGGGAAGGAGGTGCTACTTTCGGGATGACGCTAGTGTTAATTACACTATGGTGTTGTGTTCTTGTTTGATATTTACAGCTGGGTATTAGGTTGTTGCTAGATTTGCTCTTGGTAGTTGTTGTAATTTATGTTTATATTATACTACTACTATATCTACCACCATCACCAGTACCAGCGACTAGGAAGCAGTTCTTAGGAGTTTTACAGGGAGAGACATTTTAGCGTGTATATACAGCTAGGCACAAGGAAGGAGGTGATACTTTCAGGATGATTCTAATATTAATTTAACTCTATTATCGTGTTCAACAGTATACGAATTTAACGATTCCCTGATACTTTCTTTGACATTTTCATACATTTAAAATGTATTGTTGTTGAAATATTACTTAAAACTGATTAAATAAACATAAAGTGTCTTGTACACTGAGTCCGTAGAGAAAGTACTGTTGTGAACCCTAATTATACGAGTGTACAATTACAGTTCTGTTGTGTAATGAAATTGTTTGTTCCCATACAATGATTTATTTCCAAAGTTCCCCTTTAGTGTCATGGGAGTTCCCCTCACCGTACCTCGTGCCCGCCAAGTCATAGTTCATTTGTGCCCTCCAAGTTATTTGAGCAACTATCTGCGTTAATTACCGGTACGCAATACTTGCCAAAGTTCGAAAGTGGGTTAGTACTTAATGTTTGCGTGAATGCTTGTATCCATGTTTGTAAACTTCACCGAAATCTTCCGGAAAAACACTGTTAGAGTTGATTTTTCTCTCAGTATGAATGGATTTTTTCGAAAGCAGTGTATCTTTGGTACCGTTCCATGAGCTAGTTCCCGCCCAAGCCTAAGGAAAGTGGGATAATGAGCTCTGTGTAAGAGAAAACACAAAGTTTTCGATGACTTCATTCTTAAAATTTCTTAAATTCTTGGATGTTTACAATCATCAGCCTTTGTTATGATTTATCCTAAATCTGTCTTGTTTTAGTTGTTTAATATGTAAATATTAGTAGAGCACCGAGTTTGTGTACGTGAATTCTTTTGTTCCATTTACTAATTTATTCCTTCGTACATTGCAGACCTATAATAAAGTCATCCATCATAGGTTCTGCAAGAAGATTTTATGGTTTGTTTTCTTTTCACGGGCATTCTATCGCGTCTATTTCCATCACTTTCCCCGAAGAAAGAGGTGACTGATCTGGCAAGTCAAATAGTTTACCAGAACCGAAACGAAACGCTTAGACAACCGTTTAAAACGACCACTTGTTTGCCTTTTAGCCGCTTTGACGCATCACTTTCAGTTGAAATCCTAGAAAGCTACAACAAAGTAAAGAGGTTCGTTGAATATTTCTGAGTGAACACGAGTTGCTAATGCAATTTGAGAGAGATTCATCGTAAAATGTTTCACTTTCGCTTAAATGGAAGGTTTTGGAAGTGGCAAAAATAAATTTCTCCCATTACAATGCAATGATCGTGACCATCTGTGTTTTCGTGGAAGATTTTAGGAATGATGAGATCTCTTGTTTTTAATGAGCATGCTATTATGCCCTATTGAATAAGAGTTGTTTGATGTTTCTCTGACGACAAATGGAAAACTAAGATTGAGTAATCAGTTTGATTTTTATCGTATGATTAAATAAGGGTTTTTTCTTGACTTTTTACTTCTAATTAAAAAGAACATTTTATCTTCTACTACATTATATCACGAGATGTAGCTATGACTAGGTCAAAGAAGAATATGTTTGCTTTGCATTGGGTGGGTTGTTTATAACATATCGTATTTTGGGACATCATGTTACCGTAGTAGTTAACAATAAATTGTATTATTTCTGTTTCTAGAAATTAGAACATTATCAGCGAATACTTTTGTTCACTTAATGTAAGTCTTCATGTTCTCGTATTATCCACGTACGATGACATCGTCAGAATATTTTAGTATGAGCAAGTGTAACTTGAGAGAGCGAATCTATAATTAATAATGTCAATAAGAAATTTGTATTCGCATCATGACGATTTGGTCTATACTCTTGTTAAAGAAATGACATTTGCGGTCAATCTGAAAAGTATTATATACTCAGTAGTTGAAAATGTTCGCTCTATTGTTGAAACAACACCAGTATTGCATTTAAGTTTACAACTTTTTAGAGAACCGTGATCATATTGACCTATTGACATGAGGGTGTCGGCTTTAGAAAGAATTAATCGGATTTCATGATAACGGATGCATGACTATGATGATAATGTGTCGTGGATTAATGTGAATGTACGCGATACCGTTGATGGTTTAGTCATGATACAAACTCAAGGACCCTCCGTCTCGGGAATCTTAGAAGCAAAGATATCAGCAATAAAGAAAAAAGTTACGTTTCTTCATTAATAAATTCAGTTTCTTGTGAATATGTTTTTGAAAATAATTAAAATCCAAGAAACCCATTAAAGAGAAAGGTAAACTATGTGTACTTTTTTAAGTACACAAAGACTTTGAAAATCTTTGTGTACTTAACGAAGTAATACATTTTTAGGGCAAAGTTAATTTAAGAGGAGATATTTTTAGAGCAGAGTTAATTGACTAAATTTACATAATACTGACCAATTCTTTTGTCATTGGCACTTTATTTCTAATTAAATATAAATATTTACCTGGAAAATGAATGTATTTTTATCTAGATGTTCGTCAGTTCTTTCTACTGTGGTACATCTGCGCAATTTAACTTAAATGGCATAACCTCCTGCTACTATTAATTTCGTATGCACATAATACGACTTTTTTCATTGTGACTGGCGTCCCAGTTCTGAGTAAATAAATATTTCACGATTCGTGCAACCTCTTGTATCCTGTCTGCAATGAAAATGAAGGAAGTGTACCCTACCGTACTGGGCGTCGATGTATCGACAAAAGAATTGCTGGTGTCATGAATTGAGTCAGAATTTGTGAGGGAGGACATCACCCGAGAGGTGACTAGAGACGCCCCGAGGTCAAAAGGAAATTGCTACGATCGATAAACGCTTCGAGCAACTCCCGCAAATGAGTCAGTGATTTGTAAAGAGGTCGTAAGTATAAAGAAGTAAACTTTACAGCACACAAAAATATCTTCACAAGGGGCTTTTCAGCAAAACTGAAGTACTTTTGTACTTCATGAACACATTTGTTGTGATTGTATTTGCTGACTTGCGGCCACGTGAAATTCTAAAACAATACGCACAGCGCAGATTTAATAACATTGATTGTGTATAATTTAGATATGAAGTTCATGTCCTCCAAAAACATTTAATTTTTGAGAAACTATTATTCAAATCTTCAATATATGAATCTCGCATTGATGTTAATTAGTTTCATACACTATTTAATTTTCATGTAGTATAATATACACATACGCCACAATACTGTTCATTTATGAGAAAAGAGTTAAATTTCGAAATAGTTTGCTATCATATTCCTTACTCTCGAAGGAAAAAATTATTCGTTTACAACAGTAATTGCTTACTCTCGTCTTTCCTCACTTTACCCTCAGGGTATTATCAATGTACGACTGACTCACTTCTCTCCCCCTGGCGGGAAGTCACAGCAAAGGCCTGCTCTTTGGCGATTAATGTAAAGGGATTGACGTTGACGACTAACAGGACCCCTCACAAATTACTGACAATAACAACTATAATCTCTCATGAATATTAGAGTATGGTTTTCAGCTTGGTATCCTCTATTCGGATAACAATCATGCGCCAACAAAAATGGGCCAAAACGGCAAGTAATTATTCAAGAACTCATGGGCACCATTCACAACACCGGCATCCTTCTCTGAAAGAATGAATGACTTTGGAGTCTTCGAAGCTACGATAAGTACTATTGCCACGTGCATTTATTATCTGCAATTGTTTACTTATGAACTTCTTGATGACTTGCATATTCAACATCTCAAAATGATCAGGTTTTTTCGTCCTCATAATGCTCCTTCGCTCCAAGTTATTTCCGAGTCACTTTTAATGTAAACATTATAAGCTTCATTTATGGATGGAGATCATTATATGCCTACCAACGACGTATGGGTGAAAATGTGTGGATAATATGCATATAGATAATAGTGACTCGACGTCGTCGAGCAAATCCCAAAAGAGGCAATGATAATGTGACAAAAGCAGAGTGTACGTGTGTGTGTGTGTGTGTGTGTGTGTGTGTGTGTGTGTGTTTACGTGCTCGGGTGTGTTAGTGTAAGAGTGAGTGTGCTTGCGAGTGTAAGTTTTGTGGGTGTAATTATCGTCTTGATTTTTGTGTGTAATGTAATAATCGTACTCATTTATCCAAAACGTAATATTATTACGAAGCGATAATTTCTACAACAGTTTTTGGGGTGCTGCTGAAAAATCATGTGTTCGTGATACACTAGGAGGAGTTCAAAACTCTGACGATGGTCATCAAAATAATGATATCACATTGGAATCAACAAGGTCACGAATACAGTACTTCGTACACGGTGTTTCTCTGAGTGTAAGTTCTCCTAATGTCTTTGTATCCAAACGGCCACAACGCGCTTGCAAATTAAAACGTCTACAAACGGAAGTGCATGTCCTGTCGGTGCAAGAAACAATTCACCAGAAGGGGATCCTGCCGAATTCCAGCGCTGCGCTGCGGCGTTTCGGGCCGGTCACGGCAGGTCCAATCTCTCTGCGCCGGCGGCGGCGGGCTCCGCCTCCGGGTTCTTGGGCGGCGGGTGGTGGTGGGGGTGCATCGGGGGCGGCGGCGGGGGCGGCGGGGGGTGGTAGCGGGCGAGCGCGACCACGCCGCACGCGATCGCCTTCCCTTCTCCGACGGAGGCGTCGGCGGTGGAGGCGTCGGCCGGAGGAAGTTGTCGCAGCACGAGGGCGCGCCCCACGACGGAGTGCGGGCCGGACAGCGCGAGCAGCCCGCTCAGCAGGTGCACCCGCGCCGCGCCGTCCTCGCCCGCCTCCACCGCCCCCACGTCGCCCAGCGCCCGCGGCGCCGGCAGCACGTTGGGCGCAGACGCCACCGCCTGCGACACGACACGAGGCACGCGTTAGGGCAAACAGCGGTGCGGGAGTGAGGATGTGGATGTATACAGCAGCGGCCAACAAAACGATGGCCCACAGGCAACTGGTGGACCGCAGAAAAATAGGGGCGTTGTTTGTATTTTTATGTGTCAATCAAAACTCCTTAAAGGTATTTCAAACAACTAGGAACAAATAACACTCAAATGTCTCGTACTTAAATAAGCTTTAGTTATTTTATAATTATTATAACTTTTTTAATTAAACAAAGATGACGTTATGAAAAAAGAGCATTGTATGGCTGTATAAAATGTAATTTCTTTATTTTAATCTTTATTTTAATTTAAATATTTAATTTAAAATCTTTATTTTACAAATTTATGTTTTTAAAAGCTCATTTTAGTGGTGCCATCAATTAAAATGTTTGAAATCGTAAAGTTTTATAGGTTCGAGGCTGTTGGATTGGAAAATTATGATGTTTGAATCATATCACACAGAGTATACATTATAACATACATAATACATGCTTATTTGCTAATGTTACATTACACAAAGAGTGTATGTAAGCTAATGAGAGCAGAAATGCTTTGATGAATGAAAGACCAAAAGTGCTCTTACGGATTTATGACACATTCACCGATTGAGGAACTGCGCAGATTAGAAAAATAAATCATCGTTATGGTTTAAGCATCACACTGATATCTGAAATTTGTAATGTATAAGTAATAAAATCGCCGAGAGTGAATGTGTGTGTGAATCAATTAAATAAAATCATAATATTATTTAACATTTATTTATAACAGTAATATTATTACTGTTATAAATAAATAATAAAATTCTCCAATAATTTTAGTGGTTTATCTTGTTAAAGGAGGTATCCGAGTTTTTCTGGCAGGAAAATTGTGTCATTTAATTTAAATAATATAGTAATTAGAACCACGATGTTATAAGTTTAATCATACAGCATAGTGAGCTTCGCATAGTGGGTGATCTCAGGAGACAAAAGATGTTTCACACACACACATTCCATAACAATATCAAGTAAAATAAAAGCAGCTCTTATCCCTCCGTCAAGTAATACACTTAAACCATTGCGCAAGTAAAAGGGATAGCCATCAACCCTAATTATCATATAGTATAAAGCGTAATGCAATTCTCCTCAATGCCGCTGGGACTTTTTCTCTCTCTCTTTCTCTGCATCATCGCGTGGCCGTATGAACGAGTGCATGGGTGCTGGAGTCCCTCGAGACGACCGCCAGGGCGGACACAAAGCGTCCCTTTGCGTGAGTCAGTGAATTTGGGGCAGGCGTTCTCATAAGCACGAGTACATTTGAAACAAAAGCTCCGTGTTTGACGCAAGTTTTCAATAAGAAATTCCATCCGGCAAAGGGAATTTTCTGATGAATACGCTAATTGCTATTGTTGCATGAATGCGATGTATAGACAAAAAAGCTCGAAAGCATTGATTTTGTCCTTGGATCTCGTTAATATTATTCGCTTTGAGAAATATAGTTTTCTTAAATGGGACATGTGAAGTAAATGTCGATGATTTAAGAATAGTAGAAGCTGGAGAATCCTGTTAATATATCCTTGAACTTATTTTTACAGCGGTTTACCTAGTATGAAAGGAACGAAAAATGAATGCGATGAGAGCTGAGGGAAGTCTAGCCAACGACAATATTCCCTTAATAAAATTAGGTAACTACTCAACATGATTACTCAACGTGCAAATCAAAACGGATCGTTCTGAACCCGTCGTCGACGATAGTGTTCAGCTTATTTATGGTTTCAAAGGACTCATAATACTCATTACCATAAAGTGAGATAAGTTATCAACATTTATCAATTGAAGTGAAATCGATTTTGCACAATGTACTCTACTGAGAAATACAATAAAATAAATGAAAGTAAAGATGATGGGTGTGATAAAGACATAGACTTCACGAACGATTGTTTGCAACCTGTTTAATCTCCTCTCACCCAGTGAGCCTGCTCCGAAATCTTGAATATCGACGTTTCGATCGTTTATTAGTCTTAAGCGAAAATGCGCCAAATCGGGTCGGTACTTGAACGATTACGTGGAATTGCATTTCGCGAAACCATTATGACTCTGAGTCACCAATCAACAACCCTTATTACTAATTTCCAATGCGCGCAGAATTTGAAAGAAATCTATCCAACCTCTTGCCTTTTGAGAGGCGGTTTCGTTAGATACCCAGGAACTCGGGCAAAATTCAAAAATAATTAATGGTGGTTTCGATTTTGACTGATAAATGCAAATGTTTCATTGTGTTATTCCGTCTACTCTCAAACCGACTGAATTAACACACTCGGTGCAATCACTGCAATAGACTCCAAGGAGGAGGCCGCCCGCCATGAAAAAATTGCTATTTACGTGTTACGTTACGAACAACAACTCTTCTTATATTCTTCGTATGTGGAGAACTGTTGCACTATACATTATTGAAGTATTCGTGAAGACTGTTTTTTTTTAATTATCTATAAAATTTATTGTAGCGTTATAAGAGAGTATTTTATTCGTTGCTTTTAAGCAGCGTGCATGCTACTTTTTGGAAAACCATTTTGTGGGATTTTGTTCAGCACCATTTTTGCTGCTGTAGGCCCCTAATTCCATTCGTCTTATCTACCCGTGGCGCGCGAAGTCCGAGTGTAGAGTGACATGGGCCAACAGCCGCACGCGTGCGCGCGGAGCGACCGCCTGAGCGCGCGTGCTGCCGACAGCACGCCCGAGGCCTTCGCGTGCTCTGCGCGGGGCCCAAGTCTCTTCGCGTGAGGCGACACCGAGCGCTCTTGTTAGCGGCTGCGAGAGGCACGCAGAGAGCGCCAATGCATCGTAGGGCTTGATATGCAGGAAGACAACCTATGTCATTTATCTACTGCGCGAGAGTTGCTTTCTCTAGTGAAAAATAATTTAGTTGATGATGATGATGATGATGATTAAATGACAGATGACGTGAATAATATCCAGAGGGGTCACACTCAGCGTAATGACCAGCGCGCTGTCGTTGCACTTCTGACAAGAAGTACTGCGGTTCAAATTCGAATCGATCTGCCTGGATTTGATGGAGAATTCGGGGCAGGTTTTTTCAGTGTTCTTCCGTTTCTCCTCTCTCATACCATGATCATCTTTCACTCTCTATTACAGTGGCGGATCCAGAGGGAAACCACAAGGGCCATTCCCTACCTCAAAGGCCTAGAGTTTTCATTTGTTACCTTATTTTATTTGGCAAAATTGATTTAAATATTTATGTTTGAATTATGTAATTATTTAAAAAAATAGTATTGTATGGTATCATATATACACTACTAAAATAATATTCAATATAATAACAAATGTTTATTATTTAACAAAATCTATGATGGCCCCCTCTGAAATGATCTGCTGGATCGCCTATCTATTAACATCATATCGCCCGTGGACTACTAAAGTGGCACAACTTAAAAAATATGACTTTCGAGTTAATACACTCTCCAGAATTGCAAATTAATCTATCTTGCAGCAGCAACAGCAGTATATCGATTCAGAATTTTACCAACAAATGGTAGAAGTGTGAATGCAACGATGGTACATTTTAATACAAGGCGAAACTTCAAACTCGTTTATGTCAACACCAGATTTTTTGAGTTGTGCCACTATTGTAGCCCACGAACGACATCAGCAATTCATGAAATTACAAACCTTTCCAAGTATGGACACAAGCTTATATGCTTGAATCTCAAGGAAAAAGAATAATGATCAATATGGATGAATTAGATGATGGATGAGATGCAGGGAGAATGGAAATACTCCAAAAACATCTTTTGTGTTTTTTATGCACCTCAAATTCCATACGAAGTGATTTGGGTCAGAAACCAAATGTAATGTGCGAATGCGACATATTTTCTCCTCTGACACTTCTTTCCTTATTTAAACGTTTTTAACGATATTAATCAATTGAAATGAAACATTTTTATCTCTTTTTGGAGTCGTTATTACTCACGACATATATTGACTGATGACAGAGAAACTGGTGATCGAGAAGTTCATATTTTTCTCTGTAATCAAATTCACCTGCGGACATATGACATTCTGAATCAGGAAACATGCAATGTGAAAAATACATCCCAAGGTTTTCGCGTAAAAATGTCATTTGAAGGTTTTTCATTGGCAATTTATGATATATCCGGCAATACCTCCATGTACAAAATTGATCTGTGTGCTCTCGACTGCGCACAATTTTTAATTGCAGGAATTCTGTTTATTTTGAAGTTCAATTCATGGACTTCCTTACAATTATACTCTGTATGTCCGTTTCATTTTTGTCTATTTTGTCGTTTTACACACTAATAAAAGTTTAACAAATTAATATTTTGGGGGATATAATTCAAACATCATCATGATCACCTACTGTCTTGCACAATGCGATTCTCAAATCCCAAAGGAACTGATCTATTATTTTTTTATGTTTTAAATCATTATTGTTTGTTTTGTGAAATGTTTAAATTCTTAATAAATAATAATAACATAATAATAATTAATAATAATACATAAATCATCTTGAATAACGCTAAGAGAACTTCACTTCTGCCTTGTAAACTATGCGACACTCGAGGTGCTATAAGTTATAAAATTATAATGGAAATTCGTTAAAATAAAGTAATTTAAATATTAAAAGAAATTATATACGTAATTTTTTTACGTTAGTGGACATTTTAGAATTATTTTTTAATCAGATTTGCGAACATAAATGTTTCCGTTACTGAATTTTATTTAAAGCATGACAAAATTTATCTTTCCATTATAATTTTAGTGTGTTCAATATATCTCTTCGGATTCTTCCCAGTAATAGGAACGAATTGCAAATTTGCTTTCTCCGCGAGTAGTTTACGAAATCCACTTGAATTTCGAGAATTTTTCCCCTCCTAGAAGGCCTCATGTACAAGGTTAACGTGGCGCACGAAGGAACTCAAGTCCAGTAACCGATACGCGTTCTATCCCGAACAAACGAAAGCGGGTCACGCGTTTTCTACTTCATGGGACAGTTTTACTGCGTGCAGTGGTACGTGTCAACCGAAGGTTTCGAACGACGCTTTGCTCTCGTGTCATGGTTCGCCTCCACCTGCAAGGTCTGATCAGCGCTCGACCGTAGAAATATTGCACACCGCTTTCAGCTACCCTGTAGGCGAAAATTGCCTAGTCTGAAGGGGCTTCCAATCAGCTGGCCGTTGACTACATTGTCAGAAATATCATTAAATTTAACGTAGGGTAATGTATTGCACATGAAACTTAAATGAACCTTGCACAAGTATAAGATATCAATATATTTGTACGTTAAATTTAATTCTTAAATTAAAATCCGTGAAGATTTAATGTAGCGGCTCTCCCGTTTCCCCTGTCTCTCATCATTCGTATCATTTATTAATATTCACCAGTCCATTCACTCATTCCTTCTAGAAATAATCACAAAGTTTTGACTACGGTGTCCTAATGAACATATGTACATTAAATTTAATGCGTCGTCAAGATAATTACTTTAATGTACATTTCATTAAAGTAACGCACAAATTTCTGACAGTAATTTTTATAAATAAAAATAATAAATTAAAATTTCACTATTAAAAGTTCAAAATTTTATTTAAATTCGATTGCAGATATATTATTTGCATTTGCTAGCACTGTATTAATTTCAAAATGTCCCGCTTAACCTTCTTCAGGTTTGAATTAACACACGTTGAGGTGGCGCCATTCCCTTCAGACCTCTAAGCAATATTTCTATTCACGACTCCTTAAAGATATGAGCAAAGGCGGTGAAATATGATATTCGCAGGTTCGGAGTGCAAAAGGAGGTGTTGGTTGATGATAAATGAGTACGCAGTGAACAGCTTTAATGGAATATATGAGTATATAAAAAGTATATATACGGTTTCGTATACAAAATATGAGTTTATTATTTCTCTCGAAAAATTGACATACCTACATTATGCAATAAATCTAAACTATTTAGGCAGTCAAAATCGATAGTAAAATTATATAGAGAAGATTGATTGTTAGTGATTCCGGGCGTGTCAACTACTATGGTCATTAGTCCTGTAAGCGTGTTTTTGCTCGGGAGGTAGCTGTGGTCTTCCCTCGCTGGATGGCCAGTTTCGGAGCCGACCTACGGCTAACGGGGTTTTCCTCAACCAGGTATCTCCCATCAGCGGGGCACCGCCCCAGCCTGGACAAGTTCTAAGTCCCCGACCGGTCTCCCAGCATGTGTGGTAGTGTAGCACATAAGTGTACGTAATTGTGTGCATGTTAGTGTAAGTGTGTGAGTAAGGGGTGAGGATATGACAAGGAGGAGGAAGGAAAGATCGCGCGCGGTCCGTGGCCCGTTTGTTAGGGTACTGCTCCGGCATTCGCCTGGTGTTGATCGGAGAAAGCACGGAAAACTACCGATCAGAGCAGCCGGACGCTAGATTTCTCTTCCAGACAGCGATTGAATTTGACCTAGCTGACAAGCTAGTGTCGAAAATCCTGCCCCCGTCGGTACTCGAACCTAGGACTTCCCTGTCAGAGGCGCTGCAGTGACATTGCAGTGCACTGAGTCACAGCTTCAGGTATATAGAGGGGTATATAGAGGTATATAGAGAAGAGTTTTCATTAATTGTTATTATCGTACTCTAGTCTTTTACTTTTTGTAAATGTCTGGCTGAGCGTGAGAAGACGTATCTCAACTTCGCTGACGTTCATTGACTGACCTTAGAATGGTGTCCGTCACGGGCCTTGTAATGGATGATTGGCGCCATGTTAGTGAAGCGTGGCGAGAACATTCGATTTCATGAGTAATTAGTAAATAACGAAGTTAACTTAAAATGAATTGGCTGAAGAGATAAAATTTAAAATATCCCATTGGTTCTATATGGGGAGAGATTTACAATTGAAGATATCTTAATGAAACGAACTTGTTTTATAGCTGTTCAAATTAACGTGATAGCAACCATAGTGAAGAGGAGATGGCTCCTGAAACGTACGTCTAGTAACGGTCTGTATCTAGAATACAATACTATTGCAGAATTGTAGAGACGCCTTGTATCTCTGGGCTTTCCAGCAAAGTCGCCTTCGGCACTTCCTCTTGAGGTACTATCACGTATGCGTCAGTGGTTTGATAACTACACACGGGAATAAAACTTGAATTCTTGTGAGTAATTAGTGTTTTGATTTTTTTGCGTACATTTGCTGCTCTATTATCTCTTCTTTTCTATCTGTCACATATTTTAGGTCTCTATTATATTTTTCGGTGGCGAAATCACCTCGCAGGTGCAAGGCGCCATCTCAATAGGTATTACTCTTGCAAACAAAATGGCACGATTTGGGAGCAACAAAATGGACAGTAGCCCTACAAAACTAAAATTACTCGTATCATAATTAGCGTATTACAACGAATATTTTTTTCTGTTGTCTTCAGTATCTTATGATTTTAATCAATCAGTACAATTATTTAATACGTAATCAGTAAATTGTATTTCATGAAATTTACTGATTAGGTATTAAATAATTCTATTGATTGTCTTAAAACATAAGATTCATCACGAAAATATCAAAATTTATTAACAATCAATAGAAATAGTAAACAACATACTAATTTTATTTATTTCTTCTGTTGACCTATGTTTAAGTTTATGTGCCTACTGACTAGTACAATCATTAGTGGCATTAGCAATGATAAGGACTGCTTGAAATCGTTCAGAGTAATAAGTTTGACAGTCCATGAAAAAGATTCAGTGTCATAAGATGCTACAGGAAGTCGAAGAAGCTGTAAGTACGCTTTCGTCTTGATGGCATAAAAAATCGCGTGAGACCTGCGCATCCTTGTTAGACAACATAAAATATTTGAATTTTCCAATTTCATTGTAAAATATGCTAGTTTTTTGGAATTGGCAAAATTTTGGAATACTGGAATAATTTTGGTTAAATATTTCGTAAGACAAAAATCTTTGCCACACATTGAGCATGCAGTCCTCTTGATTTTCATACAACATAATCAAATTTCTTCTTGAATTAATATCACTTGTATATTTGATAAGTTAGAAACATATTCAGAAACTGCATAATTACTTAAATGATCTTTGCGGTTATAGATGCAATGTCACCTTCCATCACATAACAGGAAATTCCGTTGCATCAGTAAAGGAAATGTTTCAGGAAGGTTTCCACCGGCTCGATGAGGCAGGAAAACGTGGTAAATTCCAGCGGATACACCTCACGTTTCGTGTTGCGCATGCTGAGCATGTGTTGTACAAAATGTACGGTTTCAATAGTCATAATTTTATTTTATACATAGTTAAGTTAATGCAATGTTTCAAGGGACGAAGGGTGGAAGAAGGATGAAGCAACCTTATTTCCTAATGTTACACAAGTCTTTGCGGCTACACGCAAGGCCATTGATTTGCACGGGGTGATAAGGGTTTGCGAAAAAAATATCTTGCACACGTTCCTTTGAAGTATAAATGACAAGATAAAGTTCTAATCGTAACATATAAATTATAGTATAAGAAATATTATTAGTGTGACAAAATAGTCTATTAAATAAAAATAATAACATAAAATAAAATAAGTAAGTTCTTTCATTTTGCAAAACCAGGAATTTACTTCTCAACTTTTTGAAAACGCTAACGGCAATCTGACTATCACTTAGTTCTATGTATGAAATAAAATTGTCTTGTAATCGTCGTGTAATTGTTTTGTATAATTGTATTTGTGCAACATACACTCAACTTGCACAACACTCACGTGTGATGTATCTACTCGTATTTACTACGTTTTCATTCCTGATATAGTCGATATAATAGAAACACTTCTTTTTCTGATGAAACGGAATTTCGCTGCGAATAACACCAACCGTTCGATGTTCGAGGGACCGATAGTACATCTAAAGACCCGGCTAACGCCTCATCCGCCACACCGCCTTTGCAAGAATCCCCCGCCTCCTACATCTGACTCAGCCTCCACTACCATCTGGTCAACAATTATCGAAGCCAACTCAATTCCAGTGGAGTCCCTACCGGCTCATGTGTGCTTCGATTCAGAGCAGGTCACAGATCCTTTCGGGTTAGTGGCTACGAATTTTACTAAAAGAGTTGTGAGCAGATTGCGCAGCCCTCTTAGCGGATTGGAGGTTGAGTAGTCAGCAATATTTTGGATGCGAAGTTTATTTAACTAAAGTTTTTGAAAACGAAAAATTACTCTTCGGAAAATTGAATTGTTCACAATGATCAGTCGTATCATTCTGTTTCCGTGTAGACAATCAAAGTCAATTTATAAAGTTGATATGACAGAAATTTTTGAAATATCTTCAATGAAATGAGTCATTCAACGCTCAGAGGACTTCATATCAACTAATTGTATCTGGGACGCTAATTATTCAGTAATTTAAATACAGTTGATTTCCATACAACTATGTTCATAAGCAGTTTTATTGATTTTTCTTCTACATGTACAATTTCTTTTAATTACAATATTTAATAACTGTTTACTATTTAACATTAAAAATAGCTAAAACAGTTGCCTCAGACACATGAAAAATTCTTCGAAAAAATGTGTTCAGTTGTGCTTGCCGCATTACTGCGTCTTGAGACGTCTCTGGAAATAGTAGCCATGCATTAATTCTGGCTCACTTGTCTTGGAAAGTTTCTTCCCATGCAAACATACTATTTAAGGTTTTATTGTCTAATGTGCCAGTAATCCATTAAGAAACTGTCAAAATAATCTTCCATTGATAAGAGATATTATTTACGAAATTCCATTATTGTGTTACTATTTTTAGATAAAATAATAAGATAAGGAAAGGACCCATCTTCAATTTTGTTTAAATATATTATATGATTAAAACCTTCGTTTAAAAACAATAATTGGGCTTAATTGTAAAAATTGTAATATTTCTTCAATGTTTTAAACAGCTCTTTATCTGAGCTCAGTATTATTTTGAATTCTCGAAAAAACCTGTGGATCAGTCACCTGTACTACTCTAAAGAGAATGTGACTTAAAATGTGTGCATTAATAAAATATTTCCACACCATCATTGATATCATGTTATTTATCATTAAGGCAAATTCACTCAATTTTTTATTGAAATATAACCATAAGTTAACAACAACTTTAACTAATCGGCTGAGAAAAGTTTGGCAGTTGACGGGAGGAATGCTAATTTGTTTTTGAATCAGGCAAAGTACCCAGAGAGACTGGGTGTATCGGACAACGATATTTTAATCCCCGTTTGTCAGTCGCTCTGACATCAACCTACCGCCACAATAGTCTCGTCTACTGCGTACGGTTGAACATTTCGTCGTATGAAGAAAGGAAAAGTTTCAGAAAGTTTCCACCCCCACGGTCAAGTAGGAAACCGTGATAAATATCAGTTGATAGACCACGCGTTGCTGTGCATGTCGCTGTGCATGCTCTGCACATATGTGAATGCACAGATGTGCTGTGCATGTTGACTATATGTTGTGAAAATGCAACGAGCTCATTAGTCAATTTTATTTCATTAATAAAACTAAGTGAACATAAGATTTTTTAAATATTTCCCTTGCCGTGAGCCTTTTAAAAAAGTAAAGATGTAAACTACTCACTTTGTAGTATGAAAGGATTTAATTCTTACACTTTTATGTTCTTATTTTTATGTTAGTCTGCCATACTTTTTCTTACGCTATAATTTATATGTTATAATTAGTGTTGTATATTTTAATTTTTACTTCAAATAAACCTGCGCGAAATGTTTGTTTCGGAAAATCGTATCACCCCGTACAAATCAATGGCCTTGCGTGTAACCGTAAAGACTTCTGAAACATTGGAAAATGTGGTTACATCATCATTCCTACGCCCTTCTCCCCCTAAAAACCAGCCTGTGTAAATTAATCCCCAGCCGCACAGCACTAGATTACTCTGTATTTATTACTCTTCAGATGGAAACGATTTGATACAAACCAGCTACAGAAGTGTGTTACAGCGGAAAATCCCTCTTTACAAAACGGTCTGTATTTAAATAACCTTGTCTAACACGAAAGTGCAACTCGACCCTATTGTACCTCGTAACTTGGTAACAAATTGCTGCCAATTCATATGCGTCCTGGGAAATAAATGGTCGGAATTAGGCGAGATGCAAACAAATTCTAAAGATATCGAGCGCCTCGCTGCCCTCGCCGCCCGAAGTGTCCAATAGAAATTGCCCTCAAGTGAATAGGGGAGGGGGTGGCAACAGTGTGTTCTGTTTAATTTTTTGTTTCCTTCGTATTCCATAGCCACCAAAAATATGAGTATTACAGGCTCACGGTAAAAATTAGGGCAACTATTTTTTTCGCGAATCAGGCAAGAAATTTTAAAATGGCAATTGATCACGACTCTGACGGCGAACGAATTTTCAACTTTGAATATATGTTTAGTCGGAAAAGAGAGAAAATAAATATTAGTTATTTGTCACAAATGTGTTTACTCCTCTAATATCATTTATGTTACGTATACTCAGAGCTTGATTTATAAAATTGTAGGTACCAGAACGCGTCCCAAATTGATCATTAATTTTATAGAAATAGTTATATATTTTTAATATAAGGTATTGGAATAACATATTCTCGGGGTACCGGAGTGCCGTTCCGTAGCGTTCCGCCAGAAATCAAGCCCTGCATATACCTATACGTGCTCGTACGTATAACATCTTTAGTTCTAATGAATTGTATGGAGAATTTCATTGGGGTGCTTGGGATAAATGTTCGGATACCTGAAGACATTGCCGCAGAAATCAGACGCGCGATAAGAACATTTTCTCATCCTGAGTTGAGAGTATCTTGCCCTTCTTTGGCAGCATATGGTGTTTCTTTGCGTCTCTACTTTTAAAAACTTACATATAATTCATACTCGTTCATGGTAATCCTCGTGAAGAAGCTTGAGCAGAAGCTTGAGAAACAAACATTTTGTCCCTGAGAGCCGCTATTTGAACTTGAAACCTGGTTCAATACGCTTTCCCTCTTGATGAAAGTTTCTGAACCAGCATAATATAGTCTATTTAGAAGTCTTCTAGTGAATCACGCAGACTGCGCTAAGGTATTAACACGAGTTTTGAATAGTTTGTTTGGTTTGACTGTTTGGGAAGACGGATTCTAAGGTTCAACATAGCTTTGTCGGAACATGCAAAATGTTTTTTTGAGTTTCCACAAAATTTAATTTTTAATGTATCTCTTCTTTGAGATGTGAGTACTATTTCTACATTTCTTGTTTGAATCACCCAGCTGACCGACACTAGCAACAGCTTCTGAAGTATGCTCTAAATATGGTTCTAAATGTGAAATAATGAGAACTACTGAAGTAATTCATCAAATTAGAAAAATTTCTATATTTGCCCTCTACTCTTCAAAAGAATGTTTCTCCTCTCTCAATTACAAAAATTTCTATATTTGCCCTCTACTCTTCAGAAGAATGTTTCTCCTCTCTCTGTCGTTTGTTTTACAGTCCCTGTAATATTGGTCTACGGAGAGATTCAATGAAGATGAAAAATATTGGAAAAAATGTTGGTAATTTCAAAATTAAAATGGTTAATAAGTATGCGCCTCAATGAATGAATTTCATCAAACACTCGAAAGGCGATCTTCATCAATGACACGAGACTAAATAATTCTTTCGAATACGAGATGAGAAATATTTCAAATGAACTTCATTTTTAGACTTAACAATAATAAAGTTACCATATTTTGATAGACTTTTTTATTTATTGCAAGACCACTGTGGCAGTTTTCGTCAAGATAACCTGAGAAGAAGCAATGAATGGAATAAAACACGACAATAAACACATATAATAGGTGAAGTTATCGTGTCGTATCAAATACGTATTCTTAAAATTTAAAAAAGTAAGTTGTATAGGTAGTAAAATGAAAATTTGTAAGCAAACAAGTGCAATCTAAGCTCAATTCGTTTCCTGCATGTTCCCGCAGCACCACATGTCTAGGACACGTCTTCACTCTGCCCTAGTTGGCAGTCCTGAACGCCGCGAATATTCCATTAAGTGCCGCGAACGAAAACAGCTCATCATCCTCCGCGGCGTGTGACACCTGTCCGTGGTGGGCGTGCCATCTGCATTTGTCGTTCATCTTCGTTCCAAGGTGACACTTCGCTCGCAGGCGCGCGGCGCAGCGCCGGCCAACGACTGATTAATTCTCGCATCGACGTTGTGGAGCGAAGCTATTCATGCTCTCGCCTGCCGGACGAGAACTGGCCAGTGGGTGTATTTCAAACTATAGGTAAGCGAATGGAGTTGCGAGTCCGTAGCCAAATCTTGGGGAACCGGGAGGTCCAAAAGGGCTCTTGAGGGGAGTGGATCTCCGCTGTTAGTCGTGGTTTCCGAAAATTCCTCCTGTACAATCCCGAGGGATGGCGGAGAATCCTACCTACTGCAAACGTTCAGTGGTGAATGTAGCATTATTGCATGTAGCAAATGTAGCATGTTCATATGCAGCATTATTAACCGAAGATCCTAAGGTTTGAATCCTGACTCGAGCTACATAGATGGGACGAAATCAACCGTCTGGAGGAGAATTCTAGCGGCCGTCGCTGGTCGTTAGTTTTCCTTGGTTCCTCTGATCAACACCATGCAAATGCTGAACCAGTACCCTGGGAAAGGGACATTTCCTTCCACATCCTTGTCCTTTCTTCGTCCCTCATACTCACACAAACCTATTCTTATATGCTCTATACTACCATAGATGACGGGAGAGCAGTCAGGAGCTAATAGCTTCATAGCTAGTTTCGGCTAGGGCTGTGGCCCGCTGGGAGATAATTGGCGAGGGAATCCCGCCTGCCCACGAATAGGTCAGGGCCGAATTTCACCTTCCGAATGGCGGAGGGTTAACATACCTTCTCGGGGCATAACATGCACTGCACTTGCGGGTGTAATGATCTCAGAATCTGACGCGTCCGGAATCACTCAATTGGATACTCCTTTTCACTCCTACTTCTACTCTCTCTTCGGATAATTCTATTGTCGTCCTATGGGACAAGTGAGGAGCGGAAACCTCATTCCCATATAGCACATCATGCTGTAGTAAATATTCAGTACTATACGTGCGCAGATGTTAGGTGAAGAGAAAGAAATATTTTATTAAAAAAAGAACATTTTGGTGAACGAAACCTTTTTTTAAATAAGTAGTATTATAACCGTATAATATGCAAACACTATTATATTTTAGAATACAGGATATTTTAGATTTCCTCCGTATTAAAAAATAATAACGTAAAAGACAACAACAGTATCATAAAAGTAATGATTGTACTCAACCTAGGATGAATTCCTATATTTACATAATTTAATACATTTTGTTATTAAATAAAATTAAGCTCGTAATTTAGGTAATGGCAAATTAATTGATTGATGTACAAAACAATTCGTAAGAAAAATAAATTTAATGGGAATTATATAACAAAAATGATATCGCTTTATAAAATAATTTTTCAAGGGAATATTTCGACTCTTCGATATCCCATTGGCAATGAAATTAATTAGAATATTCGAGAAAAGGGGAAATAAAAGTGTAGATATAACTTTATACGTAGTATAAAAAGCTGCAGTATAACGAGCAGGGATGAACCGAGACCAGATATCGCTAGAATCGCTTGATAAAAGAAATTCGATTTTTTGATGTGTCATGTTTACCATGTCACGGATAGAGATTACAATATGGAGGTTGAATTTTCGTTTGTCTAATGTAGGTTCATTTATTTGTTAAAATATGTAATTACTCTATTGGTAATATTGTGTTGCTTTTCCAAACCCTTACGAAATATTTAAAAATTGTATAACTTCATAAATAAGACTTTTATTTAAAAAATCAAAAATTCAAAATACAAACGTAAAAATAAAAAACACGACAGGAACGATGACCAAAACCGCCAGAATTGTACTAATAGACCAAAACCAGGTACAAAAAAGCAAACCAGCTTGGCAGAGCAACATATCAGCAAAACGTTTTGTCGAACATTTTGTTTTTCGATATACATTTATCTTCGCACAGAATGTTTGCTTTTTTTCATTTTACGTTTAACCTTATTGATCTTCCACTTTTAATTACACATCTAGGTCCTCACTATTCGTTGGTTGCAAACTGGCGCTCATTTAACGGTGGGATACCATCTCTCTCCCTCTGCGTTTTTAAGTCTCCAATGCGGAAAATCCAGTGGCTCTGTGCGAGCGAAGCGACCTTACTCGGTCGCTGCGGAAAAGATACAACCGCTCGATGTTCGAGAGACCGATAGTACATCGAAAGACCCGGCTAACGCCTCAACCGCCGCACCGCTTTCGCAAGAATTTACCGCCTCCTACGTCTGACTCAGTCTCCACTACCATCTGGTCAACCACCATCGTAGCCAACTTCTCAACTCCTGTGGCGTCCCTACCGGCTCTTGTGTGCTCTCCTGATTCAGCTCAAGTCAGAGATCATTTTGTGTTGGTGGCTACGAATCTTACTAAAAATGTTGTGAGCAGAATGCCCAGCCCTCTTGGCGGATATGAGGTTGAGCAGTCAGCAGTATTTTGGATGCGAAGTTTATTTAACTAGTTTTTGAAAACGAAAAATATTCTTTGAAAAATGTTATTTGTCACAATGATCAGAATATGATTCGGTTTCCGTGTGGACTATGGGAGTAAATTTGTAAAGTTCATGTGTAATTTGTTTGAATTATTATCGATGAGGGTGATTCAAAGCTTAGAGGACTTCATGTGAAGTAATTGTATTTAGACCGCTAATTATTCAGTTTTTAACTACATTTGATTTCCCATTCAAATACGTTCATGAGCATTTTTTATTAATTTCTCTCCCACATTTATAATGAATTTAATTACTATATTAATTAATTGATAACTATTTTATTACTACAGATAGCTCGAACAATGGGTCTAAACAGTTAGCAATTCTTTCAGAAAAGGTTATTCATTGTGCCTACGACATTCCCGAGTCTTAGGGCGTCTCTGGAAAGAATAACAATCCATTAATTCTAGCTTACTTAGCTCGGAGTTTTTCTCCACAAGCATTAATTTTATTTAAGGTTTTATAGTCTAAAGTTCCAAGGAGCCATTAAGAAATTGCCAAAATAATATTTCATTAAAACTGGATATTATTTATACAATTTCATTATTATATTATTATAGTTAGATAATAGTTAGATACGGGAAGGAATCATCTTCAGTTTCATTTGAAACCTATTACAATAATTAGACGCGCCATTTAAAAATAAAAAAGAGCTGATTTGCAAACATTGTTATAATGGTCCAAAGTGTTAAACAGCTTTTCCCTTTCCGGATCTTATGTGTTAGTATTATTTTGAATTCTCCAAAGACTTGTGAATCAAGTCACCAGTCCTATTGTGAAAAGTACGTGACTTAAAATAAATGCTATAATCAAATAGCTGCACATCATCACTGATACCATGTTATTTATCGTTAAGGCACATTCACTGAACATTTTTAAATTGAAATGTGATGAAGTAACGATGAGGTAGCAACAACTTCACCTAACCAGCAGAGAAAAATTTGGCAGTTGACGGGTGGGATGCTAATTTGTTTTTGAACCTGTCAAAGGTGTATCCTTTATGGGCATGTGTAACCAACGACGGTCTCTTAAGTCTTTTCAGTCGGCCGCTCCGACCTCAACCCATCGCCACAATAGCCGGCGCACGGCGGAGCAATGCGGAGCGGAGCGGAATGGCGCAGGGCAGTGAGCAGGGCAGTGCGGCGGGCGAGGGACGGGGCGGAACGAGGCGGGACGGGGCGGGGCGGGGCGGGGCGGGGAGGGGCGGGGCGGGGCGGGGCGGGGCGGGGCGGGGCGGGGCGGTGTCCAGGGATGGCGAGACGGGGACGGGGGCGGGACGGGAACAGGGCGGGCGGCGGGACGTAGACGGGGCGGAGCAGGGCGGGGCGTGGCGGAGCGGGGCGGAGTAGGGCGGAGCGGAGCGGATCGGGGCGGGGCGGGGCGGGGCGGGGAGGGGAGGGGCGGGGCGGGGCGGGGCGGGGCGGGGCGGAGGAAGGAGAGGTCTGCGATCCGTGACTCGTGACGACCTCTACCCGACCGCCCCGGCTCGCGAAGGAAGAGAAGGAAAGGAGAAGCAGGTTTGCTTCACCGCTCGAACAACAATCGCGCTTCCTCTTTCGCTTACCTGTCCAAACCAATTTTCCTTTTGGAAATGGGCTATGATGCTCGGGCAAGGTTGCATCCTTGTGATTCCCTATATTATGTTTTCCTCTTACTGATTAATTGAGAATGTGTGACACACATGTTTCAGAGTAGAGGTGAGGGATGAGGCTTCAACCTCCCCTTTCTTATCGGTGTTTACAATGGTGTTTGCATTTGCCTTCAACTGAACGAAATAAGGTCGGGATAATGAGAGGTGAATGATGATAGACTAAACATTACGGATGGGATGTTTCAGATGGGGTATGTGGTGGTGTGAGAAGCCAACTACGACACAACTACTAACAGCGGACAAAACACCCATGTCTTATGCAGAATTGTGGTCTTATGCAGAATTCGAATTCGCAGCTATTAGCTCCGCGCATTTCGACATACCACCGGGCCCCTACACCCTTGAGGCTCCTCTTTATTACAGACAAGTTTGTATAATGTAATGTTGTAAATCGTGTGGCTAAGATGATTCATATTTAAATTTGTACTGCGTTTGGTGTAAACTATTAAAATTATATAACGGTGTTGATATACTCCACGATATATTCTTACACACTTTCAAATTTTGTGAACGAAACACTGCAAACCTACGGCAAAGAATCTGAAACCCTATATTTTTACATGTATGATTCTCATGTGTGAAGTGGGCTTACATAAAACGTTTCGAATGAATGAATTTGATAATAATGGAAAAGATTATTCATGAACATGCATATCATAGACATATCGTAATGTAAAAAGAATTACGAAAAAAGTCATATGAAAACGTTTCGTGAGACACCTCAGATAATTCGTTTACTCCAACTAGTCTTCCTGGCACTTCTAATGCCATTTCTCCCTGAAGATTATTACCTCGTGAAGCAGCTACTTTAAGAACCTTTAGCCGCGAGGCAACATTTACGGTAGAAGGTCTGTGCTTCGCGAGCGAACTGTTCCACTCTCGATCGCCCTCATCCCTGTCCTCATCTCCCTCAACCCATCATGCCAGGCTCTGCCACCTCCCAGGATGTCAAACTCCGCCCCCTTAACTCCTCCAACCTTTCCTCCCAGTCGACCCCGCCCAATCAACGCTTTCTTTTGTACACGCGAGCTGCACTCCGCCCTGCCACAGCCCTCTCCGCACCACATTCCGTCTCTCCATTAGGCGCCATCCCCTCTCCCGCCAACATGACCCTGTCCATCTCATATCGTCCTCCAGTCTTTTATTTCTTTCTGTCCCCCCCACCCACTCTCCCCTCGTCACACCCTTTCCGCCCCATTGATTCCCGCCTGGCCCAGCCCAACCCAGCTACCTCTCATCCCCCCCCCCTCTTCGCGACCCGGAGGCGCCTCTTTGTGGATCGAACCAGAGCCCGGGTCGCTCTCCCTTCGATCGAAGCGGCCGACAGCGATAGAGCAGACTCCTCTCGAGTCTTTTTCTCCCGCGGGGAGCGCTTGTGATGTTGGCTTTGAGGAGCTCCGGAACTGTGCAAACAAAATTGATATATAAAGCCTTGAGAGAAACCTCGTTGACTCGCCATTCAGGCGAAGTGAACTGAAGCAAAGTTTTTCGCCACTTAATGGATCTAAGAATACTTGTAACAACCGAAATATAATTCTATGGAATGGTGCCACGAAACTTTAATTTCGCGACATGAGAAATTGCTTTTGAAATGTAAACTTTTCTGTCCATTTGGAGATGTTCTTCCTTTTTTTTGAATAGGCAGAAACGATTCTCCAGATTTTTTCTTCTTGTTTTCACTTCCTGCTCTTTTGTGCCTCGACGCACGGGACAGTGCTTTGTACACTTCTAGGTTCGTTCCTTGAAATACAGCTTCAGTGGCCACGCGTCATAACAAGACTAATTGCCCCCGCTTGGAGACTCGAAAGAAGCCATTAATATCATATAACTTCCGTTTGGACTACCGGACGCGTGGGACTGGTGGTTTTCACATCCCACGTCCACGGAACCTTCTAACAAGCCGTCGCGTACACGATGACCTCTGTGTGAAAGCACAAAGGACCGTTGTGTATTCTTAGTTTGCGGAGAGGAGTTTTTGTTTGAGTAAACGTTCTTTCTACCTGGCACATAGCGTGTCAAGTAGAATACACATGTTAATATAGTTTACCTTTTAAAGCCGCAACTTTTTTGCAGGGTATTTTCCTTGCACATGACGTGAATTACTTTACTGATGTAAAATTTGAGTCACTTAGGGTTAAGATATGCAAATAGGTGTGAAAAATTGATTTAAATGCTATTAAACGAACTTCCTTGTTTTCACGTTAATGAGAAATGAAATGTAATTTTGTTCTCTTGTTTGGAGTACTACCTTTCTTTTCGTACTCAATATCTCACGTCAATAACTTTATCAGCTTTTTCATGTTTTCAACGACAAACATTTTCAATTAGCTTTTACACCCCTGGAATATACTAGGAGGTCTGAAGGAAAGTTTCGTATTTAATTAAAAGATTTGAATTACGAAAAAGTAAAATAATATGGAGGAAAATATTTCGAGTAGAAAAACATCTAAAACTGACAATACTGTTGTTTCTGGCTGTTGTTTTAGCTTCAATAGTTCTCTTTTCTATTAATACGTCATCTATTAAAAAACAAGTAATTTTTATTAGGACTTGTATGTTGTTCTATTATTACGTACAAATATAACTGAGGGACTCCCACGAACGGTCTTGTACCCTCCATTTAAGCAGATACGAACAATGAGAATACAATTAGTCTTCGACGCGGTATGTACTAGGGGAAAGACATTATTTTTTTGTAGATGCGTGTAGTTATGTAACACTATTTAAAACAAATACCTACACTACATCTATTGATTGCAATAAAAAACTTTTTGGCAAAATTATATTGTATAGACATTTTGAATGTTTATTTACTTTTTGCACTTCTTACTCAAATTCTTGGAGGAGGAAGCGGAACCCTTCCTGGCTTTGCCCGTGGAAATAATAGTTCCGTGTGGATGCCGGGGAGGATCCAGACAGTATTTCGGGAGAGGGGGAGAGTTTCACTTGAAACCTCCCCACAACATTGTTTCAAATCAATATTTTAATTGCTATTTTTAAAAACAAAGTGTATTTCAAGGTAACAAAACAATGTGCTTCAAACTCACATGTACTAAACGTATTGTTAGCTTGAAATACATACTGGGAATACTGCTGTGGATGTGACGAGATCTAAGTAAAACAATAAATTGTCGAATAAATTGATTAAAATGAGCAAAGTGTTGACTTGGGGTGTGGGGCAGAGTCTCCGGGACAGCCTCTTGTGTACGCCTCTTTGTGGAAGTGTGTAGGCGCAAGAAAGACCGTTGGTCTAACTTGAAGGCCCCGTTTTCCGAGCGGCCGCGTCCGTGCCGTTTCCTGCGCAGCTCTCGCCGGAAGTGCGACACCTGTCCACGGAAGCTGCCCCGGCATCCGGTCGTCGAGCCCACCCGCGCGCGTCCCCACCCCTGTCCCCTCCCTCTGCCCCCTCCCCCGCGCTCGGGTCTGTCGTTATCGTCGCATTCCGCGCGGGACAGAGAGTTCGGTTGACCAGGGCACGGGGGCATTGCTTGCATGTGCGACCTCCATGCTACACTGAGTGAATGAACTCACTTTGCTGATCTGGTTAAAGGTCATGCTTGTGAAGTTCAACTGAAGGATATACAGATGCTCTTCGCATTAAAGTATATGACGCATTGAAATTTATTAATTCGAAATTTGTGTTGATTTGACATTTACTTGTTGCGAATATCTGCTCACACGGAGCTTGGAAGGAAAACATGGAATTAAATATTGAATGCTAAGTAACATAAAGACATTTAAAATGAATTCAATGTATCATTATCAAATACTTCAGCAACTACCATAGGTGCGTGCAGTACAAGTGGGCCCAAGTACATTTCTGTGGCCCCTTTCCCATTCAACATTTTGCTTACTAATTTGAAATGTTACAAGTAAATAAGTTCAACATATTACAGAGAATATAATTATAACATTAATGATATGATTAATTTTTTGTTGAACCATTTACAAGATACCAAATCGCTTGTCATGTAACAATCCCCCAAATTGACAGATTAAAAGAGGGGAAAAGCAGGGATTCATAATATTTACGGAAATAAAATAATTTATTATGAACTACGGGACCATTTAAAAATTTTCAGGAGGCATGCCCCCTTGACTCCCCTCTACGTACGCTTATTGCAACAAACCACTTACCCTTTCCTTCTAGGAAGAAGATAAGCATGCTTTCAAACTGCATTTGCTTTCGAAAACGGGGAAGCGAATTAATATTTCTCAGTTAGTTGATGTACTTTTATTGATAAATAATGTTGATTTCATCTTAAAATATTAATTTCTTAGCATTCAATATATTTCTTCCCAATTATACGTTTGCACATATTTGATGGAAGTAAATGTTACATCTGTTTCAATCACAAAATAATAAATTATCTCATTTTAAGAGCATCGTATATTTAACATAATTCAATGTTCACCGTGTATTCAGATGAAATTCACACCAGTATCACATCACATACGATTTTCTTTATCCTACTACATTCGAACTTTTTTTATTTCTTATCGTGAAAACGTGACAAGTGTTTAAGCACAGCCTGCGGTATGCCTTTCACCGGAGTGCGTACGAGTGTCTCGGACAGGAGCGAAGCTCCAAGGAATCTCTACATCGTACACGCACTCCACGGAGCAAGCAAACAAAACGAGCGACGGCCGGACGCTCTGCACCTGCCGCTTCCCACGGAGAAGGTCGCGTCGCGTCGCGTCGACGATGGCTCTTCGCCCGCAGCCTCCTTCCCTCCCGCACACGCACACTCGCGCACACATTCGCCATCCCCACACTCACGCACCGGTACGCGGCCTTGACTCGAGGAAACCGGTTGGTCCTCCGCGCAGGCCGGCCGAGGAAGTTTCTGGGCTTACGTCACGCCTTTATGCAACGGCTTCTGAACAGCGCACCTAGGCGTACACTGGGCTGAGAGGCGTTCTTATGCGACCGAAATTGATCTGAACCGTGTAAATACATCGTTTTGTTGTAGGTTTATGGTTGTGGAACTTCAACAAGAAGTTCTTGCAAGAACACCAAGCATGATCTAACTTGTTTTGTTTTGTTTTTTCGAAAATTTCTCATGAACTCTAGCAAATTGCTTCGGTTGATAGTAACTTTAAACTACTAAGTGGCTGGCAACATTCCCACTTTGCTTCAAGTATATAATTTTCGTTTAGATTCAAAGAATCCCATATTTATGATAGTAGGTTTTGTCTACGCATTTCAAAAGGCAAAACTATTATAAACGAATGTGTAAATTAGGGTTGAAGGACGATTAGAAGAAATAAATATTACCCGTTGTTTTTGAGTTCGAGTTATTGTGGTTCCATTTAACGTGGTTCGAATTATTAAAGATCGACATAGTGAGGTTTAAATTAATGAGGTCACAATCATGAATACCCCGAAATTCCAAAATCAGAAATCGAATAATGGAGATTTGTCTTATTTCACATAGATTTGTCATCGATTATTCCACTTGCGTATTTGCATGATGTTACTGAAAAGCCAGCGGGAGAAGATCACTGCCACTTCTTGCGACAGAAATCATGCACTTAACTTACGTAAATAATGACCTTAGCAGTTGTCGCGCCCGAAATCACTATTCAACCAATCAATCAATATTATTTTGGAACCACGTATTATTAACGACTGATTATGGTAATATTAAAGACTAGTCGCTAATAACCTAGCAGTTGACGCGACTATCTTTTTTTCCGCCGCGCAAGAACTTCGCCCAGCCCAATGTGCGCTGGCTGTGAACACCCGTCCCAACGGCCGCTGAGCCGCGCGGGGGGGGGGGGGGGCCTTCGGGCGGATCTGCGGGCGGGTGCGCCCGGGGGAGATGAGCGCGAGGGTGGGAACGCGCTCCCCCTCCCCCACCCCACCCCCATCGCTTTACAGCTGGGAAGAGGGCGGCCGACGCTTTGATGGCTATTGCTATTATTAACGCACGGTGAGAATAGACAATGTGCTATTGTGCGATTCCGTTGCCGATTCGGAAGCGTTTATAAATGGTTTCCGGCGCGGCATCGCAATATTTCCAGAAATTTAGAGTTGAGAGTTGAATGATTGTCTGGAATGCATATTGAGCTGAATGTGGGTATCGTTATTTTCGTTTCTTTTTCGCAAATAGAATTGAACGACTTTTGTGACAATGATAAAAGGCATTTATTCAAAAGAAGACAACACAAATTTCGTGGAAACACAACCACAGATGTGCATTATTTTAACCACTCACGACGATCGCATGCTCTTGAGATGGTTGCACATGACTACAGTTGATTGTTACACTTAGCATATTTTGATGAGAGAATAAGAAAGTTCAGAAACATCTCGGCAAGCAAAGCTAATTTACTTATTGACCAACTCCTCATAAAAAATAGAAAATAATTAATTACTTGATAGCCGTGAAGTCGAGAAAAAAAGTCAATATTATATTAACGAAAGGTTAACTATCATGTTAGTAGAAATGTTCTCTTTTTTTCAAAAATATGTTTGTGCATTTTTCAGGAAAATATTTTTTATTTACGGGCGCGAGTGATGGAAGTATTTAAAGCGAAATTGGCTTTAAATTACAATGAATATCAATTCTATTGAACGTTAGCTTCAGAGTTTTTAAAACGATTGTTGGCCATGCTGGAATGCAGATCAAATTTTCTTATGATGTGGGTGGAATGGTGGGTTATTATGCTATATTTAAAGCCATTTAGTGAAGAGAGTTTTGCAAGAGATGCTAAATATTCGTACTATATAAATTGTAATATAAGTATAATTTTATGTAACCTTTATAAATGCTAAGAGAAATGCGGTTTCATTTTATTGCATCACTGCTTTTTCGAGTGAGTTTTGGGCTGAGAATCTCGCGTTTTACAGAGGTTTTGTATAGATTAGTGTAATATAACTTCTGGCTTACACTGTAAAATGTTGTAAAAACCAAGAATTAAATGTATGTGTAAATATCTTTCGAAATAATATAACCCAGACGAGTTTCCTTGTTGAGACATCTAACCAGTATAGGTATGCGAAATTTTTAATCGCAGCCGGAAATCACGGAGTAGAGAATATCGGTTCATAGCGTACGATCGCATTTGAATGTAGCTGCTTTTGGACGTACTAGCTACAATACACGTGAGCGCGTGTAAAATGCTCATTGCATCATTGTTCAACAACATGATAATAAAGTAAACCAGGCGTGGTAATCCGCTAAGGCGTGCGCGTTGAAACATTTTAGTCGTGCATGAGTCATTCCCCTTATCTGTTGGTTAACCTTCGTTAGGCTTTGTTTCAAAATGCCCATCATTTTTTCATCCTTTTCAACTTACATTAAGTTTCGATAAATGTGCTTTAAAAGCAAGGTCATTTCCTTTCCAGAGCTCTAAAACTCAGAGTATTTTACTTAGAGTTGAGGTCTTGTGATATCATTACCGGTGGGGATACGAAACTATTATAAACTAAGTGAATTCCAAGGGCAATAAAAAATTATCTGAATGGTAATAATTAATTACACAACTAATTATTTCAATCACTCTATGAATCTTGCCCTATCCGCTATTCCACTGGCTCAGAGGGTCTAAGAATTTTTCCGGAAGACATTTGAATAATATTAAGTTAATAGAACGACTTAATGAAATATTCAGTGAGACATGAGTTAAGGTGATGAAAATTCTAAGGTCTCAAAGCGGAAGGTAATATCTCATAAGTAAAATGATCAAAACTCTGAACGTTAGCTTAATGACTGCCTGAAATAATTACAGGAATATTCTAGTAATTATGTTCTTTCATCTTGCGAGAATTTGCATACACTGTTTACAGAACTTAATGATCGGTTATGACACTATTTCATAATCAGCACTGAGCATGATTATTCCACATTAAAGATCACATTAAGGACGCTCAGAAATAATAAAGACTCAATAGAGTTAATCATGATAATGCGTATTGTTTTATCTTCTCATTAAATTTGTTGCTGAGTCATGTTTCAAAGTGATTTGCTACATGCAATCATAATCTATGGACATTTTCAATGCGCAGAAAATTAGTGAATAAAAAAACCGTGGAGAGCAAGGAGGAAGTAGAATACGAATAGTAATATATTAATAAAAAATACGACTATATACATTGGATTTCGCGACTAAGAAATATCGTAGGGGTGTTTTATGTCTTATTTTTAGCATGGCACCAATGATGATTATAATGATGACCGTAACATAAAAACTGTGATGGTGTAACATGCACGTATACTACATCACCAGATAAATTCACTTAACATGTAAAATAAGATATGGAAACTTCAGCAAAAAAAATCTTGTGTTCTTTTAAATGCATAATCATCTTTCTCTGAATAACTGTGACATCTTGGCAATCCAGTAGTCCATGTATCGGTTCTCGGGCTCATGACCACCCCCAGAGAACTGACACTAGAGAGGGGAACGAGGAGTAGAAAGAGTAGGAACAGGAGGAGAAAGAGTAGGATGATGATGAGAGGGAGGAGGAGATGAATTAGAACAAAGGAAAATGAGATAAATTAGGAAGAAGCCGAGGATGTGAAGTTCAAGGAGGAACAGATGAAGTAGAAAAATAATGAGAAAATAAAGTAGAGAAAGAAAGTTGATGATATTGAAGATCTAAAGAGGGAAGTGAAAGATTAAGGGCCGTATTTATAAACCTCTGCCAGGGGCCTGCCAGACATAGCAGGCTGCCAGTGTTCGGTTTTGCGATTTATGAACAGCCCCAGCCAATTGCAGACGCCCCTTGAGCTCCTAGCAAGCCCCCAGATGGCAGGGCCCTAAGAGCGCTGCTGGCAGAGCTTCATAAATACGACCACTAGCCCACTCCCAAGAAGAGCCGTTGTGCGGCAGGCGCTCACCATGTAGGGGTCGAACTGCGGGCCCGTGGCGCCGTCGCAGCCGTCGCGCAGGTCTCCCCAGCGGCGCACCTGCAGCGCCAGGCGGCCCGCGGGCAGCCCCGTGAGGTTGCCCGTGATGAGCAGGGGCCCCACGGGCGGGTGCGGCTGCGACAGCAGCAGCGAGCCCCCCGCCGCCCCCTCGGCCTCCGACGGCGCCGCCGTCAGCTCCGCCACCGCCGTCAGCGCCGGCACCTCCTGCGACAGCGGCGGCGCCCTCCGCGGGCTCAGCACGCGCGCACTCGCCCCCGCCCCCGCACCCGCATCCCCTCGCGCGCCGCTCCAACGGGGTCTCGGATATCTCGAACTTGTACAACGCGAAATATGTTTTGATACTTGGAATCTCTTTTTCGCGAAATGATTGATATCTGAATTTCTTTAACTCGAAATATTTGATATCTTGAATTTCTTTAACTCTAAATGTTTGATATCTTGAATTTCTTTAACTCGAAATGTTTGATATTTTGAATTTTTTTAACTCGAAATATTTGATATCTTGAATTTCTTTAACTCGAAATGTTTGATATCTTGAATTTCTTTTACAAGAAATGTTTGATATCTCCGCCTATAACTCAAATTTGTTTATATCTCGATCGTCTAAAACCGGACATCTTGGCTACCGCTAAACACTGAAACTCGAATTCTCTGATATCATGTATCTCTGTATTATATCTAAATTCTTGATATCTGGAATTTCCACCGGTCTCGAATTTGATTTATTATTTTCAATCTATAAGAAGGCTGTGTGTTCGGTAGCTCAAAAACTTCTTTGTGAAATATTTGATGAATTAATTTTTATTCAACATTCATATTCGAGATATCGAGGCTCCACTGTGATATTCAATTATACTAAACCATATTCTATGATATAAAACTAAACTATAAATAATGCTACATGTAAATAATGTCATTGTGAGAATAGGAATCTTTTATTGTCACGTGTAGTTGTTGTTAATATGTTAATTATTTATTATTGTTAAATCTTTTGACATGTTCAAGGTCGCGGGAACCGGTAGTGGTATATAATTGGAGATACAATAAATCGTCAGCACAATATCTCAATATGGTGTTTTTTTATATCATGGCCAAATTCGCTATTTGTCCCCGATTCTGTATTATTAAATTCTTGTAGTTTCTCAATCTCGAGAATCGGGTGAGAATCAACCCCCCAAAATCAAGATTTTTCGTAGGTAATTGAACCCAGGATCTGTTTGCTAGCATGTACACAATACATGAATTGGCATAATATCATATTTACTGTTGATTATTACAAATATTGAGAGAACTATTCGGAACCATTTTTATTATTATTCCCTTTACTTTAGAACAAAATTTTCTCTTTCTTCTTCTTTGTTTAATGAAGGCTCTCTTCTTATTGTTAGGCACATTTGCAAGATGGAAGGAGAATTAAATCATTAAGATACATTCCGTGGTGGACTCATTAAAATACGTCTGGTGGGCGTTTTGCATCTTATTTCTCGACATAAAAACAATGGATGAAACTTTCATTTCAAAGTAATGCCTGAGGCCAGCCATTAACGCATGATCCTAACCTTGGAGTGAATTTGAATTCTAAAAGTAACTTTTTTGTTTACATAAACTTTGACTTGCACTACTAAAACAAATACAAGTATTTTGAGAGCCATTGAAAAAAATACTTCATTGCCTTCCATTGTATGTGATCAAGAGATATCTTTCAGAGGATATTAAGGTGCACTTCACATACAATGTGTCACGCAATGTTCTTATACAATGTGTTTAGAATCACTTGCCTGCATTCGAAAAATAATAAACTCCCGAAACCTTCCTTTCACGAAACCAAATATAAATGCGATCTTTATGAGTCGTTATCCTTTTATGTATCAATTCCTTTGTTCTTTCGAAAAAATTTACACAGCTTAATGGCAAACTTAATGGCTTAATGGCAGCTTAATCACAAAGGTGAGAACTTCCACAATAATAAGTTGTCTGGGAGTGGCCCAAATAAGGTTTCTGGAAGACTCCAAACATCGTTACAGAAAAACAAGGTCACCACGAGGTGTACATGCACTTTCACTCGCGAAAGACCTCAGTAAGTAATTGTGTTTGGTTTCTTGTGGCACTTTCTTTCGGGCCGTGGCCCTGGTCGGACTTGCAATGGACTTGTGTGCATTAGCAACTCTATATTGGAGTTGGGCTGTAGGCGAACATGATGTGTGACCAGTTGGTGTATTAGTAAGCCCTGATGAAGGAATTAAATATTCCGAAACGTTGGCAAACTAATGTGTTTCATTATAATTCAACTTATTATATATACGTATGGCGTACGTCCTTCGTTGTTCACAATAAGTGGTTTGATGAGCAATGTTTTAAGTACAGAAACAAAATATTGTCGGAATGAGATCATTGATAACGCATTTCTTTGTGTATTGATTCCTCTATATTCCTGCTGTTAAGTGACATTTCCGTATAACAATTAATGTCGTAGAATCAAGAAAAACTTTCAATTCAATAACTTATTTTCTAAAAACAATACTGTGCTATCAATAAGATTTTAATTCATGGAATCTGTGTTCATAATGTGCGCATTAGAAAATAATTTCCAAGTTGAATTAGTAGTCTCAATTAGTTTGTTAGATTTGTGTGGAAATATTAAGAATATTCAGGGTACATGGTGCTCTGAAGATTAAAAGAGAATGAAGAAGTAATTAGTGGATGGGTAGTCATTGTTATCTACAATCGGTTCCTGTTACCATGGCATAAAATGAAAATAATGGTAAATACTTCTGAGATCATTTGAAAAAATGTTTTAAACATCAGAAAGGTATCATTCATTCCATAAAAGTTAAATTGTCTTGGAAATATTTGTTCACATTATTTCTCGCACTTTTGGTGTTGCTGTTGTTGTTGTTTTTTGGAGAGGGTACCTTTGCATTTCTTGCTCATGAACACAACGCAGTCCCAAAATTCTATTCATTTAAAATTTTACTTTTTGTTGACATATTGAATAATGTGATATGTTCGCTTCTAAAATAGAATTACATGTCATGAATGATACCAGACTTCGCGCACGACATGACGTTGATGAGTCTCTTTGCATTCGCATCGAACCAGATATTTCAGAGTGACGTTATTCTTTTACGGTATATAGTAGAATTAGTAAATAGGCAACTAGGTGTATGCAATGATTATGTAGACTGCATCAAACCGGGTTTGAATACCCTTATCTGAAATGAAACTTTCTCATACATTGTCGCTGCATAAATATTCTGCTTTCTTAACTGTAGTGTTAACTGTACTTACGTAGGGCATTAGTGCAATTCGACAGTGAATTATAAGAAAATTGTAAATAATTATTTACGAGCTAGTTCGTGGAATTTATGGGTACGAGAAAATAATATTTCGTGTCGCGACTCATGATTGTTTGATACTTTATTATTAGTCATTTTCATATTCTGTTCTCTTCATTTCTTAATAAATTTATGTTTTCAATTTAAAGAAAGAAATATTACACTTCTTAGTGAGACTGAGCTGTACTTTTGAATAAGAAACTTATTCGGATAATGCGGTCAATGTAAGCTTGCTGATTTTTCACATGTCACTACTCCCACTCGTTAGTTCCATTGCAACACAATGCCACATCAAAACCGACCTTGCCTATGCTACAGAACCTCGCTCTAGATTATTCGAAAGATAACATTTGTATCCATACCTACTTATTCCTCTATTTTAGATATCAATGAAACATATCAACGCCAATTAGACATGATTATATCCCGTCTTTATATTACAGTGAACATGAAGAAAATAAAAAAGTAAAATATTGTTTTTTTACAAATTTTGTTTTCTTTAATGAAGCTATTGAAGTGTGTTTTTCCATGACTATCATCACTAGTAATACTTATAGTATTTTTATTTATTTGTAAATTCATAAGTTACTTTATAAATGATTAATCAACCTATTCTCTTGATCAAGACAAGACAATTTAACCTCCTAACTTGACATAAAAGTATTATTTAATACCCATAATTCCATTTGTTCAACTTATTGAATTTCGACTTATTGAATTGAGCCCGTTTACACAAGTAAACACTGTTCTTCCAATATACTTACTACGGTCATCATGCCTCAGACTGGCTCACGAGATGTGTGTGCTAGACATTCGTAAGGTGACAGGTTCCTCAACCTCATGTGAATCCCGTTAAATTCATCTAGTATGGACTCAAATGTGGGTCCTTGTGACTAGAATATCCATTACTGTGTACTATTGATAGCCCAACATAGTATTTAACTCCTACGTAAGAATGCGTATACAACATTTTGTACGGTGCATTCTATATCACCATTTAGGATAATTTGTTGAGTGTCTGTCACATTAAGTTCTGTCGTTCTATAAGTATGTATCAATTATTACAATGGTAGAATTTGCGAATTTGAACTATTAAAAATATAAATTAAAAGCAAAGAGCTAATGTAGTATTTATTATCCTACAAATATTTTTATTCACAATTCATGTCTAATTATTTTAATTTCACAGTGTAAGTTCCAATGATTAGAGGTAAATTAAAAAATAGACGTGAATGAATGAAAAACATCATGAACGTTAATGGTTCATCGATCTCACGTTCGGATTACAGAGAGCTTCTCATCTTCAAATTAAAGAGAGACATGTCCCCTCCGAATTAGAGGAATTAGGGAGCGTTCCCCCCTGAGACACACAAACCTCAAGAAATATAAGTTACATCCATTACTTTTCCGAAAATAAAAAAATATATCACGCTCGTTCTTAAACATGTCACTCGTGCAGTTAACTGCTACATTTTCCTCAAAATTTAACTCAATTACTAATTTCACGCATGTATCTCGTAAAATTGTACGTTTCTATCATATTTGAGTTTTTTTGCAAGTTATTTTGGTAATGGATGTTGCCCAAGAACAAGAAGTTGCCCTAAAGTATGGCTTTAGCGTGAGAACGAACGTTCTTAGGAGTCATGCAGGCGTGCATGCTTGTCCGCCATAACCCCTCATTTGTTTTGCAGAAACTTTTCGATTAGGGTGGTGATCGTCTGCGTGCGCAAGGGTGTGGCTCTCTACACCACCACCCCCAGCACTCACCTTTCTCGCCCCTGCCACCTACTACCTTCAGTCCCCTCCTAACTCCTCAAAACGAGTTAAGGCGGAACGAATGCGATCAATGCGGCTGGGAACCGAACTATTATCATCTCAAGGTCGACCTCTGAGCTTATCGCTGCGTCGTGGAAATTAAGAAAATTGAAGCTAGTGGAGCGATAAGAAAAAGGCACCGTCCGGTAACTTACACCTAATCCCCTACCTGCGGCATGCATTAGACCAAGTACATGCCCATTTCTTTCAGTTTTGTTTGTCAGGAAAGAAATAAATGACAGTCGGTAATATTTACACATCTGGGAAACATTAATTTTCTTAGTTGCAGTAAAATTGCTAAACATTAATCATTGTTAATTGTCATTTAACACTAGTTGATATACTTGTAAGAAAACTTACATATATTATATGCACATACATACATTGGATATTTACTCTTTCTTGAACTATTTTGTTTCAAGAGATGAAGATTTGTAAAGAGAACAATTGCAATTGAGTGGTAGTTCGGGTTAGTGTTATTCCGGCGCCACTTATTGAATTGAATAATGCATACATTGTTCGTAAGGTACATCCGTTCACGTATCCGAGTAATTAATGGTGAAGACAATGGCAGGTTGCTAATAGAATGCATAATAATACATGGTGAATGTACAATGTATCCATGCTTTAACTTTATTCAAGGAGCTTACCTATAAAGTTCAGCGTAATTGAAACGAGATTCCAAACCAATTTGCATACCTTCCTCGTTTAATCTTTAAGCTTAAAAATACCAGGACAAGCGCTTTAATGATTATCAGTATTTGTAATTTAATATGTGTAGGTGCTCTTTTGTCTTCATACTGTTTTAATAATTTATATATTATTGTATAATATTTCCCTGCCGGGAAGAAAAAGGAATCCGTAGCTTTTTAATACAAATCGTCTCGGTTTCTACTAAAGCTGTGTGACGAAAGAAAAGGCATAGGCAAGCCAATTGAAGTAGGTAAGGTGATAGGAATACTGTCATACTCGCCTGCTGTCTCTCTTACCTCCCAGGAGAGGATAATAAATAAAGACATGACCCAGGCCGGGTAACCCCGCTAGTTGGCAAAAGTCACATTAATCCGACCCTAAAATGCCGAATACATGCATATATGCATACATTGTATAATATCATTACGATTTTTCGAAATTGTCACTTTTGCAGTGTACCGACCGGTTAGTTTTACTAGGTACCTTTCACCGGCTTTCAAGGCTTTCAGGACACCTTTCCCGAGGACCATTCTCGGAAACAGGAATAATCGGACGATGCTTCGACCTCTACCGACATCGCCGTAGCAGCCAGGGTCAGCCATATCCGTCCATCCCCGACCTGTGGAGCTGTAAAGCGCCTGTTGCCGTGCTGCTTCTGCGCCTCCTGGGATCTTCCCGCGAATCGGCTTCCGAAAGCAGCAAAAAGCGAAGGTGTTCCGCCTCGAGGCTCGAAGCCTCGGAAGCGTTGAGATAAGACCGCGCCTTTTTTACGCTCTTTAGCGCTAATGGTCATGGCTGGGGCGCTGGCACTGCCGCCGTGTTTGTTGCGAGGGAATTGCTGATACGTCTCCCAAAAGCTTTGTAACCACTTGCGCATCCAGAGGCGATTTCGGATCCTGTGGCCCTTAAAACTTTTAAAGTAACGGGGAAGGAAGGAAATGAACAACGTAATGGAAGCTCTGATCCGAGGTAAGGTGTTCAACACGAAGAGCACTTAGTTTTTTTCTTTTTAGGGGGTCCTACCAGTGAGTAGAGAGCATTGCAAGGTTCAATGTTCTGATTTGCCACTGATTTTCTTGTCTAAGAATCCAATATTGAATTTTGGCAACAATCTTTAATATACAAGGGAAATTGGCACACGAGGTTACCTTCCACCTCTGGTATGTCATCATCTGTTTTATTCTTGTCTTTTAATTTCCCTCTTCTTGATTTGTTTCAGTGTTCACATTATATTAATAAATATTCTGAAATTTGTAATTGTTTTGATATCTTTTTTTAAAAGTTATAATTACCATTCCCTATATTTCTCTTTATTTGTATTAGTTACTACATTGTTGCGGGCTTTGCATTCAATAAAATTAGCCAAAAAATCTAGACGCGTGTAAATGTCTCTTAGCAACAACTTTCTACTTTTTTTTTTCCAAAAAGGTCACATCTCTGATCGTTACGAAACTGAATTAAGCTCACCATTTGATCCAGAACATGAATTAACTTTGTTACATATCCGCTATTACTCAATATAATTTAAGCAGACTGGCCTTCTCTTTGCTCCGAATATGCTACTTCTTCAGAAATGTGTTTTCCAACAACGTTCCCGCACCGAACAGTTGATGGAGATATCAGACTTTAATCAGCTTAAGTCCGCTAAGTGTTTCAATTTCTTTACCGAAGAAAAAAATCGATTCTTTCTCTGAGATCTCCTCACGTCGCCACTTCACAGAATCACATTCGAATAAACAGAAATCTTTGAGTCATTCCCTCGAATCCGAATTCTCCTCAAAGTCCGTCATGAAAGACCACAACAACATAATTTCTAGAAGCGGAAAGGACGATTTCGATGTGTATGAGCCACCTGAAAGCTCTCGTCTGTGTGCCAGTGGTCGACATTTTTTTACTTAACACTTTAACGATTTTCAACGATTTTTAACGACCACCGTAAGTAACTTTCGGGGTACCGGAGACGGTATATGGATACACACAAATTTCCATGCCTCGGGCGGGATTCGATCCGCGATCCTTCAGGCACGAGGCAGCTACGGCTCTTCAGCCTTAGCGGTGGTCGACTTTGCAACTAATTAAATGTATCCTTTCTGGAGAGCCTTTGACTTTGCGCTAGCGCCAACCTCTTTATTACTGCACGGGTATCAAACAAGCCGACCTCGAGCTGCATATTACCCGCGATGCATATTTTTGCCCACAACAGCTTCTACCTAGTTGTCCTTCCACCATAATGGTCGTTGCAGGAACAGAACATCACCTTCAAATCTTGAAGTATTCGTATATGAAAGGAAATATTAGGTGTGTAAATGAATTCCTAAATCCGTACTTAATACAGTCATTAGACATCCACATGATAATTGTCAATATTATTAGCCAAAAATGAGGCAAGAAATTTCAGTTACATGAATATTCATTATTGCTTCAATTCATTTTTTTCTTCTTAAATTTCACTGACTTTTTCTCAATTGTAATTTTTGTTAAGCAAATCAATTTCGTTTGGCATTTACTGTTATTGAAATCAATATTAATATTTAAATATATGTATTTCAAAATGTTCTATAATTCAAAGCAGTGTGGGCAGAAATGTACTCCAATGTGACTTTCGTACTTAAATCGGGAAAAAGCTGGGAATGGGATTCTTTCGGCACTTTTGATCTCGTGGTTTACCACTGCAATATTCGGAAGAGCTATGAGTTTAACGAATGGCACTTATCCTGAGTTTTCTAAGTATTTTGAGAACTTCTTCGAATTAGAACAGCCTTCAGGTTTCCGGTTTTTAAGAACTGAACTTATGCCCTGAATGTATTTGACCACAATATCGTCATCTGCTGTGTGGTAGTTTCTTACCGCATCGGTGCTTCAATGGGTCTCAAATGTTCCCCGTCTTCTTTTTGTTATAATAGCATTTTATACCATTATCACTTGTTTCCACCAATGTATTTATGTGAAAATATAAGCTATCGTATTTTGATGATGGGTGATGACCGGTCTTTTAATACCAAGGTAAACAAATTATGGAGAATTGTGGTTTTGTCCTATTCGTCGCACTGGTTTTCTCGACGAAATAATTTTTATTCCTAGACTGGATCGTATTATTTATACAATATTGAAAACGATAGAAAATATTTACAGGAATTCCCAGAAACTGATTGGCGAAGAAAGCTATAAGATGCTCTGATTTACTGCAAATCCGTAGTTCAAGTACGACTGCATCTAGGGTTGACAACCGTCCTCCTTTTGGAAGGACAGACCTCAATTGACGTCAATAGAAAACATGAAAATCCTTTTTCTAAACGCTCACACACGCACATCACACACATGGATGATAGTGTCTCCGTCTGGCGACTAAAATAAAAAGAGACGCTCAGATCATCTGCATTTTGTGAACGAAGCTTTTCACTCGAATCGCAAATGCTGTGAAAGAAATAGAGCTGATGTTAGTCTAGATTTAATATTTTTAAAAATAAATGTGTTGATGCGTTGTTTTGGGGGGGAGGGGCTTATCGATTGTCCTCCCATTTACATGAACATTGTTGGCCACCCTAACTGCAACTGTCAATATTTGTTGTTGTGGTATCTCCCCATTCCGGTTCCGCACGCTCTCCTCCGCCACGTGCGACCTGAGAGTCGGCGGCGCAGCGGCGCGGCGGCGGTTGCCCGAGCGGCGTGTCCGGTTCCCGAGGCGAGGCGGCTTCGTGGCTGACGCCGGATCCGCTTCGCCCCGCCCCCCTCATGACGCCTCGCGTGCCATTCGTTTCCGTCGCCTCGCGGCGCTGTGACTCAGGTCACGACTAATGGCGGCACCGCTTAGCGTCGCGACAACCGCTCCGCCACGCGAATGCTACATAAGCCACTCCGGAGCCCTGTGCGACCGCCCACGCGACCGGCACGGCCCCGCCCCATGCACTCCTCCCCGCCACATACAGCTCTACTTGCTTCTTGCAACGCTCCCCGCCACTCACCACTTCCCCCCGCCCCATGCGCTCCTCCCTGCCCCATACCGCTTCACCCGCTTCTCACAACGCTCCCCGCCTCTCACCACCCCTCTCCGCTCCGTCCGAACCTGGTGCCTCCTACGCCCTGCCACTTTTCGCCACTCCCGCGCTGTCCCGTCCCGTATTTCCCCACCCCTCCCATCCCCTCCCTCCCCGACTCGCACACGCCGCACCGCAACGCCGGCTGAATCACTAAGGAAACGCAGCCAAGTCCACTCTCTTTGCCTTTTCCTCCTACCCGACCTTCTACGCTTCCTCCGTTTTCCCCCGACATCCACCACTACCTCCAATTTCGTCGCATCCTTCTGCGCCCGCGATGGCGTTCCCACCTCTGAAAGTAATTCCGGCCCCCCTACCTATTTGTATAGCCTCGGCATAGAGTAAAGAATCTCTTTAGTCTATGGCCTCGGCTTCTTTCCTCTTTTCCTACCTCCTACTTCCCGGCCTCCTCTACTTCTGATTTCGTCGCTAACTCGCAGCCTACTGCAACCGCAATTGTGTTCCTACCCCGGTGGATACTTACCTTTTTTGTACTAATATGTAAATAAATTCCTTATTGTAATTTCATTTCTTACGCTACATTTTCTATCACATTTATTTCGTGACTATCATCATCAATATTCTTCATTGTGCTACAGCTGGGTCATAGACGAATGATAGACTTTCCTGCACGGCTGAATCATTAAGGAATGCGTCGCTACCGCTTACCGACGTCCCCTGTTTCCTCCGCATTCTTCCAGACATCCTTCTCTTCCTCTGCCTTCGTCCCAACCTAATGCATCCGTCACGGCGGTGCTACTCACGTGGGCACTTCCGTTTTTCCTGCTCTGTGCATGACTCATTTTTCTGTCGTCATTGTTTTCGTCATGGTCTCCACCATAATTTACCACCGTCGACACCCCCTCATCAATATCATCAATAACTGCATCAGTATCACAGTCAATGCGCTGGCTATTGGCAATTTCGTCGTTTAAGTTGTTGGCCAACGTAAACCTAATCTTTCTCAAGTTCATTTTATCTCTTTTGCTACCGTCATTGCTTATTCATTGCTGTTTACGAAGCGAATGTCGAAAGTCCGTTGATGACTTCTTAATTATTCAAGGAACTACTGTATCCTACACTGCCTGGTTAATTCTCCTTTACCCTTTTCCTAACTCCCGTCCGCCTCCACTACCTCGAAATTCGTCGCTTCCTTCAAATTCGTATCCGCGTTGGCGGACCTACGTCTGGGGCAACGCGACTATCCTTCCTCTTTCAACGTCGTCCCTCAGCAGTGGTAATTGCCTTCATTCTCTTCGTTGTCTCCTTCACCGTCTTCAATTATTTAAATTTCATCAACATCGTCAATGTCGTTGGCACTACAGTCTCTATCACCGTAAAGGCATCAGTACAATGATTGCTGACATACGGAGATTCTTTATTTCCTCACCGCTTCAGTCGCATTAACCGCTCATTTTTCTACCCTATAAAAATGTTGAGAGATAGTAATTTTGTCTCTACTCATGTAAATAGAATCTCCATCTCAGAGAAGTCATAGATACAGCATTACCGCCACCGCCCTCACTGCACAATCTCTTCTTCTACTATCTCTATAACTGTTATCAGAACCCAGGATCACAAACTACCACCACCACAACCACCTTCGCCACCTCCACTACTAGAACCGCTACTGCTATAAGAAAATCACTATATTTACAGAAACAACTTCACCTTAACTATTAAAACATCACTTTAAAAACTATCCCCTCTCATCTACCCACACCCTTCTCTCCTTTTATCACGACCGCCAGTTCCACGGTCATCACCATTACCACTACCCCTTCCGCACACCTGACCGCTTCATCGGCCATCTTTCCCTTCGTCCATAAGTTCAAACCACCTGCGCCCACACCTCCACTTCCATTCTTGGCCTCCGCTTTCCTTGTTTGTGCATCGCCACCAAGCAAACACGGCCGCCGGCGCCCGTAACCTGGAGCTCCTAGGTTTCGATTTTCGACACTAGCGACTTGTACGAAGCTAGGTCGAATTCAACTATCTGGAGGAGATTTCTAGCGGCTGACTGCTCTGAGTTTTCCATGGTTTCTCCGATCAACACCAGCGAATGCCGGAGCAGTACCTTCTCTAATGGTCCACAACCGCCCGTGATCTTTCCTTTCTCTTCATATCTTCAATCGTTACACATACACACACACACACACACACACACACTACCGCACATTTCGGGAGCTTTGAGCTTGTCCCGGCTGGTGCGGTGCCCTGCTGGTGGGAGATGCCTGGGTGAGAAAACCCCCCACTAAAATACGTGTAGGTCGGCACCGGATCTCACCACGCGGCAAGGAAAGAATACCGCAGCCTTCCGTGATAAAAAAAAGTGCATAATTACGGGACTAATGACCATAGCAGTTGACCCGCCGGGATCACGAAACAATCAATCCGCAATCAATCAATCCGCCAGGATCACGAAACAACCTCTACCTCCTCCATCGCCGGTAGCCTCGGCTGAGCTCCTGACCATCGCCAGGCAGGGGGCGCGAGGCGGCAAGCGCGCGCTGCCCGCGCCGGCCCGTCCCGCCCCGCCGTGTATTCCAGGCCAGTAATTGCCCCGGGGCCCTGAGGCCACGTACCTTGGCCGGTGCGCGTGCACTCAGCCACGACGCGGAGCCTTGGCGTCGTCAGCGGGCAAAAGAACGCGCCTCAAGAACAACGCAGGGCAGTGCGATGCCCAGCAAAAATCGGCATCATTCTCATCGTTATGGGGCTCTATCAATGAATCGAAAATTCTTAGAAGATTCGAAGCAAGAGGATTAAGAAAGTTTTGCGGAGCTACTAATAAAACAGTTTGATAACACTTAAACACCTCAACTATTTCGGTCATCATTACGAAATGAAGCCAAGAATATTTGATGTAATTAAGTGAGCATCCCAATCATTTATCAATCAGCATACTTGACGACACATATTGTGAACAGTATATTCAGATTGAAACGCGTAAACATCTTCAAATTGTCACACCGCTATACTAATCACTAATTAAAATAAAAAATAAAGCCCACATACATTTATAATGTGTAAATGTTATTGTTATCATTTAAAAATCATTTACTGAATCTATCAGAACACATTACGAATTTTGCAGATATGAAGAAAACATCGTGGAGTCTCAGAAAACAATGGAAATGACAACAGGAGGGAACTATTTTTCAAGTAGAAGTTCATATATAATATTAAGCAATGTGAGCTTTCACGACCGGCGAAAATATGATTGTTTTTCAAGCAGATGGGCCAGTTGAAAGAATGTTTCCAAATGTTTCGTACGCATCTAGGATGTCATCCTCAGAGGCAATCTAACCACGTGCCTGGCGATAGCGTAATAAGTGACGAACGTATTCCTGTAGTTCATTAGGTTTGTTATTAGCTATCGTCTTGTGGGTTGCAGAATTAAAATGGACTATATTTTTATGTACTGCTAAGAGTGTTTTCCAGCTTGCTACCATTATGAATGCCTTCCAGCACCCCACAAGAAGTGTTCATTGAATTATTAGATGGCTCTCCGCCTTTGGAACGCGATCACCAATCATGCGCCCCTGAAAGGCATGCATGATGGAATGGATATGAATAGGCTATGAAAGGCAATGGACAACATTTAGAAGGGAATTCGAACGAGCGACATTTTCTTCTTTGAATCTTCAGTTGTTATTTCGTGACACTGTTCTGCAAAATATGTGTTTGGAAAGCTCCTGTTCTTTATTTTATCTAAGTAATATTTTATGTTTCCATATGCTCCAGTATTATAAACTCTTCTTAACCCTTAACCATCGTGATGCTGTGAGTAATGCGAACACCGTAGCACTATTACCGTCAGAGTTAAATATTTTTTTATGAAGAAATAATAATGATCATGATTTCGTACTCGGTGAAAATTCACAACATAATCTAGTTGTAATCTAACAAAATACGCTGTTCTTATCAGTAATGTTACCATACAAAAATTCTTTAGTTATTCGAAAAACTACAGATTCTAGTGGGTTAGAATATGAAAAAATTACAATATAAATACTCCCGTTTAATATAAATATAAAACTATGAATGTATTATGGGATTTAAAAACAAGTTTCGAACATTATGAAAAATTGAGTGAACATTATAAATAATTTCAGTACATTAAAATTGCAATACATGCATTTCAGGGACCCTCAATCGGTAATTTATATCAAAATATTTATTCAAAATTATGCTTTCATCACTGAAATTCCTGCCAATTTCATCATGCTTTATAGAAACACAGTCCCAGAGTCCTGATTTGAGAAACAATCCCGTATTGACGTACTTTTCTTCAATTGCTTTGCGAAAGAAATGCATTGTTAAAAATCACCCAAACGGGTAGTGTGGCCAATGTGACTGCGGTGAACTTTCACTCACGTCAATTGTTTAAAAAATGTAGGTAATAACAAGCGAATATCAAGATGGATATCTCACAGCAGCATTAAAAACAGATATAATTGCACTTCCGCCTGCACTAGTTCGAATTTGCTGCGGTCAGAGTAAACATACTACAGAGGTTAAGAGTTGATATTTTTTTTCACCTTTCAAGAGAGTACTCATAAACCTATAATCAAATTAATATTCAATGTAACAACGATTTTCTAATAAATATATAATTAATTAAGAGATCGGCTATCGAGAATCTTACTCACTAAGGAGGATCCCTAAAATTGAAATTATCCTACTGCTGAAAGCCTAATCGTATCGGTTTTATTGAAATATTTATTAAATTATATTATTTTATTGAAATATTTATTAAATTTATTAAAATATTATATATATATATAATATTTATTTATATATATATATATAATATTTATTTATATATATATATATATACATATACAAATTATATTAGAGGAAATATATCTTTTATTACAGGACTTAAATATATATATTTTAATTCCTATTCATCTTCACTCTTAAGCGTATGTAGTCTCTTTCTATTGAAAAATATTAGCAGAGTAATTGTTGGATGGGTAGATTAAAGCAAATACTAAACTGTTCGGTATTAAAAAACTTGTTAGGTTTGAAACTAAATAATTATTTAAGCACACACACTCAACATACACGTTAACTCCAAAAACATGCGCTAGGTACCCCCACCACCACGGTGCCACGACATCAAAGTATGTGTGCTATCAATTACTGACTAAGTTGACAATGGAGAAAAGGAAATGGTTAAAATTATAATCCTACGGTATTTAGAGATGCGATGTGTAAAGGTAAAAAGGATGTAGGTCCAATTGTGTCAGGCGGGCTCCCCCATGGCTCCCACTCCCGGGCGCGATCCCACCACTGCCTACCACGGAGACTTTTGGCTGCTGGGTTTCCCCCCTGGCCCGATCCGCCTCTCCTTAACCAACCTGGGCACCCCGGGCTCCCCCAGGGTGACCATATTGATGACAGGCTTGATGCGGACGCTCGGTCGTCATGAGACAACCACAAGGAAGGACTCCCGCCCTCAAACCGTCCTCTACACCCGGCCTCCCAGTCGCAGGATTACAGGCGTCGCCACGCGCCCAGCCGGCAGAAGTGGATCCAAATACGATCTATGAATGCGTTTCCGCAATTGCGGACGTAACTGCCCGCGAGGATCCCGCGGTAGGTCATAGTGAAAAGAGGGTGCGCTGAAAAGTGACTCGCGCAAATACAAAGGGCACCTGTTGATTCTTAGACACTGTCTACGCGAAGTCGCGAGAGGCAAAGGTCTCTGCGAGTTGACAGGCATTCACTACCAGATAGCGCTGCGCGCTAGAGGCGCTTGGTCACTCACAGAGGGCGCGGTCATCAGCAGAGTTGGTGGACGGCGTACCGGGATGCATCTAAAAAAAGATGTCAGTACTCTTACTGACAGATGAACTACTCGTAAAATGCATTTCACGGAGTAAATATCTTAAATTATTTACTTTCTTACGTTCTTATTGAGCAATCGCATATAATGAATTAATAATTACAACTATTTTAGAGACTTCGAATCTTTTCGAGAGATCAGATTTGACATACATAATTTATTCTTTACGCTATAGAAAATTCCATTCTGATCGTTTAAATATTTTTAGTGATTAAGTTAGTTATTACCCAAAATTTGATTGTCATTATCTATCTTATAATAACTAGATCTCGGACATGTAGATACTAAAAAGGTCGAAAATAGGTAGGCAAATAGGCACTTAAAAACTTAACAATAGGCAGGGAAATAGGCATTATAGTTGACAATAGGCAGGCACTTAGGAAGTAAAAACTTAAAGTAAGCAGGGAAATGGAGATTACGATTGAATAATATTAAAATTTATACGTAATACGTACTACATAAAGGATACACACAATTCTCTAAAAACAATTCGAATATCTTCCATTGTCAAAACATATTGCGAAGTTAGATAATATTTCCTAAGAGTTTACTCATGTGTAATTTTATATTTGGTATATTTTGTTGGTTAAAATGGTTGAATGGTGGATTTTAAAGTTTTGAAAATGGAATGTTTGCGGCATGACACAAGTCAGTGTTGAAATTCTGTCTTGTCTTCATCTTTTGAGTGTACTTTCTGGAGAAAGTTTGAATAGTTTTTCTCATTTTTTCGCATTTATTGCATGTGTTGCCGTGTTTATAGGTTGTAAAAAATATGTTTTTGTACTGTTCACCACCTTTTCACAATACTGGTAAAAAAACACATTTCCAGTCCGCCGTGAATCTTCTCCATAAATCCACGTCTTTAGCAATGCACTACATGAAACTTTCTCTTTTGGCATTGTAGCAAGCATGTTTAAAAGGGACAGCAAATTTACTGATCTAGCATGCACCAAACTTCGAAACCAATACAAACTTATCGAAGAAAACTCCGCCTATTTTGTGTATTTCAACCTTATAAAAGCGAAAGATGACGGGAAGGCTATTTTTGAAGACAGTTGTGTTCTTGTAAGGAGCAGATAGCTCACTATTCATTGCGAAGATCGGAAAGACGAGGGCAATTTCCTGTTATCTGGAGCGACCTAGCTGGCTTCGGCGAAGTAGGTAAGGTAAATCGCACGGTGTCAAATTGTCATACGTCGCTAAGCGGTGTCCCTCCTCGACAGCGTTACACAGCAAGAGCACTCAGGGCATAAAGCCTCTCGATCAGAGGACGCCCTGACAGATTTTACGTGATTGATACTTGTTCGGTAAAAAATTACTCATCAGTGATTTTTCAAAAAATGTTCGTAGAAAAACTAATATAATAAACAAAAAATTTTAAAAACATGGAAAATTCAATGTAGGGACTTACTGGCTCTTAAAGCTCGATTGGCCAATTATATCTTTATAGCCCTTTATACGCATTAAAAAATCCTCGCAAAAGCCATTTCTGAGGAAAACATTGATAATGAGGTAAGTTGTCTAAAAATACATCAAAGAAATAAAATGGGGAAAAGGGCATTGACCGGACTCAAATAATAACAATTAAAGTAATGTTCGATTAACAATTGGAAAACTTTGATAAAACCGTGAAGATTTTCCTCTCATTTTATTGTTTATGAATAGACTGGAGGCATATCGGAGGAGATGATAAAGAATTCCTCCTCTAGGAACAAAGAGGAATCAACAAGTGATTTTGCAAGTTGTCAGATATCTCTCTCAATGTATCGCCTCTGTGGAAGGATCTTGCACAGAAGAACAAAACATCAGTTACATCTTAAAGAGGGAACAATTACGTATGGGCGAAAAAATTGAATTTCAACGAACCAACTTGTATTAACCTTATTTAAATTGTGCAGTGCTATTTGCAGCATTTAAATTTATGCACCATTCCTTCGCTGAAGAAGTTCGTCTAACAACAATTTCCAAAATATAAAATGCGTAAAAATGCTGATATAATAAAAATGTTTTGCAGGATGCAAAAAATTTATTTTTTAATTTAAGTTTTAGAAGGCAAAAATAGAATCAGTACAATTAAATTACTTAATCATTCTCATACATTATCAATAACAAGAATTACTACGAGGCTTTTAGTGTACTAAACTAGAAAACGTTTTCGCTGTATGAAAAAACAATGCAAGGTATAAAAAGAAAAGACAAAATGATTCCAACTCTCCCCATTTCCATTCAATGCAGCTTTCAAACTTACTGGTAGTTTTCTTGGAAGTACTTGTGTCCTTAAAATTTTAAATGGACTGCATGGAATTTGATAGAGTTCTTTTACAAATGAACTGAACACGTTAAATCTGATCTGAACGTAATTTAATTCCAATTCACCTTGTCACATAGCAACAAGCCAATGTTTTCTTTAGTCTCCGTTTTTGACAAATATTAGCTGAGTAATTTGTTGGATGGGCAGATTAAAGCGAATAATAAATAATTCGATATTAATTTGTATATTTTCTATACCTTTAAAATAATAGTAGAATTTAGTTTAATAAATTATCCAACTTTTTTGACGCAATACATTATTTTACATATAGAGAAAATGCAATATTAAAAAAATGTTAGGTTTGAAACACAGGCACACAAAATACAATAAGTTTTCAGACCCAAAGACTTGACTCACGTGTCTCTATGTATGTCGACGTGCTGAATCCTAATCTGAAGCCAAAAACTGCGCCACCGCCCTCAAGTATTTTTTTAATCATGAAAAATCACCGTGAAATTGTATTTTTTCGGGGATTGTTGTCAGAACGCAAGACTTGACACGCGTTTCTCAATGTGAGTATACCCGCTGATATCGGATTCCGAAGTCAGAATTGTGCCACACCATCCGGATTTATTTTTTAAATTGGGAAAGCCACCGTTAAATTTCCAATTTCCAATACCACGGTGGTCTTCCCCGATTAAAATAAAGAAACTAAAAGTGGAGGGCGATGGCTCAATTCTCGCTTCACATTCGAATTGAATTCTGCCTGCGCATTCAATGTACATGGAAAACAATCTGGCTGCGCATCAAGTCTATGGGTCTGACAACAACCCCGACATTAAAAATACAATATCACGGTGGTATTTCGCGATTAAGAAAATATGGGGTGAATGCGCAATTTTGGCTCCAGATTCGGATTCAGCGGGTCGACATACGTAGAAATAGATGAGTTAAAGGCTTTGGGTCTGACAATTTTTTTTTTTTTTACTCTGAAAATGTACAATAGATACCTCCACCAACACGGAGAATGTCACGACACTACAGTATATATACAATCATTTAATAACCACGTTGACAATAGTGAAAAGGAAATGGTTAAAATTATAATCGTACGGTATTTAGAGATGCGATGTGTAAAGGTAAAAAAGGAAGTAGGTCCAATTGTGTCAGGCGGGCTCCCCCATGGCTCCCACTCCCGGGCGCGATCCCACCACTGCCTACCACGGAGACTTTTGGCTGCTGGGTTTCCCCCCTGGCCCGATCCGCCTCTCCTTAACCAACCTGGGCACCCCGGGCTCCCCCAGGGTGACCATATTGATGATAGGCTTGATGCGGACGCTCGGTCGTCATGAGACAACCATAGGGAAGGACTCCCGCCCTCAAACCGTCCTCTACACCCGGCCTCCCAGTCGCAGGATTACAGGCGTCGCCACGCGCCCAGCCGGCAGAAGTGGATCCAAATACGATATATGAATGCGTTTCCGCAATTGCGGACGTAACTGCCCGCGAGGATCCCGCGGTAGGTCATAGTGAAAAGGTGCGCTGAAAAGTGACTCGCGCAAATACAAAGGGCACCTGTTGATTCTTAGTCTGTTTACGCGAAGTCGCGAAAAGCAAAGGTCACTGCGAGTTAACAGACATTCACTACCAGATAGCGTTGCGCGCTAGAGGCGCTTGGTCACTCACAGAGGGCGCGGTCATCAGCAGAGTTGGTGGGCGGAGGATTCAAGAGATTGTGCGGCATGTACTTAATTTTGACTCAATTTTCAATTCTGACAAAGGAAGGGATACATCTAAAAAAGGATGTCAGTACGCTTATGGACAGATGATCTACTCGGAAAAATGTATTTCATGGAGTAAAGTATCTTCAGTTGTTTTTGTTTTTTTCACATTCTTATTAAGCAATTCAATATTACTATATTATTAATTGAAATAATAATATGGTAATGAATGAATATAAATATGATAATAACCTGATATAATTCGACTATTTGTTAAGTAAATTGTTATTACAAGATATGTAATGACAATTAAATATTGTGTAACAACTGACTCAATAACTAAAAATTTTTAAAAGGGCAGGACAGGAATTGTAAAGAGCGTAAATGAATTAATTATATTATGTTAAATGTAATCTCTCGAAAAGAGACGAACTCTCCAAAATGATTTTTGTTATCTATCATTACTTGGACTGACATTCTTTTACATTCATATTACCTTTGTGCTGAAGAAAAATATAAAATACTGCGTGAATAAACGATGAATGTCCGACAGAAAAACGCTTTATTGCCAGGCAACGAAAACGTGGTTAATCCAGATGCCACATTTAGAAACAAAAATCCTCTAACACGTGGTGTGGCCAGAACTGATGTTTTGTAGGTCCTTGATTCCGAAAAATCACATGTTGGTAAGTCTGTCCGTCTCTCTGTCTTCCTTCGTCTGTTTGTGAATAACGCTAACTCAAAAACTGTTCAGCCGATTTTTCCCGGACTTGATATTCCTCAATTGATCTTGTTGATATTGCGGCCCCTTCAATTTGAGGCCGTTTATTCTTAGGGGATTCTTTAAATGAAGCCCCTGGAACTTTTTCAAAACTTTCAAAACAGAAATGGCTCCATTGTTTCTGATTAAATTTTGTTCTTGAGTGTAAATTGTAAGAGAATGTTGCAGGTCTCATTTTCGTTCAATACTGTAATTTTTCGTAAATTGCAAAAAAAATGTTTTCTCTTATTCTTCTGACAACTAACGAATTAAAGTTTGAGATTTTTCTCCGAATAAAATCTGTTCCTTAAAGTTAAATTTTGAAGCAAGGTCATGTACAATTTTTCGAACATTGAAATTTTTTCGCACAATTTTGCGACAAATATAAGCAATTTTTAATTTGGTTTAAACATTTGTTTCTTATCGTTTTTGATGAATCATTGTTATTGGATAGTGTGAAGAACGTTGAAGAGAATGTAGCAGGTCTCATGTTCGTTAAAAACCCTGATTATTTCAAAATTCAAAAAAATTCAAATTTTTTTCGGGGTTTTCCTAAAAATATCATTAAGAAAATAAACATTTTTTTAAATAAAATATCTTCATCGAAAACAGAACTAAAAGTAATGTCATATCCAATTTTTCAAAAACAAGAGCATTCTTTGTGATATTTTGTAGTATTGCACGAGCATATTTGGTTGCAACACTATATTGTTTAAAAATTACTGCAGTAAACCCGCGTTGCCAAAACACCCTTAACACGAAATTCGCCAAAACACGAAGAAAACTTCGATCGTGGCAAAGGATTAATACGGACATTGATAATACTCAGAATCAAGATATTTTATAACGTGAACTCTGATAATATCGGTCCTTTGGACGTCATATTAATGAGGATTTACTGCATTATATATTTTTCGATATATTTGCATTTCTTTGTCAACGCTATCAGTATCGCATTATTTATTAATTTTTAATTATTTTACTTTCTCGCATACTGCTTACGCAGAATATGAAATGCAAAAAAACTCATCAGATATGTTCGTGATTACATTGAACACCATATACAATGAAATCAAAACCAAAAACATTATTATTTAAAGGTTTGAATAAAAATCTATTGCTTTGAACCCTTTAATTAACGCACCAAATGTTCTGCGAGTTCAAATGAATTTTACAACAAATGGTGACTGAGATAACTTAATTCGGAAAGAAATTGTAGTATAAATGGTATTATGTAATCATAATTAAGGGCGAGAAAGTGCGTGCTGTTTTAGCATCATTAGTATTGATGTATCCCTTCCTTTCCCAGAATTGAAAGTTGAGACAAAATTAAATACATGTCCCACGATCTCTTGAATCCTCCACCCACCAACTTTGCTGATGACCGCGTCCTCTGTGAGTGACCAAGCACCTTTAGTGCACAGCGCTATCTGGTAGTGAATGTCAACTCGCAGATACCTTTACTGCATTATATATTTTTCGATATATTGCCTCTCGCGACTTCGCGTAATCAGACGAAGAATTAACAGGTGCCCTTTTAATTTGCCCGAGTCACTTTTCAGGGCAATCTCTTTTCACGGTGATCTACCGCGGGGTCCACGCGGGCAGTTAGGTCCGCAATTGCGGAAACGCATTCATACATCGTATTTGGATCCACTTCTGCCGGCTGGGCGCGTGGCGACGCCTGTAATCCTGCGACTGGGAGGCCGGGTGTAGAGGACGGTTTGAGGGCGGGGGTCCTTCCCTATGGTTGTCTCATGACGACCGAGCGTCCGCATCAAGCCTATCATCAATATGGTCACCCTGGGGGAGCTCGGGGTGCCCAGGTTGGTTAAGGAGAGGCGGATCGGGCCAGGGGGGAAACCCAGCAGCCAAAAGTCTCCGTGGTAGGCAGTGGTGGGATCGCGCCCGGGAGTGGGAGCCATGGGGGAGCCCGCCTGACACAATTGGACCTACATCCTTTTTTACCTTTACACATCGCATCTCTAAACACAGTGCGTTCATAATTTTTTACAGTATGCACTTTATTACCCTCTTCCCACCTTTTATTAATTACTTTATGACAGACGCGAACACATGCTTTCACCAGAGTCCGCACAATATTGGGAGGCAGCATACTTGTATTTTCTACCTTTTTTTAGTAAACGGTGGTTTTATATTCTTTTAATCTCCTTACAGTTTAATCTGTTATTTGAATGCATTGTCTCTAACTATACATACATTGCACTGTTGTCATTACTGACCCATTTTCATCTGTCATAGTTTCCGCGGTTTCATATAAAGGGATGTGTACTATTATATTTAAATTGGAGATTTTAAATGGGAAATAATTCCATTCTTTTCGTAAAAAGAGTTGACATATACATGTTTTTTGTTATTCTTCAAGCTACCGATCAGCGTCAAAATGTAACGGGTTCAGCTTAAAGTATGTTCTATTGCCAACTAAAAATTCTATTGACACGAAAAAAGAAGAAGTCCCGGACTAGTTTCCGATTCTCGCACAGATGGACCCGTATTATTAGCTAGGAAATGCCTAAATTTGCTATGACAACAGTAATAGACACAGAGGACATCGTAGACTTCAAAACTTGGTAGTCGAACTATTTTAAGAAGACAACCAAGTCTCGTACTGACGCATGACGTCCGCAATTGCGGAAACGCATTCATACATCGTATTTGGATCCACTTCTGCCGGCTGGGCGCGTGGCGACGCCTGTAATCCTGCGACTGGGAGGCCGGGTGTAGAGGACGGTTTGAGGGCGGGGGTCCTTCCCTATGGTTGTCTCATGACGACCGAGCGTCCGCATCAAGCCAGTCATCAATATGGTCACCCTGGGGGAGCCCGGGGTGCCCAGGTTGGTTAAGGAGAGGCGGATCGGGCCAGGGGGGAAACCCAGCAGCCAAAAGTCTCCGTGGTAGGCAGTGGTGGGATCGCGCCCGGGAGTGGGAGCCATGGGGGAGCCCGCCTGACATAATTGGACCTACATCCTTTTTACCTTTACACATCGCATCTCTAAATACCGTACGTTTATAATTTTAACCATTTCCTTTTCTCCATTTTCAATGTACTTATTAAATGATAGTACATATACCGTGATGTCGTGACATTCTCCGTGTTGGTGGAGGTATCTATCACCTATTTTGAGTGTCAAAAGGAGCATGCTTAAATAACACAGACAGACAAAAAATATTTATTCGACCCAAATACTTAAGACGTATTTCTCTATGTATGTCGACGCGCTGAATCCGAATCTGAAGCCAGAATTCCCCATCTACCCTACATTTTCTTAATTGCGAAAAACTACCATGATATTGTATTTTTTGTTTTCGTGGTTTTTGTCAAATCCAAAGACTTGATGTGCAGTCAGAATGTTTTCTATGTACATCGAATGCGCAGCCAGAATTGAATCCGATTTTTTAACGGCGGTTTTCCCAATTTAAAAGTAAATCTGGATGGTGTGGCACAATTCTAACTTCGGAATCGGATATCAGCGCGTCGACACATGTAGAGAAGCGCATGTGAAGTCGTGCGTTCTAACAACAATCCCTGAAGAAAAAAAATACAATTTCACGGTGTTATTTCATGATTTAAAAAAATACTGGAGGGTGGTGGCGTAAGTTTTGGCTTCAGATTCGGATTCAGCACGTCGACATGCACAGAGACAAGCGAGTCAAGTCTTTGATCTGAAAAAAAAAATTTTTTTGTGCCTATGTAATAATTCGGTTTCAAATTTAACAATTTTTTTTAAATATTGCATTTTCTCTATATTTAAAACAATGTATTGCGTCAAAAAAGTTGCATAATTTTATAACTAAACTTTACTATTATTTTAAAGGAATACAAAATTATACAAATTAATATCGAATTATTTAGTATTCGCTTTAATCAGGCCATGCAACAATCCCTCTCCTAACATTTGTGAAAAAACGGAGACTGAAGAAAACATTCGCTTGTTTCTATGTGATAAGGTGAACAGGAATTAAATTACATTCAGATCAGATTTAACGTGTTCAGTTCATTTGTAAAAGAACACTCTCCAATTCCATGCAGTCCATTTAAAATTTTAAGGACACAAGTACCTCGAAGTAAACTACCATTAAGTTTAAAAGCCGCATTGAATGAAAATGGAGAGAGTTCGAATCATTTTGTCTTGTCTTTTTATACCTTGGAAAAATATTTTTACTTCATATAACGAAAACGTTTTCTAGTTTAATTCACTTAAAACCTCGTAGTAATTCTTGTTATTGAAAATGTATAAGAATGATTACGTAATTTCATTGTTCTAATTTCAATTTTGCCTTCTAAAACTTTAATTAAAAAATAATTTTTTTCATCCTGCAAAACATTTTTATTATATTAGCATTTTGACGCATTTTAATTTTTGTAAATTGTTGAAAGTCGAACCCCTTCATTAAGCGAAGAAGTCTAGTGCTGCATTAATTTAAAAAAGTTAAAACAAGTTGATTTGTTGAAATTCAATTCTTTTCTGCACATCGGTAATTCTTCCCTCTTTAAGATGTAACTGACGTTTTGGTTTCGTTGCAAGATCATTCCATAGAGGCGATAGATTGAGAGAGCTATCTGACAACTCGAAAAATCATTTGAATGCTCTTTGTTTCTATAGAGAAATTCGTTATCACCTCCTCACATATGCATCCAGCGTATTCTATTAAATAGACAATGAAATGAGAGGTAATATATTCATAATTTGATCAATTTTTGTAATGCCAATAGGAATCTTAGCACAATGAAGAGTAGTTGAAAATGTTTCAAATATTTCAACCAATTTTAACGGCGAGACATGGGGGAAGTCCTTGGTGATAAAAATTATTAAAATTTCTGTTTTAGAGATAAGAATATAAAACAGAAGGCTTTGCAGTTAATGAATTAAAAGTTTTCCAATTGTTAATTAACTTTCTAGATATTAAGTATATTTTTATTACAAGAAAGCTAATGGCAGTTAAATATGGGGTAATAGCTAAATTGATCACTAAAAATATTCAAAGGGTCAGATTGGAATTTTCAATAGCGTAAAGAATAAACTCTGTATGTCAAATCCGATCTCCCGAAAAGATTCGAAGTCTCTAAAATAGTTTTTCGGATCAAGTTTTCTTAATTACTTTTAACTCATAATAGGTTAATAATCAATTTCTCAATAAGAACGTAAGAAAGTAAATAATTGAAGATATTTACTCCCTGAAATGCATTTTACGAGTAGTTCATCTGTCAGTAAGAGTACTGACATCTTTTTTTAGATGCATCCCGGTACGCCGTCCACCAACTCTGCTGATGACCGCGCCCTCTGTGAGTGACCAAGCGCCTCTAGCGCGCAGCGCTATCTGGTAGTGAATGCCTGTCAACTCGCAGAGACCTTTGCCTCTCGCGACTTCGCGTAGACAGTGTCTAAGAATCAACAGGTGCCCTTTGTATTTGCGCGAGTCACTTTTCAGCGCACCCTCTTTTCACTATGACCTACCGCGGGATCCTCGCGGGCAGTTACGTCCGCAATTGCGGAAACGCATTCATAGATCGTATTTGGATCCACTTCTGCCGGCTGGGCGCGTGGCGACGCCTGTAATCCTGCGACTGGGAGGCCGGGTGTAGAGGACGGTTTGAGGGCGGGAGTCCTTCCTTGTGGTTGTCTCATGACGACCGAGCGTCCGCATCAAGCCTGTCATCAATATGGTCACCCTGGGGGAGCCCGGGGTGCCCAGGTTGGTTAAGGAGAGGCGGATCGGGCCAGGGGGGAAACCCAGCAGCCAAAAGTCTCCGTGGTAGGCAGTGGTGGGATCGCGCCCGGGAGTGGGAGCCATGGGGGAGCCCGCCTGACACAATTGGACCTACATCTTTTTTACTTTTACACACTGCTTCTCTAAGCACATTACGTTCATAATTATAACACTGTGTACGTGATTTTCTTTTTCCGCCTTCTATTAATCGTTAAACGATTGCCGTTCTCGCATTGCTTTCGTGGCGATCGCCATGTTAGAGTCGGGGTCTCGAGAAACCTGTTTGGCAGCACCTGCAGTGGCGGTGATAGTGAAGGCGAAAGGCTTTAATAGAAATCGAAATACTGTCGATGTAGTTTGTAAGACATGGCAATGTTAAAAAAAATCTTTCATTCCTGTGTATACTAACTTAGTCTGCAGATATATAATATATAATATAGTATAAAAAGTCTTGATGGCAAGACTTAACTTGGATATTGTGCATTATTTCTTGAAGAGACGTTCTATACTTTAAAAATTGCGGGACGAAGAAGTTAAATCACTTTTCAATTGTTAAACTTCTTTACCTCATTGTTTAGTGGTTCGGTGGCTTCAGTGTTCTATTAATTGTTACGTAGATTTAAAAATCACCGAAAAAAACACGTAAGAAACAATCTCATGTTTTCTGACATACTATTTTTGAGCAATATTTCCTTTTTTATTTTGAAGAGTTTAATTTAACTGTTTGTAAAATTTTCACGAAAGAAAATCAGAGAATACTGAAGTCATTATTCAGTAGTAACTGTTATTGAGTGTGGGTTTGCAAAAGGTAGAGGCTTGTGCTAGCAATGATCAAATGTAGTTTCAGTAAAGTGCTATCATTAGTCGACAAACTGGGAATATCACGCAGCAAGTCAAATATTGAAGCACTTCATCATTGTTCAAACCAAGTGTTACAGCAATTAATTCATCTTCGCAGGTACAATGATTGTGAGGACGCATTAAACATTAGCTGAGGAACATTGGCGCAAGCACTCTCTCACGACCACACACACCCACGCCCACACAACATAGCACAATATTTGACGATCCTCATTGCATTGGCCTTGCGTGCCTGGTCCTGACGTCACCGGTGAACACCAGCCTCTGTTGTGTGAGCAGCACTGATGAAACGAGCCTGACACCTGACCATGGCACGAAGTCTTACGTGAATACGTCGGCCGAGAACCCCCGTGAAGTCATCTACCGGGCCAAATGAGGAAGGCTAGAGGCGTTGCCTCACAGAAATACAATTGAAAGAAAAAGCACATTGAGAATTGCTCATCTTCTCCCTAGGGGGTACATGTAAGACTTGGTGGGAAACCACGACGGGGGGCGGGCAATGAATAGAGTCATATAGGTCATGACTTTCATTATATGTATTCTGTATTTAAATGTGCTAAATCTAAAACCCAGCAAATTTAACAGCACAATCCAAGACTTCGTAATCGGACCAAGACGTTGTGAGAGCTTTCCTGCCGGTCTCATATATTTTGAGTCGTCGAATTTACTCTTCAACTCCTCTTCATAATATTTTATTTTTAATAATACCTATGGAATTTCTCCTTAACGGATACATGCTCTGCTTTTTATTTTTGAATAATATATGAGCCGGGTAAAGTTTGTAAAACTTCTTTAAATTTTTTGCCTATGACGACCCGAAAGGAGAAATTAAAATTTGTAACAAATAAAATAGCTTGTGCAAATATAAACAAATAATGAGTAAAAATATCCTACGAAAGAGATTTTTTAGATTATAATGCTGGAAGAGGGAAAGCTGCTGAAAGTTGATTCACTAACTGCGCCTGATGATTTTCATGAGACAAATGCAACACAACCGCTACAAGTATCACCACCACTACCACCATTGGCTTTTATAATCACTTGGTCACTGCCGTTTGAACGTTATTTTTCGTTTCTAAACAATCGCAAGCGATAAGGGGTCAGCGGCCTGGAGTATTGAAAGTGAGTGGATTTTACTTTTCCACTCTTGTCTGTCCGTCTGTCTGCCTATCTACTTACCTGAAAATGACCTTGGCTGTCCAGGTGACGCCGCGTCGAAGGCTGTGTTGCCGACGTTTCGACCATCTTGTCGTGGTCTTCCTCAGGACTGTAGTGCACTACAGCCCTGAGTAGTGCACTACAGCCCTGAGGAAGACCACGACAAGATGGTCGAAACGTCGGCAACACAGCCTTCGACGCGGCGTCACCTGGACAGCCAAGATCATTTTCATGACTCTGGCCGCGGAAGCCTACGACTTCATATCTACTTACCTGTCTGTCTGTCTCTCTCTTTTCTCTCTCTCTCTCTCTCTCTCTCTCTCTCTCGTTCTCTCTGCCTCTCACTCTCTATCTATTAATCTTTCCCTCTCTGTCCTCACTCAATCTCCCTTTCACTGTTTTTTTTTCTAATCACCACTCTCATTTTCCTTCATTCTCTTATCCAAAGACACAAATCATACTCCTTTACGCGTCTCTCGGACTAATGTGTGCGGTCGGCGTCAGCAACGTCAGCAGCATCGCCGCAGCAACATTGCGACGGCGCGCCGTCGCGATGTTGCTGCGGCGTGGCGTAGCGTGGCGCGGCGTGCCTGTTCGCTCCGCCGCGGCGGCTCGCCGCTGGAGGCAGCACGCGCGCTAACAACCTGCGCTCGCTATCGCTGCCGTCGCCGCACCCGCCCCCCGCCACACCGCGCCACGCCGCGCCACGCCGCCCGCAGGCTACAGAGCGTCATGCTCGGCTTCCTCGGCCTTGGCCGACAATTTACGACGCGCGGGGGCGCGGCACGACTGCCGGGACCGCCGATAGAGTGAGCGGCCGCACTCGCCGGGCGCCGACCCGGCAGGTGCGAGGGTGACTAGAGACGCACTCATCTGCCGCATATACGCGATGGCGGAATTATTTTAACTAAAAGGAGTTCTGTGAATAAAAAAAATAAATTTAATACGAGCGTTTTGTTGCTTGATTAGATATCTGATAAAAATCATTTTTAATACATAATGTTATATTCATTTCTCAAGATTTCATCACTTAATTAATGCTTGTATGTGTAATATAATTCATCAATTTATAAGAATAATTTATGACTGATTAAAACGGGTTAGAAATCAAAGCAGTAGTAATTAACGGAAGAGAAAATGAAAACAAATGACAGGCTGATACAACACATAAACACAACATTGACTCCGAATGCGTAGCAAAGATGCCGACTGCAACCTCGTTATGACTGCCTCCAAAGCAATGTGAATGAGGCAATCATTTTGCGATTTATAGAAGGAGGAAAAAGGAAATGAAGTGCAAAGTTTTATAATAATGAACGCACGGTATTTAGAGAAGCGATGTGTAAAGGTAAAAAGGATGTAGGTCCAATTGTGTCAAGCGGGCTCCCCCATGGCTCCCACTCCCGGGCGCGATCCCACCACTGCCTACCACGGAGACTTTTGGCTGCTGGGTTTCCCCCCTGGCCCGATCCGCCTCTCCTTAACCAACCTGGGCACCCCGGGCTCCCCCAGAGTGACCATATTGATGACAGGCTTGATGCGGACGCTCGGTCGTCATGAGACAACCATAGGGAAGGGCTCCCGCCCTCAAACCGTCCTCTACACCCGGCCTCCCAGTCGCAGGATTACAGGCGTCGCCACGCGCCCAGCCGGCAGATGTGGATCCAAATACGATATATGAATGCGTTTCCGCAATTACGGACGTTATGCGTCAGTACGAGACTTGGTTGTCTTCTTAAAATAGTTCGACTACCAAGGTTTGAAGTCTATGATGTCCTCAGTGTCTATTACTGTTATAAAGAATTTAAGCATTTCCTAGCTGATAATACAAGTTCATTTGTGCGAGAATCGGAAACTAGTCCGAGACTTCCTTCTCTTTTCCAGTCAATAAAATTTTTAGTTGTAAAGAGAGCATTCTTTAAACTGGACAAGCTTCATTTTGATGCTAATCGATAGCTTGAAGAATGACAAAGAAAATGTATATCTCAACTCTTTTTACGAAAAGAATGGAATTATTTCCCATTTAAAATATCCAATTTAAATATAATAGTACACATCCCTTTATATGAAACTGCGGAAGCTATGACAGATCAAAATGGGTCAGGAATGACAACAGTGCAATGTAAGTATAGTTAGAGGCAATGCATTGAAAAAAACAGATTAAATTGTAAGGAGATTAAAAGAATATAGAAACCAACGTTAACTGAAAAAAGGTAGAAAATACAAATGTGTTCCCTCCCGACATTGTGCGGACTTTCGCGAAAGAGTTCGCGTCTGTCATCAAGTGATTAATAAAAGGTGGGAAAAGGGTAATGAAGTGCATACTGTAAAAAATATAAACGTACTGTATTTAGAGAAGCGATGTGTAAAGATAAAAAGGATGTAGGTCCAATTGTGTCAGGCGGGCTTCCCCATGACTCCCACTCCCGGGCGCGATCCCACCACTGCCTACCACGGAGACTTTTGGCTGCTGGGTTTCCCCCCTGGCCCGATCCGCCTCTCCTTAACCAACCTGGGCACCCCGGGCTCCCCCAGGGTGACCATATTGATGACAGGCTTGATGCGGACGCTCGGTCGTCATGAGACAACCATAGGGAAGGGCTCCCGCCCTCAAACCGTCCTCTACACCCGGCCTCCCAGTCGCAGGATTACAGGCGTCGCCATGCGCCCAGCCGGCAGAAGTGGATCCAATTACGATGTATGAATGCGTTTCCGCAATTACGGACGTAACTGCTTGAGTCTCGCAGCAGATCACAGTTGTCATGGATTTATAATGCTGAATACTTACGAATCGAAAAAGAGAGTCGTAAAAATAGTTCAACCGTTTATCTTTCATTTAGATCATTCAAACTGTTTTTCAAACTAAATTATTTTTTTGTTTATTTATAATGGCTTGATTAAAGTTTGATTGTATAATATTATACATTAATTAAAATCAAACTCTTGAATTTATGACTGTTCAAAATGGGTTAAGGATCAAAGCAATACAATGTATGTATAGTTATAGAAAATGCCTACAAATTACGGGTTGCATTTTAGGCAGATTGAAAATATAAATCCAACATTAATTGGGAATGCATAGAAAATATACCGCTTCCCAACATTGTGGAAAGCGCCACTGAAGTAAAGAGTATGTGGATATCATTTAAAGATCAATAACTGGAGAAAATTGAAATTGAGAACATACTGTTACAATTATGAACGAACTGTGTTTAGAGAAACTATGAGTAAAAGTAAAAAAGATGTAGGTCCAATTGTGTCAGGCGGGCTTCCCCATGGCTCCCACTCCCGGGCGCGATCCCACCACTGCCTACCACGGAGACTTTTGGCTGCTGGGTTTCCCCCCTGGCCCGATCCGCCTCTCCTTAACCAACCTGGGCACCCCGGGCTCCCCCAGGGTGACCATATTGATGATAGGCTTGATGCGGACGCTCGGTCGTCATGAGACAACCATAGGGAAGGACTCCCGCCCTCAAACCGTCCTCTACACCCGGCCTCCCAGTCGCAGGATTACAGGCGTCGCCACGCACCCAGCCGGCTGGTGGAGCAGTTAATAAGGTTTAGGAATTTATAATGCTGAATACTTTCAAAGCAATGAGTTATTCTTGGTATGAATTGAACTTGTATTTTTATTCTCATTATCGAATGTTCACAGAATTAATAATTTTTTCCGTACCTTGAAATATTTTTTTTTATTTTGTCAAAACGTCCTGTGTAGAGATATTTTATTGTAAGTAGGAAATGTGAATTAGACATTGGCATTGTGCAAATCGTTCAAGTCAAACTGATTTTCTAAATAGAATAAAATGTATGTTTTATCATACGAGTGTTTTGGTGGTCTTACATGTGTACTCAGCTTGATGAAGCGCAAGCAACACTTTTTCAATATATGATGTTGTCTTCCTTTCTCAAGCAACCAACCAGGGTCCTAGCATAGGAGAAAATAATACGTTTCCTTGCACTTACTTTTTCTATTTATTCAATATATTTCGATTGTATGTTTAATGAGAACATGTGAATAAATGTATTATCACATTATAATCTCAATAAGAAAAAAAAGTTGCAAGTTTTTTAAGAGTCGTATTGAAACAGGGGGAGTAGTTTTTAATTTAATCAATTCGATTAATCGGAAATTGAATCGTAAGGAGGATTAAGCGAATGTTCATTTTCACATACCATTCGTTTTATCTTTTCGATTTTTTTACAGACCCGCCACCCCATGGTCTTCTCGATGGGGGCCTTTAGGCGGCGCCGTTTGGAATGGGCTCTCAAAGGTTGGGCACTTCGAGCGACCCATGGAGCTAATCACGTGCGAGTACTTCCGGGACCCTGAGCGGCAGCCTTGGATGCTCACGAGAGACGGCCACGCAAGGCTAACAGCAGAGGAGGTGCGTTTCTGGCACATGCTTTCTGCGGTTGGCGGAAGACGTGAGTGACTTGTTCCATTAGGTTCACGTAATCGTATTTGTCTGCCGGCTATCCTATTACGCGCGAGGAAATTATGGCAGAAGCGATTTTTATGAGCGAAGATTAGTGTTGATGTCTTCCAGTTTTTCTTTGTTTCTAAAACAACAATCTCATGGCGTAAGATACCTTTGTTCTATCCACTAATAAATTATAAATGATCAAATGTTTATTTTTGGATTAATTGACCGTGAATATATTTCACCATTTCTGATGTTATGCTCAAATAAAGAAATCTAAAGTATGGAATGAAATCAGTAAGAAAAGAATAGAAAAATTCAACGGATATTGGACATTCATTTCACTCGTCAATTTACTTTCTCAATTTACTCGTTCTAAATATCTATGTAACAAACACTCAAGAAAGAACTGAAATTAAATCTTATCTCCGTTTGTCCTCTAACTAGAGCAGCTACCTTAATACTTAAAAGCTTTAAATCGCATTTATTGTCTCGAGCCTTCCAATTCACTAAATCATTGCCATCTAATCCGAGAGAAGCGAACCCGAGATCAACCCCACTCGTTCCGGCGACAGGGCATAGTGTCTTAAGCCATGTCTGTTGGTGTGCGGCACCGCGCCACGCCGGCACTTTGTCGTTGGACCTTTAATTTCACGAGAAAAGAAACACGAGACGAAGAAAGGAAGGGCGTTCGAGTGACACCCGCGTCGTATTGATTCGCCCCACATCCCAGCGCGAGAGCGTCGCGAGAGGCGTGGGACGTTTGAAGCAGAAGCTGTGGAAGATGTGAAGGTCGCGGGATCTTTCTTTTCGATTGATTGATTGATTCATGTTTCCGGGCGCGTCAACTGCTATGGTCATTAGTCCCGTTAGTGTAGTGTATGTTTTTTTCTCGGGAGATGGCGGTGATCTTCCCCCGCTGGATGGCGAGATCCGGCGCCGACCTACCGTCGGCTAGTGGGGTTACCCCCTAACCAGGACTCTCCCACCAGCGGGGCACCGACCCAGCCGGGACAAGCTCTAAGCTCCCGACCGGTCTCCCGAAATATGTGGTAGTGTAGTGCATGTTAGTGTAAGTGTGTGTGTAAGGGGAGAGGATAGGACAAGGAAGAGGAAGGACAGATCGCGCGCGGTCCGTGGCCCGTTTGGTAGGGTACTGCTCCGGCATTCGCCTGGGGTTGATCGGAGAAACCACGGAAAACTACCGATCAGAGCAGCCGGCCGCTAGAATTCTCCTCCAGACAGCAGCTGAGTTCGACCTAGCTGAAAAGCTAGTGTCGAAAATTCTGCCGCCGTCAGGACTCGAACCTAGGACCTCCCGGTTAGAGGCGCTGCAGTGACATCAGTTGATGCACTGAGCTACCGCTACCGGTTTTTCTTTTTCTTTTTTTTCTTTTCGATATCCCTCGGTTTTGGAAAATTAAAGTTACGTGTAGGCGCGCGCAAGAGGGTGCCGGGCAGGCCATGAGCCCCTTCCCCCTTGAAAATTTCTTAACCCCGTTGCCTTACGTAAAAGAACGTTTTATTGTCTTAAATATTATCAATTCCGGATTGTCCCATGTTTTAAGCTGATGGTTTGGGGCTTTGACACACATTTGGGACCCTCCCAGCTTGTAGCAACCTGTAAGTGGTTCAACATTAAATTGTATTTGTTAACGGTCATTAAATTTATAACTTCATTCTCGTTGTAGTATGTCTTATTTATTTACTACAAATCTATGGAATATGTTAATAAAACAGTTTAATGGAAAAGAGACCCGGTGTGGTCCAGAAATGAAGTTGTCCCCTCCTTGCTGTGCACGCCTCTGACGTGATGGTGAGCATACCGGGTGCGGTAGCTGTTAGCGTATGTAGATATGATTTCGAAAGTGAAGTTTCATAGAAGGGGCAGTACTGGGTGCGAGACTGAGAGGCGGCGAATTGACGACACTTCCTACACAAATAACAAGGTAAAGGCTGGTGTAATTGGGAATTCTAGGCCGACTGTAGTAATAACTCGTTTTCGAGTTTTTCTTCGAGCAATTCCAAAAGAATGTCCGAGCATTTCTTTAAACAGCTTCGACACGGGCCCGGTCCATTCTCCATTCTGCTCCACTTCTACTCGTAAGACTGGATTCTCAGATGGCTCATTCTTGACGATCCATAAAGAGTCCAACAGAACAACAGACGTCATGTAATGATTCAAAAGACCTTATTTTACAGCTACATTGCATTCTCTCTCTGTGTAGTAATAATTTTCAATAATTCATTTCGTTGTAGTGTCTATTGCTCAAGTAGCCGATGTCTCAGAAAAATAATACTCTACGACGGAGAAATACCAAAACGTTGTAGCGAATTAGTGTTGGTTGAATGGTATGTAATATTATTTTCAGTAATCGATCATTTATTTAACACACACACATAATTGATAAAACCCTGTGGGATGTATACTCTCTCTCTCTCTCTCTCTCTCTCTCTCTCTCTCTCTCTCTCTCTCTCTCTCTCTCTCTCTCTCTTATATATATATCTTATATATATATATATATATATATATATATATCTTTTATATATATATATCTTATATATATATATATATATCTTATATATATATATAAGAGAGAGAGAGAGAGAGAGAGAGAGAGAGAATGTGTGTGTGTGTGTTCAATAAACCAGACGCTTAGTAAATACTTAAAAATATTATCTGGATCAGATAACAAGTACTATACAATGAATCCAGTAGCTTTTTGTTAACTCACAAATAACATCCACATTATTATATAACACTGCGTTAGTCTAGGAAGTTAAAGTTAGTCTAGGACGTCCTTCATTTTCTGGCTCGTTGCCACGTTCTCCAGTAGTGCAGTTATGCATCACTGCATCATTTGCATTTGAGATTACGAGCACTCTCGTATGGACACTGATGTCATGGTACTCATGAGATATTTATCGCGAAGGGATGCGTCACACACGCTTCGATTCTTGATGTCACCTCATGCAAGTCAACACAATATATGTCCGGTCATTAAGAAATAGAACTTCGCGTGTAATCCAAGTCCTCACATCATGGACCTTTCTTTACCCTGCCGACGTATGCAGCTCGTCGCATGCACCTTCTCATTGACAAACAGCGCTTTGCAATTCTTTAATGGTCTAATATTCACCCTCCTGTTATGCAGTTATAGGTGACCCGTTTAATTCAACGTTTAAATTACATTCAAGAGGGACTAGTGATTACAATGAACGTTCGATGAGGAGAAATGGTAATTGGGAATTTGTGACGCACAGAATTATTTTCTTTTTTCTCTCATGAAGAATTAACTAGTACTGAAGATGAGATATTGGACCAGGTGACAGTGCCTCCCAGTTAGTTCCCAAGTTATAGAATCCATTGACTTCCTTGTTCAGAGTACGGTACAAAGTAATCTATTTACGACCTAATATTAATATATTAATTAAATGTAAACTGTAAAAATGTATTCGTTGAAATACCTCTGGCGTAGGTTAATGTTTTATAAAACGATAGTTGTGTTAAGTTAAGAACGTTAAAATATGAGTAACTCTCAAGAAGCAATATTTTTCTTCTCAAGTTTAAAACACGTTAAAAAATTAACAAAATTAATCCAGGAAGTCGTCAGTGAAGTTACATTTCATAGTGCAGGAGCGGGTTGCAATGCGATACACAGCGAATGTGTAAAAGGTGTAAAAATATGTGCACTAATAATAAATAAATTAAATAAATCGCTGAAGATTGTTTATGTGTAACAATGAATCAGTAACCATGTTTGCGATTATTGCAGAGAGAAAGTGACAGGAAGTATTTCGATTGGCAAAATTTCTGATTGGTGACGGTTGCATTGCTGTACACGAGAGTGTCGCGTTTTCCCGTTGGCGACGCCTCTTGGGGCGAACGAAACTCGAGCTCTCTCGAAGTCATTGACCAAGAAGAGGCGCCTCCATCAATCTCCGAACCTTTTGTTCTGTTACGGGAAAAAAAGAGAAGTCCGCGGTCTCTCGAGCGTTGGGATGGTATCCAGCCGACTGCAGCTCAGAGAGTGTGTGGCACTCGAAGCTGTTCCTAGAGGAACAGTTCCGTTAGAGCAGGAATGTCGAACTTGTTTGGGCGTCGAGCTACTTTTCAAGGTAGTTTAACCGGTAACACGGTGTGCATTCATTCTGTCACCCATTCTGTTCTTAGAATTTCGTAGGCTTTTTTATTAAAATTAATTCGAAAATAATAATATAGTTACTGGAGCTACTGAATAATTAAAGTTAGTAATAATGGTAACTTATCGTTAATGTAATTTAAATTAAACTAATATACACGAAAGGGAAATAAAGAGAAACAATATTACCACACAAGTAAGTACATCATAATTTTATTTTTATTAATTGTTGATAGTACACAATAATCTTATTATAATAATAATTATTATTATCGTTATTATTATTATTATTATTATTATTATTATTATTATTATTATTATTATTATTATTACAGTCAGTCGCAGTATTCCGCAAGATGGCTCCGAGTTAAGTCCCATGTGTTTAATCCACGATACTTGAGTATGTGAATTATTTTGGTGGTATCTATTTCTATATATTTTACTGCGTTCATTTGTATTTCTGTGTTTATTTGTATCAATTCATATGCCAATTACATTTGTTCATTTATTTTCATCTTTGTAAAGTCACTGAAGATGGGATAAACTAGTCCCGAAACACGTGGATGGCTTTTTGGTCTTTTTATTAAATTTATACTGTAACATACTTTGTGGTTGATACCTCCTCCATTCTTATTTAATAATCATTATGATTATTGTAAATAAATGTAAGTAGCGGTCGCGTGTGAAGGCGAGTAGGGGCGTACTTACGAAGTGGTAGGGGCGCATGAGCACCTCGTAGACGTTGCTAGCGACGCCGTTGACGGCGGGCAGGCTGCGTATGTGCAGCGTTCTGTCGGACATCGTCGGATGCCTCAGGCGGGGGCGGGCGAGCGGGGCGGGGACGCCCGCGGCCGGCGCTGTCAGCCATGTCAGCAGCGACAGCGACGTCAGCAACACCGTTCTGTAACACCGCAATGCCCGGTTCTGCTTGTTGCTTTTCGTGACACTTTACTCGATTCTTTAAATGCAGTCAAACCTTGGTAATTGACATGTCTCAAACCCGAATTCACCAGATCTGCCACATGGAAGTCAAATATAAGAATAGTACCTTGTAATAGCTTACTATTCGTTTCACTTTCACGTACAAGATTCGATGACCAATAAGCTACCAATAAATTATAAAAACCTTGTTGAATGCAATTTATAAACCAGCGTTATTTGCATAAAGCAAATAAGTTCAAGACAATGTATCAGTATTAAAATGAAATAATTTATTGTAATCAATATAAACTGAAACAATATTCTGCAACTGACATTCTGTGATCTAATGCAGTTGCGAATGTCGCAAGCACATGTTTCACTCTCGCTTATCAGAAAGGGGCACGAATGTTTTGTTAATTTCCTTTTATCCCCGAATAGATGGTCACTATTTTCATACTTTTGGATACATGTACCCCTTAATTTCATTTTCAGAAAGGGATCCTTCAATTCCTACATTTACACGTCCATTTCGGGAGCAAGGTGCCTAGATTACTAGAGTTCGGACCGGGAGCGGTAGCTCAGTGCATCAACTGATGTCTCTGCAGCGCCTCTGACCGGGAGGTCCTAGGTGCGAGTCCTGATGGCGGCAGGATTTTCGATACTAGATTTCCAGCTAGATCGAATTCAGTCGCTGTCTGGAGGAGAATTCTAGCGGCCGGCTACTCTGATCGGTAGTTTTCCGTGGTTTCTCCGATCAACACCAGGCGAATGCCGGAGCAGTTCCCTACCAAACGGGCCACGGACCGCGCGCGATCTTTCCTTCCTCTTCTTTCTCCTATCCTCTGTCTTTCACACACACTTACACTAACATGCACTACACTACCACATATTCCGGGAGACCGATCGGGAGCTTAGAGCTTGTCCCGGGTGGGGCGGTGCCCCGCTGGTGGGAGAGTCCTGATTAGGGGGAAACCCCACTAGCCGACGGTAGGTCGGCGCCGGAACTCGCCATCCAGCTGGGGAACTTCACCGCCACCTCCCGAGAAAAAACATGCACTACACTAACGGGACTAATGACCAAAGCCGTTGACGCACCCGGAAACACGAAAAAATCAATCAATCAATCAAACTAGAGTTCGGGGGTACTGCGATCAGAGCAACTGGCGCGAGATTTAAAAGTAAGGTTTATTTGTGTTGCTCCGGAGTGGCGACACATCACTGGCTCATGACAGACTTTTGGAGAAGTCACTTAACAGTTATTCTCCAAATTTAGCCCTATAGTACCCATTTACTATACTAAAGCAAAGTAGGGATCCATTAAACGTAATAATATAAGAGTTAGATTTAAAATTGTTGATTGAGAGTAAAATTAAACATTTTGAATCGAAAGTATGTTGATTTTGTAAATGTGTTTACTTAAGAATGAATTAACTTAATTGCATTAACTTCCGACGTTCAGGTTAGAAAGTTTAACAGACAAAGATTCTTCCCTTTTAAAAGAACTGTTAAGTGAGAATTGTTAACTTTTAGAATTTTTTAAATTTATTTCACATTATTGGTTCAACAAATAAATGAATAGTTGAATAAAACTTAACACAAAACGAAAACAGGACAGTAATCTCCATTCAAACATATTTCAGTCCCTTGGCAAAAATGTTTATACAAGAAAGAATTTAAAAGGAAAATAAACATAATAATAATTATAAATAATAATAATAATAACAACAATAAAGAAAAGAATATAATCAAAATTCAAATCTAGTTTGTTTGATTGATCAATGATTGATTGATTTTTCGTGTTTCCGGGTGCGTCAACTGCTTTGGTAATTAGTCCCGTTAGTGTAGTGCATGTTTTTTCTCGGGAGGTGGCGGTGAAGTTCCCCAGCTGGATGGCGAGATCCGGCGCCGACCTACCGTCGGCTAGTGGGGCTTCCCCCTAACCTGGACTCTCTCACCAGCGGGGCACCGCCCCAGCCGGACAAGCTCTAAGCTCCCGACCGGTCTCCCGAAATATGTGGTAGTGTAGTGCATGTTAGTGTAAGTGTGTGTGTAAGGGGAGAGGATAGGACAAGGAAGAGGAAGGACAGATCGCGCGCGGTCCGTGGCCCGTTTGGTAGGTACTGCTCCGGCATTCGCCTGGGGTTGATCGGAGAAACCACGGAAAACTACCGATCAGAGCAGCCGGCCGCTAGAATTCTCCTCCAGACAGCAGCTGAATTCGACCTAGCTGAAAAGCTAGTGTCGAAAATCCTGCCGCCGTGGGGAGTGGGAACCTAGGACCTCCCGGTTAGAGGCGCTGCAGTGACATCAGTTGATGCACTGAGCTACCGCTACCGGTTGATTGATCAAGTGTGGCAAACTATTTTCGTATGAAACCATTATTCCCTTTGTGCCGCTTCTGGATTGCGAGGAGAAAGAAGAGCGGAGTCAGTTGCCCGTGCTCGCAGGAGCGCCGGGCTTCCCAGGCGGGCAAGTAGGTCGCGCGGGCGCGCTTTGACAGGCCTGATTTACGGTGTGACAAGAAAGCTTTAAATTGAATCGCAATGAAATTCGTTGAAGAAAACAAATGATACGGAATCCCCCCTAACTAGGTTCCCTGAGACATTCTCCTATTAAAACTGCCTTTGAGAGTACAAACTGTGAGTATAAACAGAAATATTTAAGAAATGCAATACGCAACCCACGAAAATATCCAAGGTTGTACAAGTCGTCCAGATGAAACAACCAGTGCTTATCCTGCTGGGCCCACAATACACATTTTGGGTACTAGGTTTCGTTACAAGGTCACCAAAAGTATTATAAGTGGTATTATGAAGAGGTGATGTATTGATAAGAATGGTTGTTTACGATTTTCTCAACTTCGTATAGAAAGGATTAAAGTTGATATGCTAACGTAGCACCATGGGTAGAAATTCTTGACTCCTTCAACAGTGTCATCTTCGGAAACCAATTGCGTGACCAGTTTCGGCGAGGTTGATAAAGGGGAGAGAACAACATGTAATGTAGAGGTGAAAAGATGTATAATAGAGCCTTTGCCATCCAAGCATAAACAAGACAAGATTTGCCTTTCGAATCATTTGTAAGCCGAACAAATTGCCAGAATCAAGAAATTCAGGTTTCTTTCATAATTACGTGTACCTTGAAACCGGTGAGGTCAAGGCAAAGTTAGGGCAAATGATGTTTATTGACATGTTCAATCGTGTTCAAATCACAACCTCTGATATGCGTCAGGTGTCATAACCTTGACACCACGCAAGGGCATTGTCTCAAGAATGTCTTCTCCGGAGTACAAATGTTGTCTAGTGTGTCTTTTTTGGTATTCTATGACTCTCAGACTGTCGATATGGAAGCTCAAGGAAAACCGGTTTCTTGATTCTCCACAAGGACAAGGACTCGAGAAGCAGAGAGATTATAAGCCTAATGAAGCGAGGATAAATTATTATTTGACTTAATACGTAAATGAATTGATAAATGGTCGCAACATTTATGACATCACAGCATCACGGCAAAATTTCTTTGTTTCGTTTGGGACTGTTCTGAGGTATGAAGTTTCTGTTTTTCGATCAGTAATAATAATTACCCCCTAAACAGTCAATGGCTACTGACACGGTGACGCGGGGGTTTGCTACGTCAAAGGACTTGGGGCTGAAGTATTAGGGCCGTTCACGGGTGTCTCCTCCAAGTGATTGTGGTGAGGTTGGCTTCTGATAACATCATGTGTTCTATCTGAATATCGTATAACCATTCACGTATCTTTCATTATTACCTTAACATTCTCTAAGCAGTGGAAGGCAAAGGCAAACCACTACTGAGCTTGTCTTCGGAGAAAATTGGGAGAGCATAAAGGCGTAACCCTCCTCCCCCGCCAAGAGTACGACATTAATCGTCAATGAGACAATGTAATTTCACGTGAAAGCTCTGTTTTGCCAGGTGACGCCGCGTCGAGGGCAGTGTTGCCCACGTTTCGACCATCGTGGCCTTCTTCAGAACCCCAGCCACTCCTCAGAATACCACGATACGATGGCCAAAACGTCGACATCACTGCCCTCAACGCAACGCGGCGTTACCCGGAGTCGAGAGCTATCATATGACTCTCGGCGCGGAAGCCTCCGTTTGTAATGTAATTTCACGATCTCTTAAACCTCTAATTTTATTTTAAAAGTGTTTGAGATGCCAGAAAAAACTATAATGTGACTTTACGCGGTTTATTTGCATTTAAAATGTGTATTATTAAGACAAATATAGTGATGTGGATTTAAGACCGATAGTCGAAGGAAAGCATGCAATCTGCGGTACACGCGTAAAGTAATGATTCTTATAAAGTGCCTCACGAAGGATTTTCTTGGGAAGATGCAACTGAACAGCTGGGTTATGTTTAGCAATGTAACAAAAAAAGTGACAGGCTTTTTCACGACGACAAAAACGCGTTCCTTATACGTATATTTAAGAAGTGAAAGGAAGTCACGAGCTTTGTGAACGTCATTATTTAGTCACGAAAAATTTTCTGATGTAATGCAAAGAATTGTCATCGTGGCTAAAAGAAAGGATGGTCGTCTGCTCTAAAAATTAAACAATCCTTCACCTTTCTTTGCTTCCTAGAGTATACGAATTACATTGAGCATTACGAGTTTATCATGTAGTTATGTGGATAAGTGATTACCTATGAAGCGTTACAAATTAATGGCATTGTAAAAGAAAGCATTAATATTCAATCTAATTATTAATTATGTCCCTTGAAAGAATGGAAAGGTACAGAATATTATTGTAATGTAACTCGAAGTCGTTGATATAAATGGAATTATCTCGGGTAATTTTGTTATTTAAAAAAAATAATCCAATTTTAAAGGCTTTTCCCACTCGTAAATTACAAGGAAGAAGACGTTAAATATTCTCTAATAATCACTATGATAATGGAAGTTTTGCTACAGCTGCTGTTTTCATTACGATCGTAATAAGCAGTGGATATCGCAGGCGATTATCATGCTGTTCTTAAGAGGACCATACGTTTCTAAAAAGGATATATTTTTGTAAATGCTTCTTTGCAATATCAGAAGTCCTCTTCGGATAAAGAAGCTAATCATAGTAACTTCGTGGTATTGTAAAATGTTTCGTCTTCCTCAATACTTGAGTCACATGGAAATATCATTGCGTGTGGGTCAAGGCTGTGTTATGACAGAAGGAAGTCTCGTCGAAAGAAGTCGCGTAATCGTCGCTTATTTTAAATGATTTTACTACCAGAAGCTATGGTTTAAGAAATGCTGCAATTGTCGCACAAAGCAAAACTAGTCAATCCATTCATTTTTTAATTTAAAAGAAATATTGTGATATTTTCTTACTCTTTCCTCTGTTAAAAGCTTCTCTAGTATTATTCGTGTATTCTAGAATTTTGAAAAATGTAATTATAATTTTATTTTATTCATTGTTATTAATTATGCGTTATATATTGTATTTTACTTCAAAACAGTTCTTGGAAAATGACAAATGAAACCACATTTCGATATTTCGATGTGTTGTATTATTTCGTTCTGCGAAATTAATATGCACCGATTCATTAGCGAAAAACACCTTTTCGCTTTTTTTACTAGATTACTTTTTAAAAATTGTTAATACATATTAATGCTTGCACTTTTCTCACCCTTCAAATTACACATGTTAATAACAATTAGCATAAAGCAATTAAGCAGAAGAAACGAGAGCTTTAATTGATGAGAATTGATGAATTTAATTGATGAATTGATGAGCTTTAATGCAAACGTATCTTGGAGCAGATAACATCTTACACACTTATACCCCCCACACACACATACACACTCCAAACACACAAAGAAACAACACAATCGGTATTAACCTACATATTTATAAATAACCAAATCAATAAATTATTTGGGGTTTAAATTATTTTGTATGTACTTTATTTGACTTTTGGTCAAATGTAATGAATGGACACTTATTTACAGATATAATCGCTGTTCCGTCCGTATACGAGTTATTTTTCAAGCACGTTGTACACTGACTTCACAGTCACGCACCTGTCTGAAATGTTTAATCTAACTTTTAGGAACTACTCATATTTTGGTCTTTTCGGCCCATTTCCAGCAAACTACGGAAATATGCGACGAAATGTCTTATTATAGATCGCAATACGGGAAAAAAACTGATTGCTATTGCAAGATACTTAGTCATATTTAGCTTTTATTCACATTTGCAGAAGTACTTGCAATAAATACATTGTTTTACTTTAGATCAAAATAATCGCAGTAAAGTGTAAATTTCAACATACTGGAAAATCTTTCTATTCTGGTACGTTACACTGAACAAAATAATATCCGTTTAGAGGAGATTTCGAATTATTGAAGAAGAAGTAAACTATCAGAATGAAGACCATTTACACAGACACTGATCTCACGGTAAAGAGCTCGAGGTAGTATATAATTTATCGTAAAATATATCAACAACAACAGCAATAATAATAATAATAATAATAATAATAATAATAGTAATAATACGACTTATCTATGTGTAATAGGGTTAAAAGGTTATTCTTCACCACTGTTTAGAAATCACGTTAGTTACGTAAATATAAAAATGCACAAGTTAACGTTCACGTAAAAATTTGTGGAGAGTACAATATCTGGATGTTTTGGGCTATCAATGTGTCGAACTCTGGAGGCTCTACTTCAAATTCAGTAGCTACAGATTCTCGAAAAAAAGCGACTTTTGACACGAGAACTAATAAACACCGCATACAACAAGCAAATCAAATCAACGCGTCACATTCCATCATTCACTCACTCTCTCCACACGTGCGTCACTTGCGGCTCCGTCTTGCAGCGCGTGCTCCTCTGCTACCTGCCAGCGGACACCTGCCGTCGACGACCGCCCTCGTGTACTCGTAGACGCGACTCACTGCACTCCGCTCCCCACGCGGACAAACCACCAGCCCCGCAGCCACACACGCAGTGTCCCTTACCTGCGGCTACTTCTTGTCGTCATCGGTGGGCACGCTGACTTGGGCACGATTGGCAAAGTAGTCGGACATGTCGCCGTATATAATGCTTCCCTTCGGGGTCGCTTGCGACAGCAGCCACTTAGGACCGAGTGTGCGCACTTAGCATGGCCAACAAAGAAAATGCCTCCCCTGGCCGTATGTACTTTATTTTATACCAGATGCTCGCCCGCCGTGAAGGCCTTGGGATTGACAACGCCGCGAAAATATTGTGCAAAGGGACGGAGGAATTACTAGGATTCCGTCATCGCATCAATAATTAACAATGGTGGTCGGGGGAAGACGCCGCCGGTCCGCATTGGTGGGACGCAGGTGGGGGCGGAGGCGGAGGCGGAGGCGGGATGGTGGGATGGACCATTACTCACGATGGTCGCCCCTCCTCTTCCTCGCCGCGTTGCTCCGCGCTTCACCGCGGCCTCGACCCAAGGACGCGGGCGAGTACGGCGGCGCCGCCACCGCCGCCGCCGCGATCGTCCCCTCGTTTTTTTCAGCCGCGTAATGTTGAATTGAAACCTATTATTTCGATTCGGACACAGCCGTCATGGGCAATTTCATAGTTAACGTGCTCTTCCCCTTGAAGATGATATGTTATTAACTGAGGGACCTCGAACGTGAAATGATTCCACGGACGAGCGCCGCGTTTCGAGTGTTTTCGTCGGTTCGTTTTGGACGGTGATCGACGAGGTTAGACGGATTTTCTTTGGTTTGGAAGCCGTTCGTTTTGAGTTGTCTGGGCTGTAAACAAACTGCAGGTGTTTGGCAAATGTACAGGATTGCTCGGTGACTTTTAGAAAGTTGTAACAATGGGCAGTACGAAACAGGTTATAGCACGCTCCAGACAATGGTGAGCGATGATTCGCTTATAGGCACTTGACATCACGCCGCTACCTCAGTTGCGTGACGTTACAGCGGCTGCTGATGTGCTCCTCATTCACCAACAATTCTTCAGCATATACGAAGCCGTAAGAATGTGTGACAGGTGTCTGAACTACTCTGTACATATTTCTTTATAACAACTGAATTCAATGAAGACACTATATATGTTTCTTCTTCTTTCATAATTTGACGTACACTTCGCGTACACCCTACTTCTCATTTTAGAAAAACCACAGTACTATATATTTGAAAGTAGTAAATTTTTAAATACATTGAAAAGAAAGTCTAAAAAACATACACATGCCAACACAGATATTTCTTTGATACACCCATTGACTTCTTTGATACACCTTTTTGAATTTCGACTGCAGTTTGTTTGGGGAACGATTTCAGGAGTATTCAATAAAAGAAAAGTGCTCAATTGCTCTACTATTGTTGTGTTTCAAATTGTAAACTCTTCTGTAAGGTGAGAAGATCTCATGAGATGACATTCGTCTATTGAAACGACAAGGCTCGTACTTTGACAAATTTCATTTCCAATCAACTGTTATGTTTGTTGTGTCTTAGTCTATTGAAATGGTCACTCTGTTAATACGTGAGAATTTAACAATGTATATTATAACCAGGAGATACCCGCCCATCTCAGTATTTCATAGTCCTCACATTTTATGAAGAGGGTGAACACGTTCCTATAACGCTCAGAATGATAAGTTATATTAAAAAGATGTAAAAGGCTGACTACGTACCAAGAGCTACAGCTCTTGGTAATACACCAATATAAATATCGGAAGATAATCCAAATCAGAGGGTTCAACTTTTGATCACTAACTCTGTTTCCGAAATTGATGGGGCAAAATTGGAAGCGAGATAGTGAATTTGCGACATTTACCATGAATATACTTTTGGGATTATGACAATAATATAGCGTGGTCATTGTCCTTAGTGTCACTATTAATTAGAAATTGATTATTTTGGAAAAATGATATAGTTCATTATTAAAGTTAATATGGAATATTATAATCATCCACTATAAAGGGAAATTAATCGAATTAATTACAGTTCTCAAGTGCTTAGCATATTTTAAAAACGCGTACGAGTTGTTATTTTAATTTTTTCTGTTTTTTATTTAATCTTTGCACCTTCGTATTAATTACTCAGCTTGTGAAGCTGCATGTCTGACTGAAGTAGCTATCTTATGTCGGTCAGCAAACAATGCCCAACTCATAAATATTCTCCATGAAAGAAATTCCTCATGAATACGAAATCCTTGAGAAAAGCAAACTCATCCCTTTGCTGTTTTCTCTCCACCCTAACTCTCGAGCTTGCATAGTACACATGGAGAAATTTCTTTCGAAATTGCAAACCAACTGCATACTCATACCATCGTTTGCCTCCTAAATGGTGTCGTTTTTTGAATAAATATTCAACAACGATTTTCGTTGTCCAGTTTTATTTCAAATATCGACGAAGAAGTGAGTTCAACTTTAACAGAGTAATTAAATTAAAAACTAAAACTTCGTAGAATTCGGAAGACATTCATGATCGTGCTTTATGGAACAGGAACGAGTGTATGCGAAATTCTCCCCAGTCAGTTTATCAAGTTCCTGTGTTGGCAGTTTCGAACACAATGGCATCCAAGAAAGTATTAAAGAAGAAAAGAAGGAAAATAAAGGAACCACAAAAGAAATTAAATTTATTAATGAATTTAAATTATATATTTCTTCTAGACACGAGGCTTTCGTTCTTCACACGTATGTTCTGAGTCAGGTCTTGCTTGGTGTACATTCATAGTTTACTTATTTTGTGTTTACCAATTTAACATTGCAACACGCGCATGTCTTGGAGTAATCATGATAATATTGACGCTTTTCACGAGTTATTTTTCACATGATGTGCATTTACGTGTCTTTCTCTAATGGGCGTTTGTGGTTTGCAGAGGTAAACAGCAAAACCTTTGTTCTAAGCTGCATAAAATTAGAACAGGTGCGTTTTTTCATGCTGTGCATTGACCAATGTTCGCGGATACTAGTCCTTTAATTAATATATTTATTTTGTTATTTTTATGAAAGACAGTGATATCTGGTAGTAAAGAGGGACCAAAAACATATATTATTTTTGTAGAAGTAAAATAAGGGTTCATCTCAGAAGATTCTATAAGAGTCAACGGACGGACATTGGACGAAAACCCGATCATAATGGCGTCTTATCGACCCGCCATTGCTTACATTTAGTCAAATCGTAATAATCGATTGCGTTTCATATGTTTGGCGAACATTTTTCGACAAATGTTCGTTGTTGGCCATAAACTTAAAGAAATATTATTGAAAGGCTGAGGAAGGTACGGATACGATTTTTGGTAGCTTTTTTAATACGATCTTCTCATGATTTTAAAGAAGTCATTACCATATTTATTTTAATTAAGGACAGTGGCTTTATCTTTATCTTAGTAATACATTTTCGTCGTAATATGTTCTATGGAATTTCCCTACAACATGCGACAAAAGAGCGTGCTTAAGAAATAAACACTAGCATCATCAATGTAAAGAATTCATTGACCTTGAAAATTGATCTTAAGAGGGTCTCTAATTGATGTGAAGTGTCCAATTCAAATTATTTTTAAAAAATTCTTCGAAGAATTCAACTTGGATGAAATGAAAAGAATTTCGAAAAATAGGTATACATCCTGGACCTAAACTATCGTCTTCATCATTCCGTTTCTCCATTTCCGGGAAAAGAACGAAGTCTTGAACTTCCCCACTTACTTTATTAATAGTGTTTTGTAAATATCAGCAATATTTTCCACTGGTGTTTGCTAGTAATTCATTGTCATCCTGTATCTGCGTGCGTTCTCTGCATATAAAAAGCTCTGAAAGTGGAGATGACGGAACGAAAGACACGTCCGTACAATCCGAATGAAGAATGGGTGACTGGTTTCGATAAAGTAGTTCCTTTTTGGCGTCTGTTGAAATATTTCTTTCAATCTTTATCACAATTAAGTAGAGAACTTGCTCCATTTTAGGGAAACTTTGTTATGCAATTCTCCGTGTCATTTCATTGAGGTTCCATGAAAGAAGTTATGAACTATTAAAGAACCGAAAAGACAGTCCTCCAAAGCATGCAGCAATATTGCTATTAGATTTGACCGATAATAGAATAAGCCTTTAACTGCAAACATTTCCCCAAAGATTGCCAAACCAATTATCAGGGAAACGGTGAATAATGTATGAAAAGTACCTATGAGATTTACATTAATTACTCACTCCTAACATATAATAACTCCATTGTCAGAGGGCTGTTGCAATTGCGGGACTGCGTGCGTACGCACGTGTGTATGTGTGCGTGTGCGTACAAGCGAAAACATCAATTACATAAAGTTTCCTTTAAGTAATTGAGTTACACTCATGTTAGAAAGATTCTTCAGAAACAGAAAAAGATTAAAATTAACGCAGATGATCTGAAAGTGGTAAAATACTTATTTAATTTGCTCTCATGTTGTCATAATTCTTTTTTCAATGATATCGCTCTGCGATCACCCAGAGGTAGAGAGAGTATGCACGGCCCGAATCCAATTTGTATTAAAATGTATAACTCGCAAAAAAATTATTTGATCTTGAACTCCGAATTTTTCTACGAGAATCGACTATTGCGCAGCAGCATCTCGTCTTATTATTTAGGGATTATTGTCAATTCACAAAGGAGGTTAGGGACGTTGGAAGCTCGTAACCTCTCTCCAAATACGCTATATGTCTACGTCGTTGATTCACAATGAAAAGAGATATTTTAACATTCAAAAGTCATTTGACACTGGAGATGGAATCACCGCGCCGAAGAGAGATGCGATGTGAAAAATAGCATCACAAGGTTCCCTGTGTACTGTATTGTGTCTGTTTTAACGCTACGTTGCGTCATTTTTGGACATAGGTAATCGCAAGCGCGAAATCATTCGTTTATATTATAATATACGTTTTCATTCAGCACTCACAAAATGTCATTAAATGTAAAGATTTAAAAGTTGTTTAAACTTCCTTAAAACCTACACAATGTACACATTAAAGTGTCATTGCACGCCAACCTGCTGACATTTTCATGGTTCGTGCTTTTTGACACAATTTGATGACCGATCGTGTTTACTTTATTTGGCTTGTATTCAAATTGGTATACCAAAACTCTTTGATCTTAAGGTGCACCAATTTATCGTGAGGTTGTTCTCATGCATTTCACAGTATCATTGCGAGAATAATGACGAATGACGATGCGGACATTGCTTGCTCATTGAAAATGCGCTGCTCAATAGTCTCTAAATGTAAGTCAACATTTAGAGACTGTCAACTCTGATTTCAACACTGTCCATTTAACAATTAAACCGCAAAACCTTCGACACTGTGACTGGTAGATCGAAGGAGGAAAATGCATTGTCTGTTCGGAAGTTGAAGGCTGTGTGCTGACACGTCTGCACACTTTACTTTCCTTCCTTAAAATCTATTAAGCATAGACTTCGCAGTAATACCTCACGGCAATTAGTATGTGGTGTATAAATGAATGATGGGTTGCCTCCGAGGAATTTTCTTCAGAGTCCCGTGATGTGATAAACGACGACAAATTTCTTTGATCCCGGCAAATAATGATTTTTTGTCAGAGCCGAACATCACTCACCACCGCATCTCGCCATGAGAGATTAATGATGTTCCAAAGAGGAGATTATGGTTTCCTCTTCGAAAATACGCAGCGCGTTCTTGCCACTTAAGTTGGCTGACCATTACAATACAGCAACTCAACTCATAAAAAGAAGTGACACTAGAACTGACCAATTGACGACGTGGGACACGGTTTGCGAGGCATGAAAAATAAATTGCCATATTTCGCTGATGATTTCAAAGACATTGCAGACATTGTTAATGCTACTGTTAGCTTCGTTTGAAACCATTAAGCATTCGTAAACTTTGTAGCAAAATTGCACGGCAATTACGTGGATGTGCAAATTGCTGAATATATCCGAGAAAGATTCTTATTCCTCACATACATTCTGTTTCATCTTCTCGTAATTCTAGTATCGTTAGTTAAATCACAGATTTATTGTCTGTTTTCTAATTGCTATCAAGGGGCTTATGAAGTCCGAAGAGTGAACACTAAGTTCTTTCTGAGCTATCTTCAGGTGCATAAAAATCGTCTCGCCCGGCTGACATCTGAACACGCCAATCTCAATACTATTGAGAGTTCCACCCACAACCTCGATATGCCGCTTACGTACCATTCCGAAACCAACGGTGTCAAATTTCTTCGCGCCCTCTACAGAATGGAATTCTTTTTCGTGAGAGCCGATCATTGCTAGCGGCGGCACCTCGGCATGTCATTGCAAGATTAATGACGTTCCTCGAAGGAGGTTACGGACGTCAGTAAGGCTCCTCTCGAAATACGCAGCACGCCGGCGCCATTAGATTTGGCCGAGTATATCCGCGAAGCTCCGTTGCCACCGCCGCCGCCTCGGGCCCATTATTTCATAATGACTCGCGTGATCGGCTGACGTTTAGTGGGAGCTAATTTCACACGGGGCCTCCGATCGCCTCCGGACGGTCGAAGCGCCTCGAAGGCCGTTCGTTCATTCGTATGCTAAGCGCCCTCACGGCAAACATGCAACAGCTTCTTAGCGCCGCCGACACGACGCGACGGACGATTCGTAAAAACAATGCGGCGAAGGGGAGTCGTTAGGGGAGATGCACAAACAATGGAAATTCGAGGCGTTCGACCTTCAATCTTTCACTTTCTAATTTGTTTCGTCTGCGAGAAATTTCGTGAACATGATTGCCATTTGTCGAGTTTAGCGGGGAGGGTATGTATTTCCACTTTAAAGTCATTTTAGGTAAATTGTGTAAGAGAGACTGTGGTGAAGTATTTATATAATGATTTTCTTGGTACCTGAAAGAACGAAGTAGATATATGTGAATATTTGAAAGAAAAGAAACTTAGGTGCCAATTGTTTAAAGCAATGCACGTTTTGATAATAAGTGAACGAGTAGGAAAGTAGGACATCAAGACTCACGACTACAATTTATTTTGCAGCTCCATATACTGGTACGCAATGGGAAGGCAGATATTTATTTTTTACTTCACAATGTAGACACCCTGCGTCATCAAACAGTAGTTTCACCAATAGGCCAAGAAATCCACAATAACTTGCAAGAAATCGGAACTCAAATTCGTGAAACCACGTCCCAACAGCCTACTGAACTTTCAATTGTCTCTGAATTGCCGAGCATACAAGAGCTTCTTCAATGGTCCGAAGAAATGTAAATCACTGAAATTCATCATGATGAAGAATATTGCATGAATCGTATCGTTATATGAAACGAAACATGCGCTTAATGCGACACCAGAGAAAGAAGTGTTTAATCCTCAAATTTAACATCCTCAAAGAAATTTATGGCAATGGCGTATTGGATTCACACGGACATGCTTTTTCTAATTGAATTCTTTTCCGGAGAAGTGGATACTGCCGGTTGAAGTCACATAATAGTGAGAGGCAATTCCCCCAAAACATGTAGACATTTCTCAACAGATGTACTGCTACTCGGCAATGGCCGTCTACTTCGCATTTTATTTGATTTGATTCTACTGAAGCGGTCGTACCTCTTTTCTCGGCCATCCTCTCTAAAGCCTAGTGAATCTCTCACCCAGTGAATTTCATTTCTTTGGCCATTGAAGCACTTGCATGGTAGGAAATTGAAATTCGATGTGGAAATTCGACATGCCGAGGATATGATTTCACTGACTTAAATTTTTTCATCAACGCCATATCTATCAGTAGAATAAATGTTTAGAGAAGCAGTGAGAAAATGTGAAGAAGTGAAATGATTACTAGTCGCCTTCTTTCGCAATATGTTCAGTGTGTGAAGTTATGGGATAAACTGTGACCGTGAGAGCTCTTTCTATATGATCCGCCACGTATGTTTCTAGAATGTTTCTTAACTAAAGAATGAATACGCCGTGTTCCATCGGTTCATAGCCATTCAATTCGTTTAAAATATTTGTGCAAATTACACATAAAACATTTTAAATGGGAATAAAACTATTACTCATTTATTTTTTAATATTGATAATCCCAACCTTCCTCGGGGGAAATACGACGGTCACAGGCTGCATTATTGGCACAAATCGAAAAATAAGTTACAAGACACACAGTTTATGAATAGATTTCTTCTGAGTCTTTCTGAGACATGAATAGATTTCTTCTGAGTCTTTGAACACTTCTAGGAGGGAGAAAATCCATGAAACTTGAGTCCGATAATTTGTTTCTTAAAATACGATTATTTCCTCGTGGTAGTTAGAGTATCAAATAACATAACGAAAATATCTGGAGAAGCTTTTACTTCATTTTGCTGTTTTTGTTGATATTGTACATTCGTGACCAGAAGGTTCTTTTCCTCTTAACCTGAAATTAACTTTGATGAAAATCCGGATGTCTCTAACCTTGATGTCCAGAAACCAAATAATCAGCTTTCCATTCAAGATTCCTTTTAGGCTAGACTTCAAACTGAAAGTGTGAATTCAGATGAACTTTTTTTACTTCTTTTTTTAATTAAAGTAGGAAGACAAATTACGAACATTCGAGCCCGAGAATAATAATACTTATAGTATATTTCCCGAGGCAAATCTCGAAATCAAGGAGAACATAACAATATATTTTGTTTCACGGTTTCTCGCATTCTTGCGTGTTTTCACTATGTATTTTCCACGAAGACAAGTGAAAAATTGTAAAACCGATTTGCTAGGCTGAGAGTCACTTGATCATTAGTCATTGAGCCAGGATTATATTTTCATATTGATTTTGGCGCTCGACTGCAAACTTACTGATTATCGGAAAGGAAATTATAATTTGCTGTGGACGTTCTAAAACATATTGCCGGCTGAGTTGAGCTGGAGAGCCTAGGCCGAATTCAGCAGCTGTCTGGAGGAGAATACTAGCGGCTTGCTGCTCTAATATGTAGTTTTCCGTCAATACCTGGCGAATGCCAAAGACGTGCCCTACTCTCTGAATATGAATCAGTGAAATTGTCGCTGATTCAATCAGTGAGAGCAAAGTCACTGATATCTTCAGTCGAAATATGTAGTTTTGCTGACAATCAGTGAATACGTGAACCTTTTCAAAATGACCGCCAGCATTTCATTGGTTGTCAGTTGGCCGCGCCACTATACCCAGAGAGTATACTAATGACTATGCCGACTGATCCAGTCATTCACGTGCTGTGTTGTGAATGTATGCAAAATCGCACGGCGGAGCCAGTGGAATAGAGGTTTCCTGCGAGGAAACTGACCTGTGTCTGAAGATTGTTTTAATTGCATTAGGTAAGTAGTTTTCGCTTTTCTGTGATTCGTCTTGTTGATAACTGTGAGACGTTTTATTTTATGAGCATTTGTCCATACTAAGAAATAGGTTATGAACACGTTGTTAATATCACGTATTTGTTTTTGTTATAAAATTGGAAACTTCTTATGTAACTTAAGAGTTTTAATGTAACTGTTTGGTGAACAGTGTGAAATATCTGACGTGCAATGGATAATTTCGTTTATGAAATTTGTAAAAAGTCCAAAATGCTCTCGATTACACCACAGCAGAGCCGGGCATGCCAGCAAACCAATAACTCATTCTTTGGTTTTTCCAATTTAGTTTGACACCAGTCCAGGAGTGGAGTTTTGAAGAAGTGTAAGAGAAAGTGCTGGAGCTAACTGGGGACTCTAACAATGTGAATATTTTGAAAGGTATTTTAATTTGCCAAAGACGGCTGTAATACTGATTTATTTTGATCAGTGTTCCTTGCTTTCCTTAGTCACTAAACACATTATATTTTACTCATTTACATGGCGAGGCTAGTTTGGCAGAGGAGTGGGAGTGCAGAAGGTACATCAAAGCCATTCCTGAGGTTCCCAATCCAGACCTCATAATAATTCTGCCAGTTAGTATGATCTTGTATGTAATCTGAAAATAAAGTAACCATTTTTTCCTCGCATAACTTCTTGACCTATCTTTTTTTCTGTTTTAGGAGGGCTCTAATTTGCATCTGGAGGAATTGGAAAGGAGAAAAACCTTCAAGAAAAATGTCCAGCAATATTTGATATGGGTGAAAGGATAGAAAAACTATTCGTGTTTTGTTCAGGGTGATGGTTGGTTTTAACATCTGCCCCCTTTTTTTAATAATAATAATAATAATAATAATAATAATAATAATAATAATAAAATATTCCTTCACCCATTGCAGCATTTGACTTACTGTTTAAATTAATATTTACAACAAATTTGGCATACTCAACATCATTAGCAATTTTTTTCATTTTTAGCAGTATATAATGATTATATCCTTCAAATATTTAATTTGAAATAAAAACTCATTTGGGTTTCTGTAAGAAACCTCCCCCCCTTCTGGGAAATGAACAATACTTTTGCAATTGTTCAATTATCATAACCTTCTACCATTGGAGTTAGTGTTGTTATATCATAGAAATTTGATTCTTTGGTTCTGTGTCCGGTATTGACTTCATAGATTGACTTTAAGATTTTCCCAATATCGAGGATGGCCCAATTCTCAATTCATCTAATTTCTTCCTATTCAGGTGATTTTCATGTTCTATGTACACAAGATCTCCCTTTTTAATTCAATTTGTCTCCTGTGTAGGTTGAATATTTTTTTGTTGTCATTATGAAGTTTTATTGTATTCTTGAGTGCTATTTTCCTCTCTCTTTCTAAATCTTCGGCTGTGCATTTTATTTTTAATTCATGCAGTAGGATATTTATGGTTTTACCCTCTATGTCTAGCAAGTATTTTCTTGAGAATTTTGTCACTATGCTCTGTCTCGTATTTCTCCATAGCTTTTTTCACAATAGTTGTCCATAGCAATAGCAGCCTCTTTGTTAGTTTCATTCATAATACATCTTATTTTATTCACTAAAGTCTGGTTTAATCTTTCATTGAGACCATTGGAGAAAGGCGCATCTATGGCAGTAAAAATCAATTTTATTTTTTTCTTTACTTTGAATTGTTTTAATTCTTTTGAATTTATTCCTGGATATTGATCCGTTAGTACCATCTGGACATAATGGTATTTTGTTACTTCCTCAGTTAGTTTTATGAAGTCATCAGCGTTTTGATTTTTTGATGTTAAAATATAAGCATATCTTGTGAAATGGTCGACCAGTAGGTGTAGGTATTTTTTTGTTGACCGGGATCCTCCATAACCTCCGATGTTATCTATAGAAACTATCTTGAATGGGTACATTGCTCAACCTAGGTGTGACATTAATCCATGTTATGATTTTCTTCATGATTTATTCTTTAAGTAGATGTCACAAGTTTCACAAATCTTCTCTATGTTTATGTTTATATTTTTCGCTGTAAAGAATGGTGTTACTTTATTTATCATCTGCGCTCTTCCCAGGTGACAATAAGTATTGTGTACATATTTTAGTAATATTTTACTAAATTCTTCTGATAATGAGAGTTTTTCTCTTTGAAATTTTTATAATAAATTTAATTTCTTCTTTGAAATTTTTATAATAAATTTAATTTTAGAATATTAGTTTTTTCTTATTGTTTTGTAGTTTTGTGCATCTTCTTCAATCCTTTTTTATGTCTTCTAATTTCACTAGGTCTACTATTTTTAATATGTCATCTGCATTTTCATCAGGCTCTAGAACTGGATGCCTGTTTAAACAGTCTGCCTCTTGGTTTAATTTTCTAGGATTATATTTAACTTTAAAATTGTATTGGGACAGATAGTATGTCAAATCACCCAGTTCTTAATCTGTTATTGCTTTTATATTTAAATTTTTTAAAGGTTTATGATTGGAGTGTACCAAAAATTCTCTTCCAAGTAACCAATGTTGCCAATATATCACAACCTTTTTTATTGCCAAGCACTTGAGGTAAATTGCTTTTTTTTTTTCCCCTTTTGAGCTTCACTCACTTTTTCGAAAAATATGCGACTGGCTTATTATCCCCATTTTTGTCCTTGGTTTAGTACAGCTCCGATTTCTTTTATGCGTGCGTTCTTTTTCCAATTGTTCCATTCTGATTCTACTGTATTTTTCAAAATCATACTTGAGTACCAATCTGCGCTTGCATTGTCAAGGGAAAATTTTAGAATTTCTCTTCCACAAAACAGCGTTCACACTCTTTTTCAAACTCGTTTATCCATTGGCATGCATGCGTTTGAGTTTCTTCCATTAAATATCTATCTATATATTTAAAAAAATAAAGCATTCTGCCATGGCTTCGTTTGGAGCTTCTACTGAATTGATTGTAATATTTTTTTCCTTTAAATGAAAGAATGTGATCCCTAGATGTGTTATCAGGGATTGTGTTGATTCACCAACATTTACGGTGTAAATTAATTAATTAATTAAATCATTCTTTAATACTACGCTTATCAGTAGTCAATTGTTTTCTTCAAAAATGCTGTTTCAAAATCGATTATATGAAACGCTAGATGTGAGTCCAAGCTGCTTGATGTTATGTTTTGATTGTTGAGATGTGTTTACAATTCGTCACGGTTTTGTTTCAGTGTAATAATTGCATTGTGGCTTTGACAGTTTGCATGTATTTGCTTTTGTGATGTATTTTTTAGAGAACATTCGGACAGTGGGTTTTGCTCAGTTGTACTGAAGTAGTGAAGTTGTTCACAGGTTATGTCGAATTCCGAATAGTTGTCCACGCGCCCCCAAAGAAGCAAACATACACTGGACGCAGAGAATGAGAAAGTCAGCGCAGAAAATGTCAGTTTTGTTCTGCTTTGTACTTCCCATGCGAGAGAAATTCTGCAAACGTGTTTACTCTGTGTTGCTTAAATTGGAAAATAAGTTTACCTTCAAGCAATATGCCAGAAGTAATCAAATGACACATCAAAAAACTTTAGAAATAATATTGATGGACAACATAACCTCCAAATCAACATTGTAAATAAATAAACATTTTTATGTAACATCTATTGATAATAATTAATTTAATTACAGCAATTCAATATCCGTCAGTATAATAGTGCTCTTTCTTTTGTGTCATATCGTGTATTATTGGAATATGTGGGCCATTTTGCATTGCCACCTGGTCATGGACCATACGTGTTCAAAATTTTGGGAACTACACATCACAGAATTTCTTTGTTATAACCCGAAGATCCAAACAATGCAACATATTGTGAACATTAGTCTGGGCACAGTATTTTACATTTATCTAAGATCTCACCGTGAAATTTTGACGGGTTCTCACTAGTATTAATAAAATCATTGACAATTTTTCTCAAATTTTTTACTTCAGATATTTGTTGCTTATCTTCTAAAACTTTCTTTGAAAGTTTCTCAATTGTTTCATCTGAGGTACTCGGGTAGATTTTTCAACTTTTTCCTCTGTAATCTCTTCTATGTAGTAGTTGTAAAATTGCAAATTTTCCTCTTCATCCAAATATACTTTTGATAGATTTTCTGATAAAGAAATCCAGACTTTGATGTCTCTTTTTTAAAGTATTTCTTACCTTACCAAATATTTGTGTTGTAATTAGCTCCTTGTGAAGATTTGTGTTTTGGAGTTCATCTGGTAAGCCATTTAAAGTTTGTACCTCAAGTGAATTAATAGCTTAGAACTTGCTCTTCTTGACACATGCCATCATTCATCAATTGTATTCCTGTCTTAGAAATCAGTGGCCAGGTGCCTCCATTGCGGTGTCAGGTATCAGTCATTTGTTCAGTAGCATGGCAGATTCAAATTTTTAGGAAACGACACACAATAGTCTTTGTTTTCTTTATACACATATATATGTGTATATATACATGTGTATACATACATGTGTATACATACATGTGTATACATACATGTGTATACATATATATGTACATAGAAACAAAGGCATGCAGTGCTGTTAACATTTCCAATTTTAAGCTTGGCAATGCTGCCGATTTTAATTATGAAAATTATAATTAGCAGAGGAAGCTGATTAAGTTGCCCTAAAACTTTCCAAATACTTGTAATAATATCAAATGTTTATTTGTATTTTTACTTTAAAAATTTTGACATTTAATGTTCTCTATTTATTTTTATTGTAAAATTCACATAAAAATCCATTGAAATGTATTTATACACATTTAAATTATAAGAGGATTATAATTCTTTCACTACTTTCTTCCCAACTTTCTTTTCATAATTTGTTGTATTGTCACCAAAATGTAAATAATATGTACATAAAATAAAGAGTGTTAACTGCAGGCCAATTTTTCTCCGTAGCGAGTTTTGAAAAGTTCCTGAACATGGTTTTCTTCTGTTGTATGTTTTTCATTGGTTTAAATAAAGACTGTATTCACCTATCTCACTTAAAAAGGCAGTATCTACGCAACGCGCCAGCTGTGTGGTTGCCCAACCAAAAAGCTCTATCTTCCCCATGTTAAATCGAAGGACTGAGGAGTAAAAACAATAACTTCATTAATAGAACCAAGAGCGTGGTGCAATTCCTGACAAGGCAGCAGACACCGGAGAGAGCGCCATTTGGACGCCCTTTTGTTTCAAAATGATTTCATATACATCGCTATTGCTGCAATATCTTCAATAATGAATGTTTTAAAAGGAAAATGTATATTCCTAAGATACGAGATCTTTTTCATTTTCTGGGGGTTGTGCAACCTAAGCGCGAGCCGCCACTGCTGGGATAGCAATGCAATATTTCACTGATTCAAGCAGTGTAGTTTCACTGATTCAAGCAGTGAAGTTTCACTGATTCAAAAAGTGGTCCCGATTTTCACTGATTCATTCAGTTCAGTTCACTGATTGTCGGTGGTCGGATTTTAACTACCACAATCAGTGCATAGTCACTGTCAATCAGTGGCTTTTCGCTGATTCAGATTGAGAGA